>PYUH01000271.1:572343-619218 GCA_016808085.1 Suaeda aralocaspica
TAATAATAATAATAATAATAATAATAATAATAATAATAATAATAATAATAATAATAATAATAATAATAATAATAATAATAATAATAATAATAATAAGTTTTGAGTTTAATGTTGATTAAGGTTGGCTAGAATAATTTATGGGAGAATGAAGAAGAAGGGCACGACTTTCAATGTATGGCACGAAAATTGAGGGAGAATTAGGGTTTAAAGAGAATGAGGATCGTTAGAATGAAAGTTGAAAATGAAAGCCGGAAAAGGTCGAGTATTTATAGGGGTGGAAGTGACGTAAGTGAGTGCCATAGCACTTAGGGTAGAGCGCCTTGGCGCCCCACCAACGCCTGGGTTCTTCAGTTGAGCGCCATGACGCTCAGTGAGCACGTGGGCGTTCGTGCTTGGGCGCCTAGGAGCTCGTCCAACGCCATGGCACTCATGGCCCCTTTTTCTTGACTTTTACACGGTGAATCTCCGAAACTTGCATATTTTGTATATTCGTTTCCATATTCCAAAATATTACAAATATCACTAAATTTACTCCCATAAACCTACTTATTCACTTCCATAACCTAGAGTTTCCGTATTTCGAGCAAACCTTTCTAGAAGGTTCGTCAAATCTGGACACATTTATACTGATGTGAATATTGATACAAAAATCGCCACTCACAACAAGGACAGAAACTAGTATCGATTTCTCTAAAGTAAAGCACCAAGAAAACGATCATAGGTCGAATAATTTTATGTATTGGTTAAAGCAAAGCACCCTCACTTCCTAAAACTATCCTCAGAAGAGTCTAAAGCCTAAGAACCAACTCTGGAGTTTTCAAATTTCACTCACTGGAAAATCCTCACAGTATTTTGTTCCGTGGAAAAACAAATAAAATCAAAAACTCAAAGTTTTATTCAATCACTACATCGAAATTGAAATTCGGTCTTTAGAAGCTCCAAGAACGTCGATGATTGAATCTTTTAATCAACAAACCTTCAAGAACGTGATCCCTCCATAATTGTAGACCAAGTATGACTAAACAAAAGGAAAAAAACACATAAAAGCAATTAAACACCTAAAATGAGAAAAAATCCCGAAATTACAATAGGATAAAGCTCAAAGGCAAAACCAACAGTAACCCGATTGTGAATGTCATCCTTGTATTCACATCACATACCTTTAATTATTTTCTTCGTTTTCAAAAATGATATACAAAAATAAATGATGACATGAAATAACAATAAATGAAATGACAATGAAAATGAAAATGAAAATGGACAAAATGAAAAAAAAAAAAAAACACAAGAAATATAAAAATGAAAACAAACATAAAAAAATGGAAATAAATGGAAATTGAAATATAAGAAAATAAAATGAAAATTAGAAAATTATTTTAAGCGTGTTTCAACCATCGTAACTCATCATCGGTTAGCCATTTCCGATAGCGCTTTTATTTATTTATTTATTTTCAAGCAATCGACTTTCAGAAATTGGACATGTTTGCGACGTGGTACTTGTTAATCATTAGTCATTAGGTGGGACCAAATATAGGCGTCTACACATGTCGATTTTGTAAAAAAGCAATAATCACATAATGTAACAAGGATTTGAAGTGCTTAGGATGATGTTGATGTTTTCGGCCTCATTTGAAGTACCTTCCGTGTGATCATCGAAACTACATCCTTTACTTGAATGCTCGAAAATGAATTTTAAGAACTCAATTAAAGTTTTCGAAGATGATCATAAGGTGTTTTTGAGAAAACTGTAGAGAGAAAATGATACGAAACAAGATGATAACTTTGAAGGTTTGTCGATGGCTTCTAAGAATGATGCAAGTATGGGGGAAATAATGGCTTATGGGGATTGAAGGCTTTTGGGATCTTCAAATACATCATCAATGGTGTGTATGGTGACACACGAAAATACTTGATGATTGAAGCAAAGGAAAGAATGGTGGAATTAGGGGAATAAGATGGTTTTGCCTGTGAGTTTTTCCCACTTCACTTGATAGGGTTTTCTCATTTTTAGGCATTGAGTCTTTTAATTCTTTAAGTGTCTTAATCATCATTTACAGCCTTATACACATGGAGAATGACTTCTTGAAAGTTTATTGATTAAAAGATTGAATCTTGAAAGGTTTCTTAAAGATTTGAAGAAAAACGTACAAAATGGCGCAAAATTAAACGATCTTGAGTGGCGTCAATTTTGACGATTTTTCTTGAGATTGGGTAAATCTAATTTTTGTGTAATTCTGGTTGTAATTTGTTGATTATCTTGATTAGCAAGGTAAGAATAAGTTTGTTAGGATATTTTTCAAATTAGATAGAGTTTTTTAGGATATTTTAGCAAGTTGCATGACATGCAGTGATGGTGTGGCATTCTTATCTTGTGAGTCATTGATGAGTCACTAGATTAGGGTGAATTTCTCCTATGTTTACGCATGTATTTTAGCATAGCTTAATTAGGATTCTGTTGATGATTATGACTATAAATAATCTCAATATTAGATTGTAAAAATTCAGATTAGTGAATTCAATAAACATTGATTGTTTATGTTTCTTTGTTTTCTACAAAACAAACCAAAACCGAAGGTGTGAAAATTTTCGAGTGTGAGGGAATTTTCAAACATCTGTAAAGAGTTGGTTCTTAGGCTTTAGACTCTTGTGAGGATAGTTTTAGGAATTGAGGGTGCATTGCTTTAACCAAAACATAAAATTATTCGACTTAGATCGATTTTCTTGGTGCTTGGCTTTAGGAGAACCGAAATAAGCATATTCCTTTGTGAGTGACGATTTTCATTCATCAACATTCACATCAGAAAAAGTAGAAAGAAAGTTGAGAGTGTGTTGTGTTGTGTTGTGTCGTGTGCCGAAAAGTGTTGGTGGTCGTGAATATTTATAGAGCCGGGGAGGCATCATCTTGACCGCTCGAGGGGGTGCCTAGGCGCTCGGGGCTCGAGACTACAGGAATCTTTGATTCTTGCCATTTTTCTCGAAATTTGTGATGTTCACTTTCCATAATCCAAGATTCCTTCCCGGTTTCATTTTATTCACTTCCATCAACTTAAAGTTACCTTATTTCGTACGGATACTTCTGGATTCATCTAAAAGATTCGACATACGTGGTCGAGTGGCGCGTTCTATTAATTTTTCTGATTTCCGATAAAACGAAATAAAATAAAATAATTTAAATTAAAATTATTTTATATGCAACTCGACCATCGGAACTTATCATTGGTTATGTCCGACGATCATTTACTTATTTTATTCTTATTTCAAGCATTCAATTTATGGAAGTCATACTTGTTGTGACGTGGTACACGTTAAACATTGGCCTTCGGATGGGACCAAATGTAGGTGTCTACAGCCGCACTTGCGCGCTTAATTTATTTTCTAACTTTTTGAAACAAAACAATAATATAAATAAAATAATAAGCTAAAAAAAAGTAATTTAAGCGTATTTTGGCCATCGGAACTTATTAAAGGTATGTGATGTGAATAAAAGGATGACATTCACATCCGGGTTATTGGTGGTTTTGCCTATGAGCTTTTACCTATAGTAATTTCGCGGTTTTTCTCATTTTAGGCGTTTAATTTCTTTTAAGTGTTTTTTTGTGTTTGTTTAGTCATACTTGGTCTACAATTATGGACGGATCACGTTCTTGAAGGTTGGTTGATTAAAAGATTCAATCATCAACGTTCTTGCAGCTTCTAAACACCGAATTTCAATTTCGAAGTAGTGATTGAATAAAACTTTGACTTTTAGGTTTTGTTTGTTTTTCCACGAAACAAAATATTGTGAGGATTTTCCAGTGAGTGAAATTTCGAAACTCAAGAGTTGGTGCTTAGGCATTAGACTCTTCTGAGGACATGTTTACGTAACTAAGGTACAAGTACGGGTTGGGGTGCTACTATATACGTATGAGAGAAGAATATTCTGGAAGGATATTGATAAGCAAGTGAGTTGCCTTGGGGAATAATCCAATGTATCTTGCACTGGATTACAACTTTAGGGAAATATAATCTCCATGATAAGTAAAGATAAAGATTTGAAAAGATATTATTTAGGAGATATTTTCCTAATTTGATGGACTTTAGGGTTTTGGAACCATCTATAAATATTCAAAAGAACCTCCAGCCGCATCATCTAGAATCAATCTCATAATTCACGTATAATTTCTATAAGTTTTTCACGATCTAGAGGTAGGCTTTTTGCTTAGGGACACATTCTTTGCCAAAGGAATTTACGATGTGTTTCTCAGACAGTTATTCCTCATTAGTTTGTAACATGCGTGAGAAGTTAATTATGCTTAGTACCTTTAGATGAAGCCATATAACAAGTATTTGAGATAAATTGATTAGATTTTGTTTATTAATTCTAGCTTTAATCACTTGAACATTCTTGAACTGATTGATGATTTTTATGAGTAGGTGGTCACTTAATTGTTTAAATCTGATTTCTATTGCTAATCAGTGACTTTGAGTTCATAATTGCTTGGGGTCATTAATTATAGTAGCTCCCAATTGTAAGGGGGTGATACCTTCAACTTTACATTTGTGAACAATTCTAGAACTAGACTAAATCACTTGCTCGGAGTATTGTTGGTTGTCTAGGTTTGAGGTTTTCCTAATCCTAATGTTATCAAAGGGTTAAATTCCTTGCTCGCAGCGTAGGGGTTATTCTTTGGTTAGGGTTAGTGAAGGAAGTTCCTGATCTAACTACACACAAGGGTAAACAACAGGTACAACACTACAACAAAAATGACTTTTAACAGCTCCCATATAATAGCATTTTTGCTAATCACCGCTATCAAAAGTCTGCTAGTAGCGGTCAAAAAGTTAACAATATATGCTTTGATAACAATATATGCTAGTAGCATTTTTGCTAGTAGCGGTTTTCTAGACCGCAGCAAATAGTGGGATTTCCCACCAAAAAAAGCTTTATTTGCTGTGGTTTTCTAGAAAACCGCAGCAAATAACCACCCAAAAAAATAAAAATAAAACTTTTTTTTTGCTTTTTATTGCTAAATTGTAGCCAGAATGTTTGTATATGTACAATAGTTGTAATAACAACATTACAACAGCATTAGAATAATAACATCAATCTCAAATACAGTTATATTACAAAAAACACTTCAAAGAGCATTATAACGGCAGCAACGGAAGTGTGGGCTTCTTGAGCTTCGGTGTCGGAGTCAGAAGAAGAATCTAAGAAATATAAAGGAGACGTAAACCAAAAAATAAATGGAGAACAACATTGACAAAGAACACATGTCATTTATACGGTAAAAATGATAAAGGCGAGCACATGAACTCCCACCAAAAGCACATGAACACACGATGGATTTTAGATGACGCATTGCCATTAAACCTCGCTAACAAGAATCATACATGAACTAGCAAAGAAAGCATCAAAAACTCCTAAACCAGAGCCCAGGTTTATGCCCAAGTGTATAGAATCAGCGTCTTTTCCCAAATGCTGCAGCACAATCTGCAAGATCAAGTATAGGCACAACACAGTCTATCCCTTATCAAACAGATTGCTCCCAACAAAACTAAAACAACCTAAAAATACCTCTAACCTAAACCAACACAAAAAAAAAAAGAACCAAGCGATCAAAACACCAGCCATTGCCTCACAACTGATGTCAAAACTGCCACCAAAACAAACTACAGATAGCAAGTGTCCACAAATAGCCTAACATAGAAAACTACAGACAATTAGACAAAAAAAAATTTGTTGTCCTCATTAATGCAGTGTCCATAATTAGACTAGAACATGAAATTCATTTAGGCTTAGCTTCAATAACACGGCAAGAGTGCAATTATAATGACAAAATTTTGTAAGGAACAACTAAACTAGAACTATAAACGATATGAGTCACACCTCCAGAAAGCACCATTGGTTCACAAGAGCACATTGCAAAAGCGAATTCAGCATTTTTTTAATGTCCTGTCAGTATCTACATGACAAGGGATAAACAAATAATTGAGATTAGAATTCAAATTCAATATATGTCATTAATGTATTATAAACAAAGATTTATTTTTTAAACACAAGCAACTACAAGATATAATAGAAGGTAGACATTATCAGGCTAACCAGATCAGGACGAGAGCTATGAGCTCCTAAAACAGCATGCCGAGTAGGTTGATTTTCCACATCCCAAATTAACACCTAAGGAAGTGAGGAGAAGCAATAAGTTAAATCATGCATTCATGCATCAATTTCAGCTTACTTTATAAAAGGAAAGCAGCTCGGAAAAGTAGTAGCAACTAGCATTATATCCAGAATCATTTTATGTGCATGCTTATATAACATAACAAGTTACTCACATCAGGGTTGTCAGTGTATGTAGCCATGTTAGTGTTCTATGGGAGTTGTCTGACCCTTTTCACCTGAACAAAGAGCAAATATAATTTAACAGATTAGAAAACCTATAGAAGGACAACAAAAAATGAGCATTGAATACTAGAGCTTTATTATTCCCCTGTTGCGGCTAGGTTCAAATTAATATAAACACAACAAAACAATTCTCCTTGAAGAAAAAAATTGAGACATCAAACTGTCACAAAAATGTTAAATATTTAAAACCTAATACTAATGCCAAATTGTCAAGTATAATCATTTACATCATATATTACGCCCGAGGGTAATAGGGCTGCCTAACTAAAGTTAATTGACCTATTTAGCACCCAAGAAAGTTGCAAAAGCTTTACTAGTACTCAAACAGTATGAGCAATTATAGCGACAACAAAGAACAATTCAAGAACAAATCAGAAGGATACTTAATAATAGTTATTAAGAATAATATTGATAATATCAAACAACATTCGGAAATCAAATAGCAGAAAAGCAAAAGGCATGAAATATACATCCCAGATTCAGATAGTGAAACCATTAAAATAACACCAAATTATACAAATTCATAAGATTAGATCAGATAAATAAATCTTGCATCGCCTTTTCACTTACCGCCTTACACAGCCGCCCTCTCCTCCATCGCCAACAACGACACCCGCCGAAATGGAAGAGAGAAGAGAGAAGAGGAGACGAGAGAAGAGAGAAGAGGGAGACGAGAGAAGAGAGAAGAGGGAGATTAGAGAGAAGAGGAGACGAGTGAGGAAATGGAAGAGGGATAGGTTTAGGGTTAGGGTTAGGAGGGAGAAAAGAATAAAAAATTTTAGTGGGTTTTTGGTATTTATACCCACTCCGTTTGGGATGGGCTTTTGATTATTTGTTTTGAATTTGTTATTTGCTGCGGTCATAACCGCAGCAAATAAAAAAATGACCGCAGCAAATAATTTTACATGTGTATGATCAACAACTATTTACTGCGGTTCTATGAAAATCTCAAAGAACCGCAGCAAATGTGGCGTAGAAAAATCCAATTTTTCTACTAGTGTTAATCCAAAAGAAACTCCCTCCAAAGTGCAAAGACCCAGGTATGTTTTCTATCCCTTGTAAAATTGGAGAGACAAAGTTTGAAAGAGCTATGTTAGACCTAGAAGCGTCCAATAATGCCATACCTAAAACTTTTTATCACTCTCTAAATATTGGATCATTAAAAGAGACTAGTTTGGTAATTCAACTTGCTGACAGAAGTAATGCTTATCTAGTTGGAGTTTTAAAAGATATTCTGGTACAAGTTAATGAATTAGTTTTTCCAGCAGACTTTTACATTCATAATATGGGAGAGGAACACGTTAAAAATTCTAGAGATTTTCAATTATTGTTTGATACAACATTCTTAAAAACTCCTAAAACTAAAATTGATGTTCATGAAGGGAACTTAACTATGGAATTTGATGGTGACATAATTATATCTAATGTATTTGATGCCATGAGATATCCTAGTGATGTTAATTATGTTTGTTCCATTAATGGTATTGACTCCTTAGCACAAGGGTTGTTTGAGTTGAACAGGGAAGACGACTTGGAAGTGGTGATCTAGGAAAGTTTGGACGTAAAGATGGTATAGGAATATGTTTCGAACATGAGGAATAAGGAGCTCATCAGTAAAATCAATAATAGTAGTACCTGTACCAAATTAAGTCATGTTATTCCTTTTATAACATTACCCACTTCTCATGAAAAACAAGTCCCTTCTCTTTTGTAGGAACATAAATAAGAACTTAAACCTTGGCCTAACAAGTTAAACTACGCTTACTTGGGTGATGAGGAAACACTTCCTGCTATTATTTCTAACTTATTGTCCCCTTCTCAAGGGGAATGCCTATTAGGTGTTCTTAAGGAATATAGGAGTGCTTTTGGATGGAAACTTTCCAACATTGAGGGCATTAACCTATATTTATGAACGCATCGCAATTCTTCATGAAGATAATGTTAAACCATCTAGGAAGGCTCAATGTAGAATGAATCCACCTATAATGGAAGTTGTTAAAAAGAAAATAATTAAATGGCTTGATACAATTGTAATTTTTCCTATTAAATGTCTTGATGCAAATGTAATTTTTCCTATTTTTGATTTTAAGTGGGTAAGTCTAATTCATGTTGTTCCTAAGAAATTTGGTATAACTGTCTTTGAAAATAAACAAGGTGAGCTTGTTCCCACTAGAATCCAAAATTGGTTGGAGGATTTGTATTGATTATTGCAAGCTTAATTTTACTACTAGAAAAGATGATTTTCCTTTACCCTTTATTGATCAAATCTTAGAACGGCTTGCAGGCCAATCAAACTTTTGTCTTTTGGATGGTTATTCAGGTTATACACAAGTTCCAATAGCACATGAAGATCAAAAAAAGACAACCATTACTTGTCCTTTTGGAACATATGCATTTAGGAGAATTCCCTTTGGTCTTTTAATGCTCCTGCCACTTTTCTAAGGTGCATGATGAACATTTCCTCTAAATTTTTACAGTTCATGGTGATTCTTTTGATATGTGCTTTCTTAATTTAAGTCTTGCGTTGCAAAGATGCATTGAAACTAACCTTGTTCTTTGTTTTGAAAAATGTCAATTTATGTTGGAACAAGGTGTAGTGGTTGGTCACACAGTATCATCTAGGGGTCTTGAAGTGGTAAATCTAAAGTAGACATTATAAGTTCACTACCATACCCTAAAACTGTTAAGGAAATTCGTTCTTTCTTGGGACATGCTGGTTTCTATTGTAGATTTACTAAAGACTTCTCTAAAATGCGTCCCCTATGTGTCATATTTTAGGAAAAGATGTTGTGTTTGATTTTGATGAAACATGTTTGAAATCTTTTGACACTTTAAAAGAGTTTCTTACATCAGCCCCTATCTTGCAACCCTCTAATTGGAATTTACCATTTGAAATTCTGTGTGATACAAGTGATACTGCTATAGGTGTTATTTTGGGACAAAATGAAGGTAAAGTTTCAATGGCCATTTCATATGCTTCTCATACCCATGATCCTGCTCAATCTAACTATACTACCACTGATAAAAGAACTTAATGCAATGGTGCTTGCCTTAGAGAAATTTTGGTTCTTATTTGTTTGGAACAAAAGTAACTGTGTACACTGATCATGCTGCATTAAAGTACTTGCTCTCAAAGAAAGAGGCCAAGCCTCGTTTGATTAGATGGATTCAATTGTTACAAGAATTTGATTTGCAAATTAAAGAGAAGAAAGGTGCTGAAAATCAATTAGCGAATCATTTGAGCCGAATGGTTCAAAAGGAACACACACTTCCTTTGAATGATTCTATTCCAGATGGCAATTATATGCTATGTTTATACGTGTTCCTTGGTACACTGATATTGTGAATTATCTTTTTAGTAGAAACTTACCTTCTGGTTTAGCTAGATCTTAAAAAGGAAAAATTAAATATGAATCTAAGTATTACCTACGGGATAACCCTTGTGAAAATTTTGTTCTGACCAAATAGTAAGAAGATGTGTGAGCAATGATGAATTGAATCTGTATTGTATTTTTGTCATACTTTTGATTGCGGTGGTCTTTTTGGACATAGAAGAACAACACGTAAATTCTTAGAAAGCGGACTATATTAGCCTTCCCTTGTTAGGGACGCATATTTGTTTTGTAGGAACTGTGACCAATGTTAAACAACAGGAAACTTGTCTAGTAGGAACCAAATGCCCTTAAACAATATTATTGTGTGTGAAATTTTTGATGTGTGGGGCACTGATTTTATGGATCTATTTCCCCCTTTCTTTGGAATTGTTTACATTCTATTGGCAGTAGATTATGTGTCTAAATGGGTAGAAGCTCGGGCTACTAAAGCAAATGATGCTAAAACAGTAGTGAATTTTGTTAAGAGACGTATCTTTAATAGGTACGGTACACATAAGGCCATCATTAGTGATAGAGGAACATATTTTGCTAATAGTACACTTACTAATCTGTTGAATAAAAATCATGTGACCCATTAGCTTTTCACTGTATATCACCCCCAAAATATTGGACAAGCTGAGGTTTCTTATTGAGACATAAAGTCTATTCTAGAAAAAGTAGTGAAACCTAATAGAAAATACTAGATTTGAGACTTGATGAGGCCTTATGGGCTTATAGGACAGCTTATAAGACACTCATAGGGATGTCCCCATATCATTTGGTGTTTGGTGACGCATGTCATTTACCTGTTGAAATTAAACATAAGTCTTTTTGGACGATTAAAGAATGTAACATGGAGTATGATCTTGCAGGAACAGAGAAAAAGTTGCAATTGCAGAAACTTGAGTAGATAAGGCTGGAATCCTACGAGAATGCACAAACTTACAAAGAAAAAATAAAGTTATTCCATGATAAAAAGCTTTCGAGGAAGATGTTCTCTATAGGGGATAAAGTGCTGTTGTTTTAACCAAAACAGCGCTTGTTCCCTAGTAAGTTGCAATTTAGATGGTCAGCTCCTTTTGTCATTACTAATGTTTATCCTCATGGTACAGTGGAGATTCAACGTCTGCAAACTAACAAGATATTTAAGGTGAATGGGCACAGACTTAAGCCTTATTATGAAGGTGTACCTATCTCTCTAGTGGAACAAAGGCGCTGCTTGAGAGGCAACCCAAGGATGTTTCTTTCCCTTTTTCTCATATATTTTTGCAATTTGTTAATAATTCATGGCTTCATTTATTTCTTTTCATCTTGTGTTCTTTCCTTGCGTACTTGAGCTGACATTGGGGACAATGTCAGGTTCAAGTATGGGGGGAAAATTTGTGAGTCTTTTAATCTTGAGTCAAATAAAGTATGCTCGGTGTTAGGTTCTTTTAGTCTTCATTGAATTGATGACAATTGACATGAAAAGTAAAATAATTTCCTCTTTGGAATGGTTTGTGGTAAGATGATTTGCTTTCTCATACTTGATAAAGAATTTAAAAGTTGACTTTGTGTTACCTTATTTCTCATGTTTGAGTAACATCTCCAAAAGAATTCATGTTTCAAAAGTGATTAGGCACCTAAGGTCATTTTAACACCACATAAGCAAAAAATTCGACGATTGACATAATCCAATAGTGAACCTATTTGAGTTTCATAAGCCAAAACTTTTTGATGTGTAACTCACAAAAATTATTTCTATCGGGAAAAACCAATCGTTTAACCTCTTTGAGACTAGTAGAGCAATTATGAATCAGTATGTAAGTGGATTGATGCTATGATATATTGGTGGTGTCATTATGTAAAGTAAATAGAAATAAAAAGTTCCCAATTTAAAGGCTTTACGTATCAATGTCTGAGTTACAAGAAATAAAAAAGAAGAAAAGAAAAAGAAAAAAGATTACGAAGGTGAAGTGATGGAGAACAATGAAGAAATAAAAGTATCACTCAAAATAAAAGGTGTGATGTTTGTTCAAACCCCGGTTATGTACGTGTGATGTTTCTTGACTCGTGTAACGAGACGAGACATTAAGAGTCGTGGAAAAAATTTATAAAGGAGGTAATGCATGAAGTTAAAGGAGAAAGGGTGTGATGTTATGAAAGCTCTACTAGTTTCAATATCTTTAGCACTACAATTCTTAATACCTTTAATACCTTAGCCTCATTACAACCATTGTAAAGTCCTAATGATTTGATACATGGCATTGGTGATGAACAAACCAAAGGGAGACATGATTCAATCTTGAGAGAAAAACAAGTAATCAAGTATAGAAAGCGAAAAGAGGTAAGAGTGGTTGGCCATTAAAGATGTTAAAATCAAAGTAATCTCGTTAACAACCAATGCTTTTAGGTTTTTTTATGTCTACGTTATGCTTTGCTCGAGGACAACCAAGAGTCTAAGTATGGGAGAATATGATACGTGAAATTTATGGCTTTAATTGTAGTATTATCCCATGGATTATTGGTTTATTTCTCTAGTAATTTAGCATGTTTTATTTTGTATATAGTATTTTATGATTTATTTGTCTGTTTATGTGTTTTTGTAGGCTACTGAGTCACTTGTGAAGTTAATGAGTAAGCCGCATAACTTAGCGTTGCAATAGAAAGAAGTACTTTTCCTGGGATCATGTTTACATAACTGACGTACAAGTACGGCATGGGGTACAACTATATACGTACGACGGAAGAATATTCTAGAAGGATAAAGATAAGCGTGTGCGTTGCCATGGGGAATAATCCAATGTATCTTGCACTGGTGTACAACTTCAAGGAAATATAATCTCTAAGATAAATAAAGATAAAGATTTCAAAAGATATTATTTGGAAGATGTTTTCGTAATTTTTTAGGCGTTAGGATTTTGGAACCATCTATAAATACTCAAAAGAAGCTTGAGTCGTATTATCCAAAATCAATCTCATAATTCACTTGTAATTGTTGTAAGTCTTTCACGATCTGGAGGTACACTTTCTTCCTGAGGTACAGGTTCTTTCCCAAAGGAATTCACGATGTGTCTCTCAAAGAGTTGTTCCTCGCTAGTTTGTAACGTGTGTGAGTAGTTAATTATGCTCAATAGCCATAGACGAAGCCATGTAAATTGATTTGAGACAAGTTAATTAGCTTTTGTTTATTAATTCTTTAATCACTTGAACATTCTTGAATTGTTTGCTTATTTATATGATTGATGATTGTTATGAGTAGGTGGTCACTTAGTTGTTTAAATCTGATTTCTACTGCTAATTAATGAGTCTAAGTCCGTAATTGCTTGGGGTCATTAATTGTAGTAGCACCCAATTGTAAGGGGTCGTACCTTTAACTTTATAATTGTGAACAATTCTAGATCTAGGCTAAATCACTTGCTCGAAGTATTGTTGGTTGTCTAGGTTTGATATTTTCCTAATGTTAATGCTATCAAAGGGTTAAATTCCTTGCTCGTAGTACAGGGGTTATTCTTTAGTTAGGGTTAGTGAAGGACGTTCCCGATATAACTACACACAAGGATAAACAGCAGGTACGAGTTTCTGTAGTTAACTGTTCCAAAGGGCTAAAGAGGTCATGGATAATACGAAATTACATGGTGTCATTCTATGGTCTATTGAGTGTTTGCTTATATTGGTTGATTTCATATCTTAGTTTAATTAGTAGTTTTTGTTTAAGTGTCCTCTTCTCTAGGTAAAAGTTTTGTTTAAGTCAGATATTGCAAACTCCCCCTAAAATCGTGATCCCAAACTAGTGTTACTTGTTCTTTTATGCTTTTTAGTTACGTTAGATTTTCTTTCCTCGTGGGATCAACTCTTACTTACCCTAGCTATTGACTACCATGTTTTACATTCCGTTTTATAGCACTGTTATTACATCAATAATGTTGGAATGTTGAATGAATTGAAAGAATGTGATTAGTAGTCAATTAATAGAAAAGAGTAAGTTAAGTTGATTAATAACTTGAGCACCAACAAAGGTAGTTAGTGAATGTTTATTCACATGTAGCGGTGTGCACTAGTCAAAGACCTGACCGGAACGGAACCGGTTAGACTAGAAAATCGGAATCCCCGGTTTCCTTGAATTGGGGATCGGACCTGAAAATTTCCGGTCTGGACCTGAATTTTCCGGTCCGGACCTGTTTTGGACCGGTTGGACCTGAATTTCTAGTGTTTTCAATTTTTTCCTAAAAAAATTACTCATTACTTACAAAAAAATATTATTATCTTCTTATATATATTCTAATTAGAACATAAAATATAATGATATATAAAACATAAATAAATTTAATATTTTAACTAAAATAAACCTTTATATATAGTAAATTTTACATTAATTAACTAATAAATTTTGTTTATTCAAGGAAACCGGCCCAACCTTTCTGGACCTGAAATTTCCGGCCTTGGACTGGACCGAACTGAAAACCCAGAATCTTTAATTTTCTTGGACCAAAGACCGGACTAGAATTGTCGGACCGGTCCGGTGTGGTCTAAATTCCTGTTCGGAGTGGTCTGGATTCCGGTCCAGACCGGATTATGCACACCCCTATTCACATGTTTAATAGTAAAGTTAATGGGCAAATAGTAACCACTGACAGTTTATGTGTGGACAAAGGAAGGATTAATTGATGAGAATTAAGAATTTAAATGATATGATCACATGTTAATCGAGGTAATTAATATGGTATTCATGTTGCTAAGTTTGTTATAAATGTTTCATGCAATGTTTCATGTGAGTTACAACATGTAATTAAAATTGATAATCACGTAAAGTGAAGGAGGATTTGCACCAAAAATCTTCGAACGTATATACCTTGAGTATGAACAATTGGGGGAGCTATAGGGATATTAATCTATGACTTATAATCAGGGTATAAGACGTTGTACTCATTATTATTTTAATTGCACTGGAATTCCGTCACTTCATGTGACATAGGTAATACCATCTTGGAGTTGCTCCCAAGTTGGTGCCCAAGAGGGCGAATGTTGAGAAGGAAACCCGTTCAATGCGAAATCTACAAATAAGTATTTTTAAATAATTATAATGATTATTGAGTCTATGTTATAGGTATATGGTTAAGGTAAACGTAAGACTATGTGTTGATTAAAGCTTTTTCTTAGGATTATTCAAGCTAGTGTGTTGCGTAGTCTTTAGTGTTTATGTACTCAGCTTTGCTGATTATGTGTTTTGTGTGCATGGCTTTGTCTTTGACTTGGCCCTACGACGACCCATTTTGAAGACTAGTAGAAGTCTAGAATAAAGAGAAAGCAACAGGTATGGGTGGGCATAGTCAATCATGTTGGGGTTGAGTGAAGAGTGCTCTCGGATGTTGCTTTCCATTTGCTTGTGTTGGTTATGATTTTTTTAATTTTTGATTATGAATTGTGGATTGATTGTTGGACTAACGATTGTTTTCAAATTTATAAAGTTTAGTTGGTTTTGAAAGGTCGTTGTTTTTGTTCCAAGTTGTATTGATGAATTTTATTTGGGATCGTTTTAAATTTCTTATAGATCGAAATTGTTTTGAAAAGTAGAAGACTTCCGCTGCAATACTTTGATAATAGCCTTAGCCGTTATCACGGTAGTGGTAAAATTTTGGTTTTTCCTAAATAAGTAGGAGTATTTTCATTGTTTTAGTTATTTTTATTATTATTATGTTTTAAGAAAATAATTAGGAAATTCCAAGGTGTTACTATAATGACCTGGGCTAATTTTCCAAGGGCCTTTTGATCGAGGACGTTGTATATCACCTGGCGATGTATAAGATGATTAAAGTGAATGCCTTCCACTTTAGACGCGCTTCAGCCATAGGGAAATGTTGTAATGAAAGATGAAAGTTGTGTTAAAAGATAATTATCGCCTGGCGATGTATGTAACATGTGGTTTTTGCAAGTACATTAGGCTTGATAATGTGTTTAGGCTATTTTGTAAAGCTAGGCCTATTATGTAGTTGAGGTGTTCATAAGGATTTTTTTTGGAGCTTTAATGGGATGAACCCCCTGTCATGGCGATGTTTTATAAGAGTCGGCTCGTCCAGGTAATTCCTGATTGTTACGCTTTTGGGCCATTGCCCCCCCCCCCCCCCCTTCCCTGTCCTATAGATGTCTAATAGGTTGGTAGTTCAACCAAAGCTTGTTTGTTAGGCTGGTTTCTTAGTGTCATTGAATATAATGCTAACGTGGATGCTTGATTGAAGCTTGTTGATTGATGCTTCACCCATGTTTGCTTGATGAGAGTTTGATGGCTGCTTAATGATGCTTAATGTGACTTGATTGAGAAGATTGTTTGGGTAAAGCCCTTTAGTTGGAAACTTGTTTATCCTGCAACATTTTCATCTTGCATATAAGGGGCCTAGCTTTGCATGTTGGGTTGATCCTATATGTATGCATGACTTTGACTTTTAACTGAGACTTGTTGACTCATGTAAGTATGTGACCCTATATACAATGTTATGAATTCAAACAAATTTACTCCATTTTTGTGACAATGGAGGGGTATCGACTCTCCCCCGAAAAAGACAAAAGGAGGAGAATGCACCCAGAACTCTAATGCAATTGGTGGTCAAGAAAGTAAACATATGTTGATTTGATATTTAAAAAAACGAGCTAGATAGAGCTGCTTTTGGTGCGTGGGAATTGAGCACCAAGCATGTGATAATATATCCAATATTTGGATATGAGGAGCGTTGGAAAGCTTTTGATGATTTGAGACAAAGTAATCGCCTCATAGGTTGTTTATAGGGAGAGAAGTGGACACTTGTGTTTGTTGGGAGCTACATGGCAATGATTTTTGTGATTTTAAGGCTTTATGTTGTGAGTTGGGTTTTGTGATGTGAATGTAGGAGGTAAGAGAAGCAAATATTGTGTATGATTGCTCAAGTTGGTCATTTGAGCATGTTGTTCCCTTAAGAAGGGAATGAAATGGATGTATGGGAACTCTTGTGATGACATAAGCCCCCAATTGGTGGTTTGATTGGCGTGTAGGACAGGGCCGGCTAGAGCCGTGGTGAATTACATTGTCATGAGAGATAACCCCTAATTTAGGACGATGAAGATTTTTTTATGAACATTGCTAGCATCAAAGTGAAACCTTATGCTGTTGGGTCAATGGTAACAGCTATTGTCTTTAGTCAAGACAAGATATGGGAACCCCTTTCATGATGCAAGCCCCCAAAGTTTCGAAAGATGATATTTTTTGCCATTTTCTTGTTAATTTAGTTGTGGTTGCTCAACTTGGTCACTTAAACATGTTACTTAATTCAGGTGAGAGATGGAGAATCGTATGATGGTGCAAGCCCACAATCTTGGAGAGACAACAATTGCATGACTTGTTACTACTTGAGTTAAACTTGATGAGCAAGCTTTAGGCCATGATGATTGAAAAGGAGAGATAGGAGAGTCCCTAAAGGGTGTTGAGAGAAAGGTCAAGGTTCAAGAAAACTAAAATGGGCCAAATTTGTGACTCAAGGGTGAAGATGATGACAAGAGAGATGTAGTTTGTTGAGATAATGGTTCAAACTTGAGTCTATGTCAGGTTCTACACTAAAGAATTGTGCTTCAAACTTCTATGATGATCGATGTGACCTTAATTGCTTCTATTGATGTGGCCAGACCTCAAGGTGAAGCTACCTACATATCCTTATGGAATCAGACTGCCTTACTTCGTGAGAATGTTTGTGATTAATGTGATTAACCGTTAACTTTTTCCAGGGCTGCCCTTTCAGGTTTTCAACCTAGCGGGCTTTAGACATCCTAGAAGAGGGTGTTAGGCTTGAAGTTGTGATTTGAGGAGTGAATAGGCTTTGTTTTTAAAGATTTTTGGACTTTGGACTTTGGACATTGGATTTTGGATATGGGTTTTTAACTCTAAGGTTTGACTTGTATTATGAACTTAGCTTAATGAGGTTGGACTTTTGTTTTGGGTTTGAAATTTGATCGAGTTTTAGGATTTGGATTTTGGTTTTTGGCCATGAGGTTTGACTTTGGAGTTGGGGCATGTTGAAGTTTTGGACTTGGTATTCTTTGTAGGGTATAGTTAGATGGCAAAGGTTTGACTCATAGGTACGTAGATGTGCTTTGACTTTTATAATTTGATTTGAAATTTTTCTTTACTTTTGACGTTGAATTGATGACTTTTAAAATATTTTGTTTTTTTTTTGTTTTTCTTTTTTTTTGAGATTATCTCAACTTTTGATATTCAAAATTCTCCTTTTTTTTTCTTTTCTTTGTTTTTGGCACACGTCTTATCCTACACACCAAAATTGGGTTAATATATAAGAAGTAAAAGGTGATTGAGTCTGTAGGGGCCCCGGATTTGAGGGTCCCAATTTTTTGGTCACCTTCCCCAAACCGTCCATAGGTCGAATTAGACCAAAAAAATTGGCTTAAGGAAAGGTGAAATGGACTTTTTTAGAAGTATTTTGCAACAAAACAGGAGCGAAGGAATTTAATTCGCTCTGGCAACGTAGCGTGACAAGGTTTGTCATGCTGACTGTGCAGCGCTACAAAGTTTGCCACGCTGCAGATGTAGCGCAGCAAACTTTGTGACGCTGCGACGTTAGCGTGACAAAGTCTGTCGTGCTACGCCATTTTAGTGTGTTTTTAATTTTCAATTATATTATTTCGAGTGAGATAATATCAACGAATACGGATGATACTAGTAAGGAGTCGCCAATGAGTTTTAGGAATCAAACTCATAAACAATGTATTTAGATTGATTACGAATGGGATACGTAAACGGGACGACAATCTAAATTGCACGAATAACCCTTTTGATCCCATGGGGATGACTCTAAGTTATGATCTAATGAACCAAAGGTTGGATTCGGGGGTGAAGGTACTAATATGGCGGAGTGCGTCATATTAGCCCGTAGGCGGCCATTACTAGTTTTCTCTCAATTATACACAAGTTATATAAAAAACAACAAAATAATAATTTACAACCTAACACATAATTACTATTATTATGGTGAAATCATATAAAACTAATTAATTTAGTCAAATCGTCGTTAAGATTAATTCAAGGTTTCTAGCATGATACAATTTGACCAAAAAAATATNGATACAATTTGTCCAAAAAATATCTTAGTTTAATGTGATAAATTAATTCAAATTAAGTCCTTTAACAAAAACATTGTGAAAAATTGAAATAAATATACATATAAATAAATACAACAATCAATATATAAAGTTAAATTTAAGACTCTAAAAAAACTTACTCTTCTCACTTGATTATTGTTTATTCGAGTATTAATTTGGACAAAGTTTCGAATTTAATTCGTAACAATAAGAAATTAACCCAATTTATTAGAAATGAAATAAAAAAATAATTTGATGGAGAAAAGTTTAAGTGTAAAGAGAAGAGGAGAAAAAAGAGAGAGAAAGTAGGTTTATGAGAATGAGAGAATGTCGGTTTTGGAAGTGTGAGAATGGATAGAAAAAATCAAAAAAGTCAAGAGGTCCGTTTTAAAAAAGGGTATTTATAAGAAAAATGTGTAGCGCGACAGATTTTATCATGCTGGCCAGGTAGCGTTACAACACTACAAAAAAAAATGTCAATATAGCGACGGATTATTAGGGACGGATAGAATTCCATCTCTAAAATAGAGACGGATTAGGGACCGATTTGGAAACCCGTCTCTAAATTTTAAGTCACGTTAAAAAAATCCGTCCCTAATTTTAGTGACGGATTTGTAATTCCGTCACTACTATATCCAACCATATTAAAATAGTGACGGATTTCAAAATCCGTCACTAAATTTGGGGACGGATTTTTACATTTCTTATAGTTAATATATTAATTTTGTATATAGAATAACATAAGTTGTATGGTGGTGAAGTTGGTAAGAGTGTCACTTTGTGACTTTGAGGTCACATGTTCGAATCTTATTAACAACTTCTATTTGTTTAGTAAAAATAAATAAATAAATAAAAAAAAAAATAAAAAACTTTTTTTTTAAATATGAAAATAAAATTAGTCACTAAATTTAGGGACGGATTTCTGAAATTCGCCCCTAATGTAGTGACGGAATTTAGAGACGGATAATTTACGTCCCTAATTTAGAGACGGATTTTTTGTAATCCGTTACTACTTTAAATTAGCGACGAAGTTTTTAGGAACGGTGTTAAACCGTCACTACTTCCGTCGCTAACCCTATATAACGACGGAATTTGAAGAAGTAGAGACGGATTCAATCCTTCCCTAAAACGTGTTTTTTTGTAGTGCAAGTTTAGTAACGCTGACCAGCCAGCGTGACACAAACTGTCACGCTGCGCAGCTAGCGCTAGTTTGCTTGTCACGCTGTTGCGTCAGCGCGACTTGCTGAGTCGCACTACGCTAAAACTCTTTTTTTTTTTCAAATCAAATATTGGGATTATATGAAAATCCAATAATGTAAATGGTTTTTTTTAATTATTTTGTAATTGAAGAAAAATAGTAAAATTAAGTCCAATAATATCAATTGTTCAATAATCTACAGAAGTGGGTTTTATTGTTCATCATGGAGTCTTGCCACGGGACCGGGGACTAAATTAGGTGTCTACAGTTAGCCCCCACTTTGATTGAGTCTGAGTAAGACGAAAATCAAAGTATGCTCGAATTACTTTTCGAGACTTCCATATTTGAAACCAAGGGCTCCTTATTAACCAATGGGTGTATCAAGATTTTAGAAAGCAATGGCTTCCAGAACTTAAAGTCTTTTTTGTTTTCGACAATTGGAATAGTTATTTTTTGATTAATCGACTTTCTTACTTTGAAATCGACATATAGAAAATAAGTTTTAATAAATTCATTTATTTATTAAAACGTTCTAAATTCAATTTTATAAGCAAAAGTAATAAATTAGTCTATTTATTACGAACCTAGTAAATTCGCTTATTTACTAAAATATCTGAACACGAAAGGGTATTCGCTTATTTATTACTATTTTAATAAATTCGTTTATCTACTTAAAATATTTGAAGAAAAGGTAATAAATTTGCTTATTTATTACTATTTTAGTAAATTCACTTATTTACCAAAGAAGTGTTTGAAGAAAAGATAATAAATTCGCTTATTTATTACTATTTTAGTAAATTCTCTTATTTACTGAATATATTTGAAGAAAAGGTAATAAATTTGCTTTTTTGTTACTCATGTAGTAAATTCTTATACTTACAAAAGAAGTGTTTGAAGAAAATATAATAAATTCGCTTATTTATTACTATTTTAGCAAATTTATTATTTACTAAAGAATATTTAAGAAAAGGTAATAAATTCGCTCATTTATTACTTTTTGAGTAAATTCTCTTATTTATTGAATTTGTTGAAAAAAATTTAATAAATTCGCTCACTATTACTATTTGTAGTAAATTCGCTTATTTACCGAAATCATTGAAAAAAAGGTAATAAATTCGCTCATTTATTACTATTTTGAGTAAATTCGCTTATTTACTGAAATTATTGAAAAAATGTAATAAATTTTCTTATTTACTACTATTTTGAGTAAATTCGCTTATTTACTGAAATTATTGAAAAAATGTAATAAATTCGTTTATTTATTACTATATTGAGTAAATTCGCTTATTTATTACTATTTTGAGTATATTCACTTATTTACTGAAATTATTGAAAAAATGTAATAAATTCGCTTATTTATTACTATTTTGGTTAAATTCGCTTATTTACTGAAATTATTGAAAAAGTGTAATAAATTCGCTCATTTATTACTTTTTTGAGTAAATTCGCTTATTTACCGAAATTATTGAAAAATGTAATAAATTCTCTCATTTATTATTATTTTAAGTAAATTCGCTTATTTACTAGAATTGTTGACAAAAGCTAATGATGTTGTCATATAATCACAAACCTTAACTCTGAGTATTTTGGATAAAGGAGTGAGAAAAGGGATTAACATGAAAAACAAACTCAAAGCACTTGAAAAAACATTAAAGCACAGTCAAGAATGCTAGCCTTGTAGCGTCACAAAGCCAACCACGCTGATGTATCAGCTTGACAGTAGAAAAGGCGCTAAGACCTTCAGCATGGTTGCTGCTATCACGCTCCCCAGTGAGCGTTTCTTCATTTGTTGTGTTTGAAATGTTGCTCAAATTATAAAAGTTGATGCTCAATTGATAATACATGGTAGTGTTGTGTAGGGACATTGGCATGGTTTCATTATTGGGCTTGAGTGATGGCGCAGCAGGTTTGGTCGCTCTACATGTTGTAGCGTGGTAGAGTTAGTCGCACTACTGAGGCAGCGTGTTTAGGTTTGTGACACTGAGGTGTTAGCATAGTACATTGTCTTGCGCTACTCTACTCTTTCTTTTAAGTGCTTCTTCTTTTGTAATGTAAGAGCTTCTATCTCAAACATTCTTTAATTAAGATAATTTGGAGAAATATGAGATGAATTTGTGCTTACATGTTGATTTAGAGAATTATTTGTCATCACTTATTCAAATGTAGTCATACAAATGTTCAAGCATATGAAATAAGTTTGTTTTATAACGATCATTGAAGAATGCTCCAAGCATCGTACGAGTAGTATGCTTTTATTTTATTAAACAAAAGTGCTTTGGCAAATGATTCTCCAAATAATGTTATAGAATGAAGTATAATGCTCCATGAACTATTGATAAGTGCTCTTGATTAGTATGACTTGTTAGCTTTTAAATGTCATGATTAATATATTTTGACATTTTTAAGAGTGGTAGGTAGTTCCTAATTTAATAATCAAAAGTGATAGTGCTCTTGATTAGTTTATTATAAGAGTAAGGGACTCTAATTAATAATCAAAAAGTGAAAATGCTCTTGATTAATTTATTTTAATTATAAGAGTAACAAGCTCTTAATTTATAACCAAAAATGGAAATCCTCTTAATATTTATGAAGCAACTTGCTCCAAGAATAAGAAATCAATTATCCCATTGTTTAGTGCGATAAAACTAAAAATGCTCTTAATTTTACCTCAAATGACATAGCGCAAGAAAATTAGTAGCGCTGCTGCTGTAGCGTGACAAACTTTGTTGTGCTGCGCTATGGAGCGCTGCATAATTTGTTGCGCTTGTTAAGTAGCGCTGAAAACGTTGTGGCACTCCTCATTTAGCGCTACAATGTCTGTGATGCTACACTTTTTTAATTTTTTGGCTCTTTTTTTTTTGTAAAAGCTTTTCAAGTTTACTTCATTAATTGTTCTTGTATTATTGATTACACCTTGGGCCTTTTATTTTTGACATATAACTAATGAGCTATATTTTGAGACATAGGGTCCAAGTAGGAGAAAAATGGCAATATTTTGTGGAGGGTTACCCGACGTACTGCCAAAATAATCGCCAAAATGAAGTTTCAAGTGAGACAACTTCCATGTTTTTTTTCACAAGGGGCAACAAGCAAATGTCATAAGTTTAATGAGATTTTGAAGCAAGTGGCTTCATAACTAATTTTGAAAAGAATGTAGCCCCCAGGGTGTATAAGTTGGTGTAAGTATGGAGACTTGTAGCACAAGAAAGGTCACAAGTATGTATGCAAAGCTACCTATAAGAGTATTTACAAGCTAGTTATAATGTAAGTATGCTCAAATTAGCTACTAATAAGCACGAGGAAAACAACCAAAAATATGCACAAATGAGCACGAAGGTGCCATAGCATGAATTAGTAGGAAGCAAGGGATGGGGATATCTCAACTTTCCCTAAATCGATTTTGTTTTTTGTAAAAAAAATGCTTTTTTTTGTACGAGGAGAATGAGGAAGAAAGAATAGTAGAAGTTAAGGATCCAAAATTGATTACAGTTGTTGTATAATGTGCTTCACAACGCTTATTTCAAAGGAGAGTGATTTTAGCTTGCTCATTTGATCTTAGATTATGAGCCATCATCTTATACTTTTGTGATTGTCTTGTTTGAGAATTTTGTTTCAAATTCAACTATTGGCTTCTAGTAATGTTAATCTCTTTAGAGGAATAAGAGCTCAATATTATAAATGCTTGCTCAAGTTTTGAAGTGTTGAAGATGATAATGCTTGAAGTGGACGAGTTGCCATGTTTATGAAGACCAAAACTAGAAGAGATAGGAAAGACTTTGGTGATGAGATGATGATATGGAGTCAAAGTGATGCTTCATGCTGCCATGGATAGGCATGAGATAGCTATGAATATTCATTCTTTAAGAGAAAATGAAGAAGTTGGATGATTTTGCGGAATAAAAAGGAACGAGTAAAGGAAGTATGTGAGTGTTTGAGTTAAAAGATGACACTACAAGAGTTGATGATGATGAGCATGAGAAAGGAAAGAAGCTTGATGAAGAAGAGTATGTGTGAAAAAAAAGGAAAGAAGAAAATGGCTTGCTTTATGTGACATTAAGGCAATTTTCTTTTAAGGACGGTTGTGCGTCCTAAAATAAAACAGTATCCAAGACCTTAGGTGGGTCTTGTGTTCAAAGGACCTTTTTTTCATGGGCCCTTAAAATTTTATTCATGTTACATGTCCTTAATATGTAGGACTATTAAGACCGCACCTTATGAAAGGTTGCATAAGTATCCAATTCGAGTTGGAATGAGGTCTTACGTAGCTCTTGCTTCTGAGTTATTGATGTGTTAAAGGTAAAGACACAAGTTTTTTGCAATTTTGTTACACCTCAAGGAGGGCTTTTTCAGGGTTGTATTGTGGCTAAGCTTAGGGTGTAAGAAAGAAATGGAAAAGAAGGCTCAAATACCCATAATTAACCCAAACTATGCTACAAAATTGTTCTTAGACTTGAGCAACTCTATTACTTAAAACTTTACTTGTTGACAACTTTTCATGCATTTCCATTTGCTTGAATTGAAAATCAGAGTTACTTTAACATTATTTGCTTTATGGAGTTGCATTTTAATTTATGTCCTCGTAGCATTCCATCCCTAGGCTAAGTTTGATGTAGGTTAAAAGAAACAAGCTATGTGTTTAGGCACAAACGGGATACCAACAAAGTGGATCATAATGTAGGTTGTTCAAGATAAGGGAGAAATTTTTAGGGTTTCAAAGGTGCCTCTTATGTTGGTGTATTGCATCTTTAGATAATTACTAAGTGGACATGGAGTGAGCCCCCAATTTTTGAGACTTAAATTGAGCCTCAATTGATCGAACTTTTAGGCTCGTGATGAATGGGCCTATGGTTAATAAAGTAAAGTTTGTTTCCCAAAAGAGAATTTATTTGAACCACTTTACTTTAATAACTTAATTGAGGAATTGACACATTTAATTTAAAGGATGTAATATAGAGTAAGTTGTTCAAGGTGTGGATGCGTCAAATTAAGGATGCATTTGATATGAACAACGTAGTCTATATTATGCCAATTATGCTTTAACTTGTTCTTCATTACCATGTTGATTAACTCAACTTCATGAGTTCATTCACTTGTAATTGTTTAAGCAAGATGATGAGTAAAGAGAGAATGTACAATTTGAAGATGAAATGAATTTCATTTTATTGATAGTTGAGATTAGTACATAAATGATACTTGGCAGCATAAGTCTCAAACTCTACCACGAAAGAAGAAGAAAAGAAAAGAGAAATTAAACTAGGGAAGTGAATAGAGTTCTAGTTTTGGTCCAAATCATGTTTCTTGTATGTATGAGTCTACATCGTCTTGAATACTGTTCTTCGGATTTTCTTGAGCTTGCATTTGAAGAATTTAAATAATAACCATAATTGATTGAAACTTCATTATATTTCAGTCCAATCTATATATAGACCTTGGGACTATTGATCAATAGATTCTAAAACATTCAAGAGTAGGTTTAACCATGGGCTCATAATTTAAACACTTAGAATGATGTGTTTGATGCAAAGGTGGGATGAAGTGTTTAGAAAAAAGTAGTAGCCAATATAGCATATATTATCACTTTCTAAAGCAAAAAAAATTTATTTTGTTTACATTAGGCATTTTTTCATCATTTTGTATGCCAATAATCTGCAGTAGCCCTTGCAATTTCATATTATAGTGATTACACTTAAAAGAATGTGTCCATTTAGTATGTGTTAATAGATAAAATGTTGAAAAAAAAAAAACAAAGTGGGTTTTTTATTGAACCATAACGGGCTCTAAAATAATTTAAAACCCTTTTAGTTGGGGTTAATTATGATTAATTATGTATAAGTAATTTCAAATAAATAATACATATTCATCAAAATTATTCAAATACATAACTTTTTAGCGCAAAAAAAGTTCTAGCGCTAACTTTTTAGCGTGACAAAAGAAGTAGTGCTAGCAAGGTAGCGTTATTAAACTTGTGACACTAACGGTGTAGCACAATTAGAAGAGTTGCGCTATTTGTGTAGCGTTGTAGAGTTAGTTACGCTGCAAGTTTATATTGATTTTTGCTAAGTTATCATTAAATTTGTATTTAATGGGTTTGGATTCATGTCCATGTTGCCCATATATACGTTATTTAGGCCTAAATGGTCCTATTATTAGACTGAACTTTTGAAAGACTGGTGATGATGTTATTTGTGTGTGAGTCATTAAAAATATTGATCAAAATCGTGCATTGTCAAGCAATTAGTAAACTTTGGATTATCATTATTGAATCCTTACAAAGAGATGATGAGGGAAGTCAAAAAAATATAGAAGAAAAAAGAAACAAGAATCAACACTTAGAGTTATAACAATCGAGTTTAATTGATGGGAAGCTCATAGGAAAAATAGAAGTTAATAAAATAAAAAATATAAATATCATGATTAACCTTGATGGAAATTTTTTTGTTTTTTTGAGTTTTTTTTTTTAAATTTAATTCAAAGTGTTTGATTTTTATTGAAAATAATACAAGGGAAAGTGGGATAGTTAGACTTATTAGAAATTTAGAATTAAACTAATAAAATTCTAAATGAAAGGAATTAATCAGTAAACTTCCAAAAGATTCGAATTATATTAAAAAAAACTCAAAAAGGTAAAGTATTTCTTGAAATCATTAATATTATTTGAATTTTCTAATAAATGTTAAGTGTATAACTTAGTTTCTATTTAATCAAAGATTCTATTAATCAAATCCTAAGAAGATCAAGGGTTTGATTAATAATATCTTTTGCAATATTTTATTAACTAAATCAAACATATTAGTGTTTACAAAAATCTTCCAAGTAATCAAATGATATCAAAGAATATAATTTAAAATTATGAAAATATTTTATGTAATCATTAAATTTAGTTAGCTAATAAAATATTGTGATTGAAAAGATTTGAAAATCTCTAAAAATCTAAATATGCACAAAATATAAAAAAGCAAAACAAGAAACTATACAAAACAAAAAGAAAGCAATAATCACAAAATAATGCAATCAAACTACGGTCAGTCATAGTCGGTCAAAAAGGTTCTACATCTAAGGAGTGTGCTCCAACACTTTGCGGTATAATAAGCGTTAGATATGAAGTTTCTCCCATCTAAGTACCGTGGGCGGCTTAGAAACTGATGTAGTTGGGATAAGGTTATATCTTGCTCGATTGCTTAGAGACCATGGGCCCCACCAAGTCAATAGTTCCTCCATGAAATATAGAAGTCTCACGGTAATCCTAAGGCAAGTTTCAAACCATGGAGGCCAAGTATATGTTAAATGAATGCATATGACTAAAAAATGCAAATGTTCTAAATATAACAAGTGTATAATTTGAGAGAAAATTTTCAAGTCTCACCCTCTTTTAGTCCCCAGTGGAGTCGCCACTGTAGCAGCCCTAGATTTTAGGGTCCCAAATTTTTTGGTCACCTTTCCCAAACCATCCATAGGTCGAGTTAGACCTAAAAAATTGGCTTAAGGAAAGGTGAAATGGACTTTTTTTGAAGTATTTTGCAACAAAACAGGAGCGCAGGAATTGCAGTCGCGCTGGCAACGTAGCGTGGCAAAGTTTGTCACGCTGATTGTGCAGCTCTACAAAGTTTGTCACGCTGCAGATGTAGCGCAGCAAACTTTGTGACGCTGCGACGTTAGCGTGACAAAGTCTGTCACGCTACGCTATTTTAGTGTGTTTTTAATTTTAAATTATCTTTTTTCGAGTGAGATAATATCAACGAATACGGACGATGCTAGTAAGGAGGCGCCAATGAGTTTTAGGAATCAAACTCATAAACCATGTATTTAGATTGATTACGAATGGGATACGAATACAGGACGATAATCTAAATTGCACGAATAACCCTTTCAATCCCATGGGGATGACTCCAAGTTATGATCTTACGAACCAAAGGTTGGATTCGGGGGTGAAGGTACTAATATGGTGGAGTGAGTCATATTAGCCCGTAGGCGGCCATTACTAGTTTTCTCTCAATTATACACAAGTTGTATAAAGAACAACAAAATAATAATTTACAAACTAACACAAAATTACTATTATTATGGTGAAATCATATAAAACTAATTAATTTAGTCAAATTGTCATTAAGATTAATTCAAGGTTTCTAGCATGATACAATTTGTCCAAAAAATATCTTAGTTTAATGTGATAAATTAATTCAAATTAAGTCCTTTAACAAAAACATTGTGAAAAATTGAAATAAATATACATATAAATAAATACAACAATCAATCTATAAAGTTTAATTTAAGACTCTCAGAAAACTTATATTTCTCGCTTGATTATTGTTTATTCGAGTATTAATTTGGACAAAGTTTCGAATTTAATTCGTAATAATAAGAAATTAACCCAATTTATTAGAAATGAAATAAAAAAATAATTTGATGGAGAAAAGTTTAAGTGTAAAGAGTAGAGGAGAAAAAAGAGAGAGAAAGTAGGTTTAGGAGAATGAGAGAATGTCGGTTTTGGAAGTGTGAGAATGGGTAGAAAAAATCAAGAAAGTCAAGAGGCCCGTTTTAGAGGAGAAAAAAGGGTATTTATAAGAAAAATGTGTAGCACGACAGGTTTTATCAGGCTGGCCAGCTGACCAGCCAGCGTGACACAAGTTGTTACGCTGCTCAGCTAGCGCTGGTTTGCTTGTCACGCTGCTGCGTCAGCGTGACTTGTTGAGTCGCGCTACGCTAAAACTCGTTTTTGTTTTTTTTTAAATCAAATATTGCGCTTATATAAAAATCCAATAATGTAAATGGTTTTTTCTTAAATTATTTTTTAATTTAAGAAAAATAGTAAAATTAAGTCCAATAACATCAATTGTCCAATAATCTACAGAAGTGGGTTTTATTGTTCATCATGGAGTCTTACCACGGGACCGGGGACTAAATTAGGTGTCTACAGAGTCGATTTTGTGGATAGGCTAAATGATGAGTGTAAGAAAAGGATATGATTTTATTTTGTGGTGTTTAAGGCTTTTCAAACATGTCCAATATTTATTGATTTTTTTTAATTTTTGTTTTGATTCTCTTTTTCTTTGGTTTATTTTGATGAGGTCAATTGATGAAAAAGAAATAAGCTAAAATAGGATGGGATTTTATTGATTGAGATGAAAATAACAATTTTGAAAAGTAACAAAATGAAGGCTAAGATTTGATAAACGACCTTAATCGTAATGTAATAGACTCGAACGTATGAAAAGAAAGAAATTATAAAGTCTAGGTGTAGGGACTCTTTGACTCAACCTAAAGAAGACTATGGACTCTTGATCATGATGCCATTGCTTTTCACCATTGATCTCAAAAGCAACTTGTAGATTCCACTCATCCTCTTCCAAAGAGTTGTCTTTGTAATTCTTGTTGTAGTTATTGTTCCGTTTTTGCCCCTTGATCAAGTCATCTTTAATTTCAATAAAAATGTGGTAGACTTCTTGAAATGTTTCCAACCCTAAATACTTAAGGTGATTCTTTTATTAGCCAAAAGGTTAGAAATGAAGATCTGGACCATCTCCTTTCCAGGAGGAGTAATTACCATATCAGCAATAATTTCTTTCCAACGGGCTGGATACTTGGGGAATCCTTCTTTCTTTCCTTGCTTGAGGATCTTAAGTTCACATTGGTAAGTCGATGCTTGAGTGTTACACTTGTAGCTAGTCATGAAGTCATGGATGATATCCTCCCATGTTGCGATTTCCTTGTCAAGAAGAGAAAAGAACCACTTTTGGCAAACAAGTTCCAAAGAGGATGGGAAGATCTTTGGGTAAAGCTTTAGATCAACTTTCTTTGTGTCCACATAGAACTTGAACCCCCTAAGAAGAACTGAGGGTTACCAGTTGCTTTGAATTTTCGCAAGTCCTCGATTGAGAACTTTTTGGGAAGTGAGTCCACCAAGCTCGAGTCAAGCTCAGGAGAGTCAACATAGGCATCTTCGTCATTGATCAATCTACTTCACAATATTTTCAAGATATTTGAGGGTAGTCTTTGCCTTCTCAAGGTCGTTCACCTTGACCGTGAGAGTTTCAAATATTTCAGTCATTTTAGCTAAGGTTGCTTCCAATTGTTGTAGTTGAACTTAACATTTTCTGTTGACATTGTTGAAAGACTATTTTGAGCCTTGACTTTGGAATGGTCTTTCGATGAACACGCTTGATTGAGAAGACTCAAACACTTGACGAACATTACAAACCACGTCCTTTGACCCAAGCTATAGGACTTTTTGTTTCACTCAATTGTTGGCCCTATCTTGGTTATGTTGACAACCCTATCCTGCATAAGATTTAATTAGGCTTTTATTTCTTAAATTACTTATGGTTTACTTCCTTGAAATAGACTCAATGCATAGCCTATCGTAGTCACTCCTTGTCCTAAATGAATGCATGAATGCAAGGTACCTTATCGTCTTTTGATTTTCATTTCTCTTGTTTTTCTTGTTTTTTTTTTAATTGGACGGTAAAGGTACTTTTTCAATTATTAAATGAAATGCAACCTATGGGGTTCTATCTGCATGACAAGATTGACTTTATTTAACCACTAAGGAGCAACCATGATCTATATGGGACTCTCAATTCTAAAATGTTTAAAGGTTCATGCACAACTAGGGTCCAAGTAAATCATTTAAACACATAATACACAAGTTGGCACAATGTCACACCTAGCATGAGGTCAAGTCCAAACCTATCCAATGTTCTAAGAAGGTAACTACAAGTAAGGCTTAAGTTGTCCAAAAGGTACCATGACTATGATGTGTCTAAGCTATACACACCACAATTTAGTGGTGATCCAAGTAGGACATCCATTGTGAGTCACATAGGTCATTTGGTCACGCGTCATGGTTTGAGATGGATTTTGATTAAGAAATAGTCGTAGGTAATTCACCTAACTATCCTTAAAAGAATTCCCCCGGGTTGTCTCAAGTGTAGAATACACTTTAAGAAATATGTATCCTAAAGCAAATACCCTCACATGGGAATTCATGCATTATACCTAACAAACATATTCAATAATATAATAATGGAATTACGAGACTTTTTGAGTTTCGTCCACTCTCCCTTCACATTAGGGGAATCTCCCCAATGAAGTCGCCAAATTATGGACCCAGGGCTTAGGAGCCCATGTTCCCTTTTTAGGGACATCGAATGTCTTTTATTAGTTTTGCATAGTGTAAGTATGATTGGCATAGGGAGTGAGTCTAGAAGCTCAAAACTGAAGTAGAGAAGTTGCCACCATGCTCTTTTCAGGAGCCCACATAACCCCATTATGTTTAGCCCGAAGGTAAATTGACGCCAAGGATAATATGGTCTCATATCTCTAGATTCGGGGACGCGGGTAACGACAAAGTAGTTCACAATGTCCCCGCGCGTACAGCGGCCTCTACGTGGTTTCATATGTAATTTTCTGATTATAATATTGAATTATGGCATACATATTTCCGGTTTATCCTAAAACACAAAGAAACATTAGTAAGCGAGTTTAATTAAGGCACACATAATTGCAAAAATTTATAATAAATCCCAACTTTTGCCGCTAATTTATTCAAAGACCTAGCTTTGAATTATTCAAAAATGGACCAATTTTTAACTTAGATTTTCTAAATGTGGACCCTAAGAAAAATAATCTACAATAACAGGTTATAGTTACCTGCTAACCATATATAACGGTATAAGCACCACCATACAACTACCACCTTCAAAATCAACCCACCTTCAAAAGACCACCTATGAACAAACTCTATCACCACTACCTTCCACCCTGACAAAAAACCTGTGAAACCATCGTCGCCATCATATTTCCTCGTCTTCAGCCTTGGTCTTCTTCCACTCCAATTTCATTCTGTCTCCACTTCAACAATAATGACATCTTATGCACAAAAAATTGATAATTATCAAATCCATATATAATTTTTCAATTTAAGTTGAATAATTAGAACTTTAGTTCTGCTTAAATAGATAAAAACAAATTGATGAGAAAGAAGAAAAGAGAAGTAGTGGTGGTTGAACATGGACGCCTTGGTGGCGAGGGGGATTATTATGCTTGGGCGCCTGCGTGATGGCGTCGTCTTGGTTGGGCACCACCGTTTCTTGAAGTCTTCAAAGATAGGCTTCCATCTTCATCGTTTTCTACAATTGTTGTTAATCAAAGTTTGAAGCAACTCCTCCTTAATTACTTCGCTGCTATTGTTGTTGCTCTTATGTCTACTTCTCCTTCTTCATCTTCAAAGTATATTGATGACATCACCATGTAGAATCATTACTCTCACTCTCCCAATCATCCTATATTCCTATTCAAGGTTGCGTTTGTTTTGTTTTTGTTTCTTTCTTTGCATTATGATTAGTGTTAGATATTTTGTTATTTATTATTTGATGTTTAATTTGCATTTTAATTGATTTTTGTAGGGGATGTTTTAATGTTGGTAGGAAGCAGGAAAGGAGTGCCGGTGGTGGGGCAACAAGGAGGAAGATAATGAAGATAAAGGGGGAAAGTGACCTGTTTACTAGGTTATAGGTAAAAGGGTCTAATTTTGGAAAATAATAGGAAAAGATTGGTCCAATTTTAAATAATTCAAAGTTGGGTCTTTAAATAAATTACCGGCAAAAGTTGGGATTTATTTTATAAATTTTTCCTCTTAAACATACAATTGGATGATCACTTTAGGATTAATCAAGATTAATGGGTACCTAAGCCAGTTGACCAAGATTATTCTTTACTTTAGGGATATGATGCTTTTCCGGTCTTTTAATTAAACATAAATTCAATGTGATTAAAATTAATAAACAATTAGCATTCAAAATCACATAAGAAGTTGAAGTCAAGCCATAATTAAGTTAATGTTTCATGAAATTAATTAAAAAATGTCAAATATCTAATGAAACTAATTAAATTACATAAACTAACACAATTATTTGAAGAGCTTAAGATAATGATATTGTTGATGTCAACCTTATCTGAAGTACTTTTCATGCAGTGGTCAAAATAAAGTTCCTTGATTGATGCTTGAATAAGAACCTAATTTAAAAATAATAATAATAATAATAATAATAATAATAATAATAATAACAATAACAATAACAATAACAATAATAACAATAATAATAATAATAATAACAATAATAATAATAATAATCATAATCATAATAATAATAATTATTATTATTATTATAATAAATTTATTTTATAAATTTGTTGTTGTTAAGAGTTGGAGAATGACCGGACGACATATTTGGTCAGAAATTCGAGCTCTCATACGCCGAACGAGTGCTAGAGCGCTCAGCGATGAGTGCACAAGCGCCCAACAAGCGCTGGAGCGCTCGAGTTGAGCTTTGGTGCACCCAAGGAGCGCTTGAGCGCTCGCCTCAAGTGCGAGCTTTGGTTTTATGGAAGTTTTTCGATTATTTCCTCTTTTCTGATACTCGGCCTTCATGGGTGATTGTGCACCCAATGAGAGACCATACGTCCATGAGATCGAATTTCTGAGTTTCCATATTTCCGATATTCACTTCCATATCTCGAAATTCAATTCCATATTCCACTTTATACGCTTCCATAAACTTAAAGTTACTTTATTTAGTATAGATCCTTCAAGAATATTCTAGAAGGTTCGTCGTACATAGCCATATTTGCATGCTTAATTTATTTTCTATGTTTTCGAAATAAAATAAATAAGTTTATAATCCCAAAGAAAGTAATTTAAGCGCATTTTGGCCATCGAAACACTACAAGAAAAAGGGTGATTTGCGACAGAATGCTTTGACGGACAAAAAATCTGTCGAAAATTTGCAACAGAATTTTCACAATTCCGACAGAATTATAAAAAAATATTAACTGAATTTCAATATTTTTGTTAGAATAAATTTTCGATGGAATTTTCCGTTGCATTTTTGCAACAGAATTTTAGTCCATCGCAAAATTGGAAGGTGCAAACAAATGTTTTGGTTTAAGTCTAGCTATAAATACTCACACTTTTTTTTCTCTCACACTTGTCATTTCTTTCTTTGTCACTCCTTTCTTTCTCTTCTATCTGTCTTCTTTCTCACTCCACTCACTCTTCTCGTTCTCTTCTATCTACCTCCTTTCTTTCTCCTCTTCCTATCTCCTTTCTCACTTCCTTTCTTCTCTCTTTATGTCTTCTTTCTCACTCCTTTGTCTTCCTTTCCTTCTTTCTTCTTTTGGTCTTCCTTTCTTCAAAAAAAAATGAAAAACTAGCTGCAATTAGCAGTTGAAGATAATCATGTTTATTTGGTCAAATTTTACCATGAAAACATTAGATCTAGGGTTTTTATGGTCAAATTCGACCAAAAAAAATCTTAGTTGGTTGTTATTAAGGTATGCAGTTAGTTTATTTTATTTTATTTCAATTTTTGTTTGATGTTTTGGTTTTTATTTTGTTCAAATTTTGGGGTTCTTGGTTCTAATTATGTTCGGTTTTAGTTTGATTTTTGGGGGCTTTGGATCCAATTTTGTTTGAGTAATAGCATGAGATAAGCGGGTTTTCTAATACCATTTTTGTTCAAGTTTTTGGGGATTTAATCTGTTTTTTACGGTAGTTGGTAGGTAATTTGAGGTGTGGTGACTGGTGAGTAGGGTTGTTCAAAATAATCCGATCCGAGCAATTCGATTCGAGAAAGTCGGATAATTTTATAGTTTTTTCAGATATTCAGGATCGGATATTAGACACTTATCAGATCATATACGTATCACACTTTTCATTGTCGGATATCCGAAATATCCAAAACAATTAAAAATTAGGCTTCTCGGATCGGAACACGCGTGTTTCAGATCGGATCAGATTGTTTCATTGAATTAAGTTGTTTTGAATTATTTTCAAATTAACTTTTTACTTTATGAATATATATTTGGATCATCGGATATCCGGTTATCCGATCTGAATTTTTCAGATATTTCGGAGAAGATATCCGACATGGTTCGAATCAGATATGGATCACATTTTAGCCAATTCAAAAAAATCGGATATCCGACTTTTCGGATTGGATCAAATCGATTGAACACACCTAGTGATGAGTGAGGTGGTTGTGGTTGGTGGGTAGATAGATCTAGGATAGTGGGTTGTGTTAGTTGTGTGGGTTGGTGGTTGTATGGGTTATGATGGTTGAGTAGGTCTCGGTTAGTGGGTGGTTAAATCTAACACCCTGTAATTTCCTAAATTCCTTCTCTAGATCGATTTTCCGAAAAACATATTATAAATAATAAAGAATAGTAATTATAAACACTCCTACATAACTAGGAAAAACCAAAGTATTACCGCCACCGTGATAACAGTTAAGGCATTTATCAAAGTACTAGAGCGGAAGTCTTTATAGTTAAAACCAATTGAAAACTTGCTCTCAAAAAGTAATTCCAAAACTGAAATCAAACCAACAACCAAAAGAAAATCAACTTAAAATGTTATTACATTTCGGGACCATATTAATGGCCCTTCAAAACCAAAACATTAAACTTCGGAAATAAAAAAAACATCAAATAATAGTTAACTAAATCCAAAAGCAAATAAACTAAGAAGCTACGAAGCCTACAAAGTAAACACTCTCACTCCAACCCAGCATGAATGACTTATACCCACTTTTACCTGTAGCTTTCTCTTATTCTAGACAGCTACTCGCCCAAAAGTGGGTCATCGTTGGGCCAAGTCCGAGACAAAGCCATGCACACAAAACAAACAGTCAGCAAAGCTGAGTACATAACTACTAAAGACTATGCAACAAGATTAAAGTAAAATAAAAGTACAACATACATACATCTTAGCGTTGACAACTTTTCTCCTGTGCATAGACTCAACTTAAACAAATTAATAATTATTTAAACTTTGGATTTCGTATTGAACAAGTTTCCTTTCCTTTAAAATCTCCCTATTGGGCACCAACTTGGGAGCAACTCCAAGAATGTATTACCTATGTCACATAAAGTGATGAAATTCCAGCGCTGTAAAAATATAAAAGAGTACAACGTCTTGTACCCCGGTTAGAAGTCATAGATCACTGTTCCATATGACTCCCCCCATTGTTCATAGTCAAGGTATATATGTTCCAAGATTTTTGTTGTGAATCCTCTTTCACTTTACGTGATTAACCGGTTTAACATTATTATGACTCACATACAACATCCCATAAAAGCATGCATAATATCACACAATCCATATTAATTATCTTTGATTGAAGGTGATTCTGAAATTAATCTTGTGTGTCCTTTAATTAAATTTACTTCCTTTACACACATTAACTGTGAGTGGCTAACTATTTACCTTTTTCCTTAACCACAACGTTAAACTGTGAGTGGCAACATGTATATAAGTATTTTCTCATTAATTTCTATTAATTATGTGAATAGAAATTCACAAACTACTTTTCTTGTTGGTTAATTAACTAATCAACATAAATAACTTCATTTCTTCTTTATTAAACTATTGGCCAACTTTAAACTAATTATAACATTCCAATTCATTCTTGAAGAAATCCTATTAATATAGATGTGGAATGTCAAAACTGTATAATCATACTTCTCATACTTTCATAAACGTACATGCCATGCATGTCAATTCACAATCAAATCAAGCAACAAACATATCATATAAGATCAACCAAGCATGAGTTCTAATTCTATGTCTGCCTTTAGTACTTACGTACCTTGTGTTGTAGTGGTGATCCGTCACAACTTCAAGAAGTCAACTAGTTTGAAGTCTCCTACATTGAGAAAACCGAATCTAAATTAAAACCTTGTTGATTAAGTTCTACAACAACTCTAAACTAACTTTCTACATTGAAAACTTGTCCAAAACATTTCCTATATGGTCTCTATTCAATTCCATACTTTATTGTAATTTTTCCATTGCAAAATACTTGATTTTCGGTACTTTTCCAAAAATGACAGCTTTGTAAAATTCCTCAAAAACACCTTAAAACCTTTCTAAATATCATATTTTGATCATAAAACACTATAGTCACATCCTAAGATCAATATACAATACTTAGATGCATTAAAAATAATTATAACTTACTATGTCACATGCTACTATTTTTATGGGGCAAAAACATGTGTTAACAAAAATTTACTGCTTTATTTCTTCATTCAAAACTCCTTAAAAACACATCTAAACATCATAAATCTAGCATAAAACTCTTTTACAGTCCACTATCATCATCATAAATCCAATCTATGCGTTAGAATAATTTTTCATAAGATAAAACATGTTCATAATATTTATGCCATTGATTTTCATGATTATAAAATTTGGACAGCAATAAGTCAACTTTAAAACCTTTTAAAATCAATCTAAACTTCATAATATTGAAGTTTAAATCATTAAAACCCTAAAATCCTGAATTTCATATTTTCATAAACCCTAATTTAAAATTTCGTGATCGAACAAATAAATTCATACTTTAAACCAAATCATAACTTTATTAAAATATGATTAAAACTATAGAAACATGATTAATCATAATTATAAACATGAATTTACAAGATTGAATCAAAAAGGAAAAGAGAATAAAAAATTTATAGAAGTTTCGAAAATATCAAAATAGGGGAGGAAGAGGTGGCAGCCAACGATGGCTACAGGCAGCAGCAGGGGTGCGGGACAGCAGGGGTGGTCAACGGCGAAGGGGAGTGGCGAAGGGTTTTTTTTTCTTTTACCCGGAAATTCTTTTCAATTTTTTTCTACGAATTTTTTTTCTTTCTTTTTGAAATCCTAAAACTTGAAGTTTGCAAATTAAATCTGAAAATTTTGGTTTTAAGGGGTATTTATAGGCCCCAAGGTAGGATTTGGTGCAATTAAACAAATACCCTTAATGTTTGAAATTACTTTTATGCCCTTATTTTAAAACAATTTAGGAAACACTAAAAATTCTATTTTTAGAAACTTTTCAAAATATTTAATAAAACTTTAAATAACATGAAATATTATTTATAAACATAAAATAATTACTTTGATTAAAATTTATTTAAATTTCCTTTCGATAATTTTTGTATTGAACTTAATTTCTCAATAAAAATATTAATAACATACGTATAAAGTACGAAGATAACTCTTTAAAGTATGTGAAAATATGGTGTATTACATTAAGTCTGGATTAGTGGGTATATGATTAGGTCTGCAGATTTGGGTGGGTGTGGGGGGGGGGGGTCTAGGTCTGGATTATTGGGCGGGTCTGTAGATCTGGGTGGGTGTGGGTGAGTGGGGTGGGTCGTGTGTGGTCAGGGACTGGAATGGGTTAGGTAGGTAAGTGGGGTGGGTCAGGGTCAGGTTGGGGTGGTGTGAGTGTGGTGGGTTTGGGTGGTGTGAGCAGGTGGTATGGTCAGTGGGGTGGTGGGTGAGTGTGGTGGGTTCTGGGTGTGGTTGGGTGGTTATGGTTATGAACAGTGGTTGTGGGGTGGCCCAATGCCGCCTCACTGCCAATTTTTTATTTATTTATTTTTTTTTTGTGGTGATTTTCCTACGAAATTTCAGTCACAGATTTCCAACGGATTTTGGTCCGTTAGAAATCCCGTCGAAAAATCATTGCTGACATTTCCAGGGAATTCCATCGGAAATTAGTTTACGACGGAAATTCTGTCAAAAACTTCGGAATTTGTGACGACTGATTTTCGACGGAATTCTATCAGAAATGCGATTTCCAATGTAATTGGGCCTTTTTGCGTCGCAACTCAGCCGTTTTTGTAGTGGAACTTATCATTGGCTATTCCGGCAACGTTTATAGTTTTCAAACAAGTTTGGGGGCATTGCCCCTTGGGCCCCTAACCATGGAGTTCCACCACTGGCCTCGACTCGCTGATTGAACAACAGGACCCCTGTATAGATTGTGGGGTGGGGACCAAATAGGTGAACGACTAACAAATTTGGTTATTCTTTTTAAGCAATCAACTTAAGACGTTGGAACTATTGCGACATGATACGCTTTAATCATCGGTCTTTAGGTAGGACCAAATTAGGTATTTACAGTAGCACTTTCTAAGAATACAAAATTTTGGTACAAGTAAAACTAACTTTTTGTTTTGCAAGTACAGAATACTTTGACTTTCATCTCACAAGAGTAGTCGCCTCTACAGACTCAGTCAAAGTGGGGGCTTATGTTGATACCTACATTTTTTTCCTACTTAAAGGCTGATGATTAAAGTGTAACACGTCGCAACAAGTCCAACTTTTGAAATTTATTGCTTCAATTATAACTTAAATTCATTGCCAGAACATGCTTAAATCAGCCGATGATAACTTCCGATGGCGAAAATTAGTTTAATTTAGTTTCCATGTTTTTATTTTTAATTTAATTTAATTTTGTTCTTTATTATTTTATTTCATTTTAATTTTAATTTATTTAATTTTCATTATATTTCATTTTTCGTTTTTTTCATTTTATTTTATTTCATTTTTTTTGTTTTATTGTCATTTCATTTTATTTTATTATAATTTCTAAAAATTTAGAAAATAAATTAAGCGCACAAGAACGACCATGTACAATGAATGTTCTACAAGATTTTGTATGAAATCAGGCAACTTTAGGCTTATGGAAAACGTATAGCACGATCTATAAAAATGAATATCGAAATGGAATTTTATATATGCAACCCTGGAGCGTATATGCACTCTTTGAGCTCACATATGCTCAAAGGGGTCGGATTTCAGATTATGGCAACACATAATAATGCTTCCAAAACCTCTTAGTGGAGCGCACCAGCGCAGCTCTTGCGCCACAGCGTACGTCCAGCGCTGTAGTGCAGAGCTAACGCCCAAGCGCTTGTCCCTGAACGCTTTGGTTCTCCTCCTTCTCCATAGTGCTCCTGCTTTAGACTTTTTCACCTATAAATATGTGCCGGTTCCGGCCATTTCCAACATCTCGAATTTCGTTATATTCAACTCGTAAGTGGTGCAACCCTCTCTCTTTGTCTCTCTACTTTCTCTACAAAATAATTTTCTAAGCCTCCCTTAAACACAATTAAGCATTAATTATTTCCCTAAGTATAAGGTAAAAACTCTCTCAATCTTTTTTTACTTGCTGCATTAACTTTTTCGCATCCCCTAAGACGCAACTTATAAAATTAATATCTCGAGTTTGTTATATTAAAAAATCATAAAAATTATATATTCAAAAAACATACATCGAGACGAATCAAACAAGATCCCATATGAATATATTTTCGTTACGTATTACACACCAAAGTGAGTTTAAGTTACAATGTGAATAGTGTCAAAAACCCTAATGTAGCAACTAAAAAAGACCGAGGGAGTATTTTTTTTTTTTTTTAATTTAAGTTCTTAATCAAGCATCAATCAAAGACGTTTTCACCACCGCACGCAAGGTACTTCAAATGAGGTTGACTTCAACAACATCACATTTTGAGATCTTTTTTTAAGTTAGTTTATGTGATTTATTTTGCTTTACATTATGTATTTATTTTTCTTTATTAGAAATTTGAAAAATAAGATAAAGTTTTTTGGCCACTTATTTGCTGCGGTTTTAAAAACAAACATAAAATAGATGTGTTTTTTTTTGGGCCAATTTGACTATTTGCTGCGGTTTTCCATTAAAAAAACGCAAAAAATAATCATATTTCCCATTCAAAATTGACACTTATCTATTGCAGTCTAACCGCAGCAAATAAATGATTCCCATTGATTGCGGTCAAAAACCGCAACAAATACCCCGATTATAACTGCAACAAATAAGGGTTTATGTACTAGTGCGAGTTGGATCCATGAAAGTCATCAGTGCATGCCCCACTGTAGGATCAACCCAATGATCGATCTTTAGCAGAGGGATACTGTCCTTGGGACATGCTTCGTCGAGATCAGCATAATCTACACACATGCCATTAGGCTTTGGCACTAATACTACAGTGGCTACCCAATCAGGGTAATTGCATGTGCGTATGAAACCAACATCCATTAAAATCTGAACCTCCTCAACCGCTGCCTTGTTTCTTGCATCACCATCTCTTCTGCTGCCTCACGGGCTAGGCATTTAGTTTAACTTCCAGATGATGAACCATCACTTGAATGGACTTTCTCTAATTTTACCAATCATAAGCTGCACATGTCGCCTAATTTTCTTTCCATATGTTGTTTATGCATTCGGTATTTTGGCTGACATGGACTAGGGCTATTTTTCCCGTAACAATTTTCATTGAGCGATTTTATTTTATTTTTAATGTGCATAGCCCATGTTCCAATATAGATCCGTCTTGCCAAGGGGTCACTTGAGATTTTCCCTAAATGACATTGACAATTATTTTAAAGTACTCTACGGAGAGGTTTGTATGTTTATATATTTTCATTGATATAGTTACTTTGTGTACGAAAGAGGCAAGTAGTAGATTCATTGTCAAAAGGTTTCGTATGGAACCCATTCATTGTAACTTTTGTATTCATCCAATTGTTTTTAAATAATATGATCATATTTTGAATGCATTTTTTTTTGTGAATGATATAATTACTTTTCTAATGCTATAATTGCATTTCAAAGTGATATAATCAACTTCAATATGACCATTTCTCTATAATGGGGAGAGATGATATAGTTATTTTTGTAACCAGGGATTATCTATCGAAATCATATTACATAATTACATTTCACGTGCTATAATCCTTTTCTATATGATATAAACATATTTCTAGTACTAATAATAATTTTCTATATCATATATATACTCATAATTTTAAATGGTGTGATATAATCATATTCACAATACTCGTATTTTAAATGATATAATCATATTATAATAAAAGCAGTCTTATGTACGCCTAATCCTCTTGTAATTGTTTTGATACCAAATTACTAATGTTTAGAATAATCAAATTTGAGTGCACAAATACATCGACCTCATTCATATTTTACTTCGTCACCACTTACTAGAGTCTTGTGATCTTGCATAATATAAATATCTTTTAGATAAAATAATTAACTTTCAAATTCTAATAATAATTTATCTATTTCTTGATATATAATGACTGGGTGCACAATATCGGGTTCATATTAGTTGTTTAATTCACTATACATTTTGTTGTACATAGCGTGTATTATACACTTTCTATACAAAAGAAAAGAAAAGAAAAGAAAAGAAAAGAAAAATGAAACAGTAGCAGGTTCTTTACAGATGTTAAAATAAGGTCGGCACAATTAAGCAAGGATTATTAATGTCTTTTACATCAATCAATTAGACATGCTTGTTTCACTGTATGCAAATGTATTAATATCACTAAACGCATTAACACTAACTTGTAACTTAGACATATTACATATTTATGTATAATACAATTCCTGAGAGACTTGACAACCTTTACCAACATAACTAGATTAGGGAGAACCCAAACTGATTAGGGAGAACCCAAACATATGTTGTTCAACTCCTTAATAGGTTGTATGCAGGCAAATCTTTTACACTACATGTGTCTTCCAGTTCAAGCTCCCGTTCTAATTGAGTTCTTGTAGATTTCAACACATCCTGGAAAAAGTTCTCATGAAGATTACTGAAAAGAAGCAATTAAGCAGCTGATAGAGATGCAAGAAAAAGCATAAGGACTCACGTTGAACTCCATATAAGATGCCTGCTTGGCAAGCCATTGTGCGTCCATCAGTTGAAATGCTACACAATACAGACTATCAAATGCCATTTCATCTTCTGCGAGTAATTTTAGAAACCGTAACCCTGCTTTAGAACTTGGCTTTTCTGCATAGTAAAATTACAAGTGCATTGCTGGTCATTCCCCACTTTACATGAAACAAGATATGTTGCGTGTTTTTAGGTTTCTTTTCTGGGTAACATAACACTTTGGATTTAAAGAGTGTTTGGTAGAGAGAGAGTGAACCACCAAAAACTCTAATTTGGGCGTTTGGTGAGAGAGGGATTTTAAGAGAACTTTGGACCAAAAACACTCATCAAAATTCTCTTTTGAAAAAGCTGGGTACAGTGGCTTTTTCATTAGAGTTTTGGAGACGGAAAATGTAAATGGCTATTATTTCCATATATTTAAACCTAATAAATTAATTTAACAAAAAACATGTCCATAAATATCATTTTACATGATATGAAAATACAAAACTCTAAACAATCAACTAAGTGTTACGAAACACCTTTACAGAATAATAATGACAATAACAATAACAATAACAATAACAATAATAATAATAATAACGGCTTTTTCACAATATACCCCTCAACTTTTGCAAAATTTACGGCGTACCTTCATCATTTTAAAAATGCATTATATGCCTTTAAACTCTTAACTAAATTCATGAAGTACCCTAATTTTGCTAAAAAAATTTAGTTACCTTCAAATTAAGAGATTAAGCCTAATTTACTATTAATCAAACTAACTAAAGCATATTAATTACTAAGAAAAAAATTTAAAACAAAGTAATCAAATTATCTATTAAAATTACCCACAACTGTCACCCCTCCATTACTCCCTAAACAACACTATTGTCGCCACCATCAGTTGGTCATCGTCGCCACAACAAGCACCATTCCCATAACAAATTAAAAATGAAATTAAGATTTAAACCCACAATTGAAATTAGAACAAACCACCGTCATTAAATTAGTGGCTTAAGCTATAGGTGCATAGTTGAAGAAGAAAAAACAATAACTGCGTCAATTTTGTGGCACATATCTCGAACACTCACCTCTCCCTCACCATTACACCATAACCACTTCCTTCATTTGCTGCTCTTTCTTTTTGGTTATTCTCTTTTTCCTCACCATACTTAGGTATTCCATTTATTTATTTTTAATATTACATCATCATCATTGTTCTTCTTTTTCGAATTGCTGGTACTTGCTTAGTTGCTTGTATCTTGTGAAAGTTTTTGATTGATTTGATAAATGCCCAAACGATTTGCTTAGTGGTTTTTGGTTTTATGGTGGTTTGAGCTAGTTTCAACTATGGGTTTGAATTTTGATTTCAATTTCATAAAGAGGATTGTGGTTTTGGTGGCTGTGGTGAATGTGGTAGAGGTGGTGTTGATTGTGAGTGTGTGACGGGGATTATGGGGGAAGTGGTGGTGATTGGGTAATGATGGAGGAATGGTGGTTGAGGGTAAAATCAATTTAGATAATTTAATTAGTTAGTTTAATTAGGTTTAATTAAAGAAAATTTAACAAAATAAGAGCACTTCATGAATTTAGATAAAAGTTCAAGACAAATGAAGCATTTTTGGAACAGTGAGGGTACCCTATAAAATTTGCAAAAGTTTAGGGGTACCTCATGAAAAAACTGCAATAAAAATAATAACAATGACAATGAAAACGACAATAACAATAATAATCTTATAGCCTATAAGTAAAACAAAAGTTGTAGTTATTGTAGGAAATTGCCCAGGAAAATGAGCTATGAACTTTGTTGTAAATAGACACGTCACTTTTCCTTCATTTTGTTTACCTCCAAAACACGTCTTAGTGAACTACTAACCTCCTACAATAGGTAAACTTTTTGCACCATCAGGTTAAAGGCCCTCTCTCACTCTTACACCTCAACCCCACCCCATTTTCTCTCTAGGTTCCACCAACACCACCACTATCAATTCCCAAAAACCCTCTTCCACCACTAATGCCCCAAAAACCCTTATGTGCCACCGTTCCACCACCACTTATCCTCTAAAACCCTCTTTTACCACCATCACCAATTTCCCCAAACCCTTATAATGATCCCCAAAACACCACTACCATCTTCTACCATCACCATCGAATAATACTTTGTTGCAATCCGCCAATTTTAAATACAGTTCATAACGACATCACCAATGAGCTCGTTTTTTTCTCATTCTTCGAAGCAACTCATTTGCTTCTTTGATTGGTGATGTGAATATAAGGCTACCATTCACATTAGGGTTTTTGGCGGTTTTGCCTATGATTTTTTTTATTTCCACTGCACTTGCTAGGGTTTTTCTCATTTAGGCATTTTAATTGCTTTCTTAGGAGTCTTAGTGGGTCATATTTGGTAAATGATGCATAAAGATCACGTTCTTGAAAGTTTCTTGGTTAAAAGATTGGATCTTGAAGGTTTCTTTAATACATTCCAAGATTTTCAAGAATGGTGCAAATTCAAGAAATGTGAGTGAAATGCTTGTTCTTGATTAGTTTTGGGTGTGCGTGTTTTTGTGTGATGTTTATCCAAATTTTTGTGTTTGTTAGAATAATTATCCATATCATTAGGTGGTTACGATATTTTCCTAATTTAGGTTGTTGTTTGTTAATAAGCAAGAAGAGGTGACGCACAAAAGGGATAAGACCAGATTTTTGTGGGTTTTTTCCTAATGTTTATCTTGTTAATTTTATCTAGATCTAGTGGGATTTTATTTGACTATGAATTGGAGGATTTGTTCCAATCTTAGTCCTATAAATCTTAGTTTCTTTTGTTTTAGTCATATGAGTTGATGAATAAAAATTGTTTCCTTTGAATTTTAGTTCCGTTGATTGAATTGATAAAGTTTCGATAGTTGTTACTACATTTCTTTGGTTGACGATTTCCATAGCACAATTCTAGCTCTTGTGAAACCTTTGATGGGTGAATCAAGTTCATATCTTTCAAATTACATAGGAAATTCGTGAGTTTTTGAGAGTTTCTTCACAAGATTTTCGAACTTTCCTTGTTAAAATAAACTACAATCCATAAAACCTGTGAATTTTATTGCTTACCCATTAAAACTCACATCAATTGGGCTAATTTCAACCTCAATCTTATTCTCAAGATTCTCCTACTAATTAATTGGACCATTTTTGCAATTATGATTTGTATTTTGGTTCGTTTTGGTGATATACTTATATAATATATAGTCCTATTAATGAGTTTTTTATTAGCCACCTATTTCTCAACTCTGATTTCTTTTGATATGTTGGCTTCTTTCTTTCTTTCTTCGTTTTCCTCCCTCAATTTCTTTAGTTTGTTACGTGTTTTTTTTTTAATTTTCCATTCAAAAAGATTTGTTCTATTTAATTTGTGATAATTATAGTAGCATTGTTGAATGGTTCATACTATGGACAATTGTGGTTTTATGTTTTTTGTAATTGGGGGAGATGATTGAGGTTGATCGTAATGTGGAAAACTTATTGTGAGGGAGATGAAACATGGGTGGGTGGTGGAAGTGCCATAGTAGGACTAATGGGAGCGGCCACTAAGGTGGTGTAAGAGGTGTTAACAAGATACGTGGGAAGTGAAGCCGTAAAGGTGGGCCTATGCGTAATTTACCTGTTGTAGCAAATTAGCAAAACAATGGGACTAAAATGAGAAAGTACCCCTAATAGTTGGTTTGGTCAGATTTAAACCTTAGTTAATGTTAAATTGAGAAGGTCCCCAATAGTTGAAGTTATTTGTATTAATCTTGTTAATATCCCTTATAGTATTAGAACTTGATATAGAATTTATTACATAACTTAGCATCATTTTCCATCACAGGATGTATCAAATCAAATGCATCATTTCCTTTTCAGTCAATAAATTCTCTATCTATCTCTCTTATCGTATGCGTCCCCTTGTTTTCTTCCTTTCTATCTCTCTTCTCCAAAAAATCTCATCGGGAATTCTGCTAATAAAACTAAAGCATCTAAGTTGATACGGAGGAAGTACAACAATCTTCTTATGATTTTGAATTTTGGAATTAAAAAATTATGGGAATTGAGTTAGTGCCTCAAATAAATTTTACTTACTTCACAACTCTTTAATTAATCATTTTCTGTTTTGTTAAATTAACATGTCCAAGTTCTTTATTTTATTATTGTTTAATTGCATATTTTTTTTTTTTTTTGCAAAGTCATGCATCGCTAAGGAATATACCATCCCCACAACCCCCCCCCCCCCCCCCCCTTTCTTT
>PYUH01000271.1:619579-700901 GCA_016808085.1 Suaeda aralocaspica
AATGAGGTATGCCTCAATAAATTTTACTTACTTCACAACTTTTAATTAATCTTTTCTGTTTTGTTAAATTAACATGTCCAAGTTCTTTATTTTATTATTGTTTAATTGCATATTTTTTTTTTTTTTTGCAAAGTCATGCATCGCTAAGGAATATACCAACCCTCCCCACCACCCCCCCCCCCCCTCTTTTGTCGTCCAGGCTAGTGTAACACTGTACCTACCTTTGAATTTAATACTTTGTACTTCACAATTTACAAGACTAATGTATGAAATATTACCATATTTTTCCAAACAATGGAATGCCCTTAGTACTTGGTGAAATGTAATGAAGATGTGGTAACTTTGGCTGTTAAGGAAATACCCAACTAGTGAGATAATGACAAAGATGTAACCCATTGTATTAAATGAGGGTGGCTCTTAAATAGAGAGGAGCGACTGGGTTGTTTTGCGATCAAAACATACCCATACGGTTAAAAGGAAAGATCTATAGGAGTGTAGTAAGCCATGCACTAATATATGGGTCTTAGAATGTTGGGCAGATAAGGAGCATATTAAAAAGTTGGGTGCTGTAGAATTGCATATGTTGAGTTAGATGTGTGGTAAAACTTTAAGGGACACAATTACGAGAGAAACATTAAGTTGGTTTGGACATGTGAAAAGAAGATCAAGGATCTCCGTAGAGGTAAGGGGAGACCAAAGATGACCTGGATGGAAGGAGTTCAAAAGGACGTGATGAGGTTGGGTTTACAACATTATTCAGCTTGGATAGGAAACAATGGAGAAGGATTTCAGTAAATGGCTATAGATGATAATTATTTGGCTTGGCTCATGCAGTAGACCACGTCTTTTTGGGATTAAGGCTTTGATGATGATGAAAGAAAATAACTTAAATTGGAGTCACATACCAGATTGAAGATCCAACATTTGTGCCAACATGAATGAAATATTTATGCCAGCTACAGCGAAGGGATATTCCCACTCGGCCCTCTGTCCATCTTGCTTGTGCAATAAACACTGAAAAGACGCCTGCTAGAAAAAATATTCATCAAATCCATCCTCAATTGTCACAAAGGCCATGATGGTTGACAGAAGAAAGTGCAATGATTAATAGAGGTGGAAAGCAAAACTTTACTATATGGCCTAGAAAACAAGTGGTATATACAATATGAAGTGCATGTAAACCTAGTCTCTTTTGTATTGATGCTAGCCTTAGTGGTGAGTGGTGACAGTCCACATGTTGCACTAAAACAAACCAATGAAGCATATGTGACTTCCAGGCTGACAATTTTTGAGAAATTCTCCATGGTAGCTCCATGCTTTTGTCAATTAGCCAAGAGTTTTTGCTACTTACAAACACAACCTTATTAATCAAAAAGTTCATAGTCTTATTAATTTAATTTTTAGGCACACAGATTGAGGAAATTCTAATACCTTTTGCCAATTTTGACCTCAAGTTTAACATTGGAGGGCCAAAATGACCCTCAAAACTTAATTCAATATATTTTATTGCCTTATTGGCACACAAACAGACATGTAAATCGGGGACTTTTAATTGGACGCAGTCCGAGATATTACATGTCTAATTTCTTAATTTCAACCTAAAATTTGAATTTTAAGTGATAAAATGAGCCATAATACTTTAACCAATAAAGAAAAGTAATTGGAACTAATGTTTAATTTCTTCCAAAAGGTCACGTTAGAAAATAAGACAATTGTTGAGGGCTACCATTGAGCCCCCAAAAATTTGAAGCCTACAAATGAAAACTCTAAAAATTCAGGGTTAACAAAGAAAACTATAAAAGAGATGGAAGTTGTAATTTAGCAAGAGAGGTGAATGTGGATGAGCAACTACTAAGATAAATTGGCCTTCAATCGCAAAACCCACAATTGGATTAGCAAATCTATGAGTATGACATGACATTCTTAGTGAGAATTGACCCTCACCATATAATATTTTACAAAGTAGTTCGTTGTAACATCCTATTGATTATAAAACATTCTAAAGACTAGAAAATACTTGCATATCTAAAAGCATTGTGGTCGGATGAAAAAGGTGAGTTGGTTCTAGGTTTGTGGAGGTAGCCAATCAGTCAAAATTCGACCACATATTCTGGACATAAATTAAGATAAGAATACAGCAGGGGAGTTCCCCACTCAGCGACACGCTGAACTTCTTATGCCCAGGTATAGTGAAAAGCATGCACGGGACATTAGGCCATTGCCTGGAAGCGAAGCGCCATCGCGGTACCCAATCATAGATGGGTAAGGGTAAAGAAACTAGTCAATGGAAATAATAAGGGTAGCATGCTGGGGTTTGGGACTTGTAAGTTTGTAACATGATCTCTTTGTATAGGAGATCATCGGAATTGGTAACGACGAAGAGCAAAAAAATTAGCATTATGTGTCTACAAGAGATTTTGTGTGCGCAAAAGGCAAGGGAAATAAATGATGATAAACGTTATTAAATCAGTTTCGAAAAAAAATGGAGTAGCTATTCTCATGGATAAAGCATTTAGCAATGATACTGTGGAGATGATTAGAAAGAGAATGATCGGATCATGAGCATAAAAGGGTTGGATGGGATAAGGCTATAATAGATGCATTTGGGAAGATATAGAAAAGATGGTGCAATAGGTTCACAAGTTAACTATTGGCGGTGATCTTAACTGGATTTGAGTCAAATGAGGCATCGCCATGATGTAAAAGAAGGTTTTGGTGTTGAAGTCTTGGAGATAGGAAGAGATGTGTTAGACTTTGCATTGGCTTTTAACTTGGGTATAATGAACACTTGATTTGAAAAAAACATTTCTCACCTAGTGACCTATAGGAGTGGTGATCACACAAGTCAAAATAACTTCTTCCTAGTGAGGCATGCTTAGAGAAAAAGTTTAATTGGTGCTAAAGTGATCCTAGTGAATGTGATAACCCAAAATAAGTTGGTTCTACATTTTTGAGGAAAGAGATGTTTAAGGAAACGAAGACCAATATTAAAGCCTTGAATTATGTGATAGAAGCTCCAACCGGAGAAAAAAACAGGAATTTGTTGATAAAAAAAAAATGGTGCAAATATTTGCTTGAAGAATGTGAAATTGGATATACATTTTGTCTGTACAAAAATAAAGCATTTCTTATAAGATTTCGCGAAACAAGTTTTAGGAAAATCAAAAAAAAAAATAAATAAAAAAAAAATAAAAAACAAGTTTTAACCAAGGACACATCTTCATGGAACGAAGAAGTAAAACAAGCAATAAAGAACAAAATAGTGCTACTAAAAGCTTGAGAAAATTAAAAATGATGATAAGTATAGGAGCTACAAAAAGGCTAAAAGGGAAGGTAGGAAGTTTGTAAGAGATGTAAGAGCAAAGGTAAATGGAGACACTGAGACGAGATTGGATACAAAAGAGGGGGGAAATGACTAATAGAATTGGCAAATGAGAGATTGAACAACTAGGGATATTGGTATGGTTATGTAATTTTGTGCCTTAAAATCTTGATTGAGTTTTTGTTTTATGGAATATTTCCTAAAGCTATATTGATTTATGGAATATTTCCTAAATCCATATATTTTGTATGACGGCTAATTGAGTTATACTATAGGAATATTCTAGGGTTTATTTGGGTTTCCTTGTGATATAAAAGGACCCTTCAATCGATCAATCAGATTATATCTTTAAGCCAATAGTATTTAGGACTCCTTGTATATTCTCTTTTTCTTTTCTCCATCATAGTGAAGAAGCTCTCGAATCCCCCACCTGTGGATGTACGTCTAATTTGACCGAACCACGTAAATCCTTGTATTTTTTGTTCATCTTCGTTATTGTTTTTCTTGTTCTTATTATTTCATTGACTTGTTCCACACTAATTAAACACAATTACACTTAGTTTCCTAACAAATTGGTATCAGAGCCAAAATTTTAAGATCTTAGGTTTTAGGTGTTAATAGACAAGTTTGTTTACATTATGTCAATGACATTCGCTATTGAGAAATTTTATAGGCAAGTGAATTTTGGCCTATGGCAATTACAGATGAAAGCCACATTAGTTCAAAGTGCTTGTCACAAGGCTCTTGAAGGTGTATCCAAAAAGCCTTTGGACACAACAGAGGATACGTGGGAGGAGATCGATTTGAAAGCTCTTTCGGAAATTCAATTATGTCTCTCTAATGAAGTTTTGAGAGAGGTTGCCAAGGAGACGACTACTGTGTGGGTTTGTGGTTGAAGTTGGAGTCGCTTTATATGACAAAGAGTGTGACCAACCGCCTACTACTTAAATCTAGACTTCATGATATTCGTCTAGAAGAAGGTAAACCACTTGAGTTTCATTTACAAGAATTCTTCTCTATTGTTATGGATTTGCAAAACATCGATGTTGATATCGATGATGAGGATATGGCTATTAGGTTATTATGTTCTTTACGCCTTCGTATAAGCACTTTCGAGATCCTTTATTGTATGATAGAGATAATTTGAGTTTGGATGATGTTAAGGGTGCCTTAACTCAAAGAGATTTGATTAACAATAAATAGGTTAATAATTTTAAGAATCCTACTCAAATTAATGCTTTGGTTGCAAATGGTGGTAAGAATTTTGGTAGAGAGAAAGTTTGTAACTATTGTCATGTGAAAGATCATATCAAAGGCGATTATTGAAAATTGAAGAAGAATGAAAATAAGTCCAATGAGGAAAAATTTGCAAATATTGCCAACACCGGCCTCGACGATGACGTTGCACTTTAGGGTTACAAGTTTTGGGGCTGCGATTTCGACGATCTCTTTATGATATGTGCTTCTTGAGATCTTTTGGTGATATGGGAAGCCGTGTCGATTTTGTTATGGACTCTATGATAGATTGCTTTTGAATTTTCGTTTGTAGTAGCAATCTTGGTTATGCATTAGAATATTGTTCTATTTATGCTATTTCTTATCTCAATTAGGTACTTTATGGTTTGATAAGTACAATTGCAATTTAGAAATTATTGATGTAATTTTTAATTTCTAGAATTGCTTAAGTTTTTTGGTTTGGTTTTGAGATGAATAAGGGTTTGAAGAGAGTTTGTTCAATTATGATAAACATGCTTGGCGTCGTGACATTATAATCTCAATTTAGGCCATGTGGTTTCGTGTACGGAATTTTGTGTTCGGGCACGCACTGGTTCACAAGTTATAGAAGATGTCCGTTTGTTGATCGCTTAAAGCTAGTAGGCTTATGGAACTTTGTTTAAGGTGGAGGATTGTCCTTTTCTTATGAGCATTACTTCTCTGATTTGGTGTGGAGTTACCTTGTTTGGTCAATGATTTCAAGTCAAGGTGGAGATTTGTTATTTTATGACTTAAAATCTTGATTGATTGTGTGTTTTACGGAATGTTTCCTAAAGTTATATTGATTTATGGAATATTTCCTAAATCCATATATTTTGCATGACGGCTAGTTGAGTTATACATGGGCAATACTAAGGTTTATTTGGGTTTCACTATGTTATAAAAGGACCCTTCAGTTGATTAATCAGATTATACCTTTAAGCCAATAGTATTTAGGATTCTCTTGTTCTTTTCTCCATCATAGTAAAGCAGCTCTCGAATCCCCTACCTGTGGATGTAGGTCTAATTTAACCGTACCACATAAATCCTTGTGTTCTTTGTTTATCTTCTTTGTTGTTTTTCTTGTTGTTATTATTTCATTGACTTGTTCCGCATTAATCAAACACAATTACATCTAAATTCCTAACAGGTTAAGTATGTGAAAGATGTAGATCAAAGAGTGTTGGTGGATTTTCAAGTGACAAAGGAGAGATGGAGAACTTACATTGATAATTTATTCAACAAGGCTAGCCGGCATTTTAAAGTCCGGCAAGGTATTGAGGATGAAAATCGAGAATTTATGGGGATTTAAAAGGAATAATTTAAAAAAAAAAAAAAAAAAAACTCAAAAAAATGGGATGGTACTCCTATTGAGGTTTTGAGATGTTTGGGTGATAGATAAATTGAGTGGTTGACAACTTCTTGAAAAAGATATGAAAAGTAATAAGATGCCAATGTGATAAAGGAAGAGCATCATAATCCCGGTGAGCAGTGTATAAGAACAAAGGTTATGTTCAACAGTGCCAACTAATAGACGCATCTAGCTAATGAGTCATACCATGAAAGTAATTTGGAAAACCAATTTAGATTGATGACAACGAAGCTTAATATTAAAAAGCAAGAGGTGCACCTAGACGCAAAAGGTGTGTGTGCCTCTCATGGATCACACACAAAAGGATATAAAATTACAAAAATTCTCAAAAAGCGCGGACTTTTGCAACTCAGAGTAGCGTATCTCAGCCTAGATGCGCTCTTTTGAATCTAAGGCAGGAAGATCGATGATGGAGAACATTTATCTCTAGAAACAACTTATGGAGTACTATGAGAATAAGAAGAAAGATCTACATATAGTTTTCAATGACTTGGAGAAGCCGTATGATAAGGTAACAAGGGAAGAGCTAGGGTGGGCTCTTACGAGGACAGGTATTTCTAAGAAATATATTGACATTATTAAAGACATCGATGAGGGGGTTAGCACGAGCGTATGAAATAGTGTTTAGAAAACAAAATAGATTTAAAAATTAGTGTCCATCATGGTTTTACACTTAGTCCTTTCCTTGTCGAACGAATTGAGAAGTTCAATTCAAGATGATATTCCTTGATGCATGAAATTTGCGAATGATATTGTATTAATTGATGAGATGAAAAGAGTGGGAAGTAAAATGGAATTGTGGCAAAAGATGTTAAAATCAAGACAGAACATATCGAGTGTCAATTCAATGGGACAAGGGGAATGAATAAAAGCTCAATTACTATGGTTAAGAGAATCATAATTCAAAAGGATGGTGAACTGGGTTGATCGAAGTAGAACATAGCTTTCAGCTTTCTATCTATGTGATTGAAGTATACCAATAAACTGTAGGGAAAATTCTAACTCATAACCATTAAGATAGCGACTTTATGAGGTTGAATGCTACGCTTTGAAACATTGTCACCTTGATGCATATTCTACAATTGATATATGGGCATGCTAGAAAGAAGAAAATGAGAAATCAAGCAATGTTACATAGTACAGAATTCGGTAAGAAACATCGTGCGAATTCGGGTGCGCTATACGCTACCTTTAGTGATTTCGGTACGTTGGGTACAAAATTATAATATTAATTTAAATTAATTTTATTACTGTTTTGTTATCTTAATTATTATTTTAATATTTATACTTCGTACTACATGAAGTATTAACATTGGAGTATTGTTTAGTAAAGCCCAAGAGGCTAAAAGCCCGATAACTAAACACAGAAAGGGAGATGAAAATCATGTGAAACTGAAAAGAAACTGGCCAGCTGTCATTCACTCAATTTTTCTTTTACTTCTCAATTTTTTTATATCACGTGAGGATAAGTTATAGTAAAGTAGTACTACACAATCGCACATGTCTCCTCTCTTCTCAACTCTTTCTTTTGTTCATGTTCATCAATGGCGATGCAGAAGTCGAATTATTCGCCGAAGCATTCAAGACGGGTTGTATGTGAATTTTAAGCCCTCAAAAGGAATTAGAACTCACAATGTGATTTTCATTCGTTGGGCAATGAAAACTATTCGAAAATTTTGATGTTTCTAAGATCAAAACTCACGAAAATCTTCTATATTTAGGTAGGTGTGTATGTTTGTGAACAATTAAAAAAATAACCAAGATAAAATAAACACACTTGATCGCAACCAAATGTGGTTGAACTCACAATTGCAAAAGTGAAATTCAAGGGAAACACCCAAAGGCAATGCCAAGTATGATTTCTATTGACAAACAAAAAGTATTTATAGGGCTAAGGTTGGAACAATCCTCGAATTCATAGTCAAATAAAATCCTTAACAAAATAAAATCCTAAACAAACTCTAATAAACACAAGTTGTACGTCCACTTGTCCCACTTGTCCCACTTGTGACTATCCAAAACCGACCACACACAAACACAATCAACTGGCACAACTTGATCTTATCTACTAACAAACTAAATTAGGAAAATAAAAATCACAAAACAAAACAAAACACTAAACACGTCCTAAAACAAATCCTAGCTATACTTGGACTCCACATAAAAGAAATCTAACTAAAAATTGATTTCCAGTTTGACAGACGAGCAAAAAAAAGGATAAAACATTATCTTCCGTATTTTTCTGAATTTTTGAAATATTTTTCCCTGAAAGTAGATTCAATAAGCTTTCCAACACATATTCACAGGCTTTCTAACTCAAAGCCAACTGTCAATGAAAAGCTTCAAAGTCAGACATATTGCACTGCTCCCAAACTGAAATTCTACTTTTAGATGCTCCAAGAAACGTCCTAAATTGGATCTTTTAATCAAGAAACCTTCAAGAACGTGATCCTCCATCATTGTAGACCAAGTATAACCAAAAACACGGAAATCACAAACAGTTAAAAGCAACTAAAAGCCTGAAATGATAAAAACCGTAGCAAGTGCAGTGGAAAAAACCCATAGGCAAAACCACCAAGATGTGAATGGCAGCCTTATATTCACATCACACTCCCCCTCTTAAAAGAACACTTGTCCCAAGTGTTGTAAATCCAAGCAACCATCCATATACGTCGCACTAAATCATGTTTGAGATGTACAACACACATGCACATGCAATGAACAATGATAGCTTCATGATAGCTCGAAACCCTATCCTTCGTTTTTAATCCTTCATCATCATGGTGATCATAATTGTCAATGAAACAAGAATTATTAGACAAACCAGAATCTAATATTGAAGCATGAGTTAAATCATGCTTGACTTTATCATGCATAATGTGGTCCATCAAGAAAGAATCGACAATTAATGCTTCTTGTTCCATCATTTCAATTAGGCACTTTGTATCTTCATTGCTTGAACATGAATTATGTGCACTTATTGAATCCTTTTGCACAAAAATATCCGAAACTAAGTCTTGAACACAAGGATCCAACACTTGTTATTCATGGCTTGAATGAGGTAAAGGTGAACACTTTTCTCCCTCATGTTGTAGATCTTCAATGATTTGAATGTCAATGCAAGATGTATCTTGTGTTGCATTATTAACACAAACCAATGGCTTAATACGTGAACTTGGAAGAAGATATGAATAAAGTATGCTATCAACATCATCTATCAAAGCATACTGAGGCTCAAGTCGTGTACGAAGAATAGCTTGCATTATTTCATATTCCAGTGTATCAATCTTCCAAAACTGTCCGGGATTTCGGTAAAAAGTTTGATGATCAAAATCCATTCAAAACAACTTGGTTGAGGCTGAATTTTTTTTTTGTGATGATAGCCCTATATGCATAGAACACTCGACCAAAAATTCAAGACTTGATTCCAATTCTGTAAATCGCAATTTATTTCCTCATCAAACTACTCAAAACTGTTTCGATTTTGACCTGTTTGGAAAGAACGAACTCGAACAGGTATCAAACGATCTTAAAAAATTCTGAAATTTTGTATGCAAAAAGTAGACATAAAAATAACGAAATTGAATAAAAGAATCACCTTAAAGCTTTTGTAACGAAGGAGAACGAAGCAAAACAATTCAACCTTCAAAACTGAACATCTAGGGCATGATTTCCTTCAAACCTTTTCGTAGCACCTACTCAATGGATATGACAAACACAAGTCTTTCACAACTCCCTTGTAACCTACCAATGAATATCACAAAGAAATTTCGTTGCCCACCCTCCTAACGCCAATTTGATGTGAATTTTAAGCCCTCAAAAGGAATTAGAACTCACAATGTGATTTTCGTTCGTTGGACAATGAAAACTATTCGAAAATTTTGATGTTTCTAAGATCAAAACTCACGAAAACCCTCTATATTTAGGTAGGTGTGTATGTTTGTCAACAATTAAAAAGTAACCAAGATAAAATAAACACACTTAATCGCAACCAAATGTGGTTGAACTCACAATCGCAAAAGTGAAATTCAAGGGAAACACCCAAAGGCAACGCCAATTTTTAAACTTAAAACTCAACTATGATTTCTATTGACAAACAAAAAGGTATTGATAGGGCTAAGGTTGGAACAATCCTCAAATTCATAGTCAAATAAAATCCTAAACAAAATAAAATTCTAAACAAACTCTAATAAACACAAGTTGCACGTCCACTTGTCCCACTTGTGCCTATCCAAAACCGACCACACACAAACACAATCAACTTGTACAACTTGATCTTATCTACTAACAAACTAAATTAGGAAATTAAAAATCACAAAACAAAACACTAAACACGTCCTAAAACAAATCCTAGCTATACTTGGACTCCAGATAAAAGAAATCTAACTAAAAACTGATTTCCAGTTTGACAGCCGAGCAAAAAAAGGATAAAACATTATCTTCCGTATTTTTCTGAATTTTTGAAATATTTTTCCCTGAAAGTAGATTCAATAAGCTTTCCAACACATATTCACAGGCTTTCTAACTCAAAGCCAACTGTCAATGAAAAGCTTCAAAGTCAGACATATTGCACTGCTCCGAAACTGAAATTCTACTTTTAGATGCTCCAAGAAACGTCCTAAATTAAATGTTTTAATCAAGAAACCTTCAAGAACGTGATCATCTATCATTGTAGACCAAGTATAACTAAAAACACGGAAATCACAAACACTTAAAAGCACTAAAAGCCTAAAATGAGAAAATCCGTAGCAAGTGCAGTGGGAAAAACCCATAGGCAAAACCACCAAGAACCCTGATGTGAATAGCAGCCTTATATTCACATCAAGTTGCCTAAATCGTGATTCCTACCGATCTGGAGCGCGAATGCAGCGCATTCAGGTAGGTACAGACGATGAGCAGATCATGGGTCCGTGCCGCAAACCGGGTAACACTAGAATCAAGTCATTAGGAAAACAATAGAAGTTGTGTTTATTGAGGATAAAATGAGGGAACATTAATCAATATGGTTTGGCCATGAAGGAGAACAAGTAATACATCGTTAAGGAGGCTAGAAGAATGGCAACAATATGGCAAAAGGAGAGGTAGAGGAAGACTTGAGCAAACTTGGATGAGGATGGTTGGTGGAGATTCGAGGCTGTTGTGGCTCAAAGAGAGCTTAGCAATAATCAGAGAAGAATGGAGAGAAAGGATTTCCGCACATGACTATTTCAATTGCTCTTACTGGTTCATGTCTAATTAAACTCAAATTATTTTAGGACTGAGGCCTTGTTCTTAGGGTCCGTTTTGTAGGGTGAAAAACATTTTCGGATGAAAATAGTTTTCCACGAAAAACCTTTTACATTGGAAAACTCATATTCATGATGAATTTTCATTGTTTGGTTGCATGTAAAATGGTTTTACATTTTAAGCATTTTCCATTGTTTGGTTGAATGAAAATTCAATTATTTCAATTGATTTGGAAAACGTTTTCCTTAAGTGTGATGGAAAATGGTTTTCCTCCCAATTTTGAAGGAAAATGTTTTCAACATGGTGGAAAATGGTTTTCCATCCCACGTTTTACATTTTAATATTTTACTCTAAACCAAACATTGTAAAATGGGAAAACAGTTTTCGAGGAAAATGTTTTACGACCGACCAAACGAACCCTTAATTCTGTTGTATCTAAAACATTATGACCAACAATAAAAATTTCAAAGACTAGATAATTTAAACGCTGACTGATATTTCAAATACTAGATAGTTAAAATACTAACCGGATAATTCTCCGCAAAATATATGAGATTTTCAAGTGATATAAATCCTCCACCCCTAGAATAAGAAGATAATCAGACTCAGATGTTATAAGATGGCCGTAGCAAGATTATGAGAGAGACATTTAGCATACCTAAAATCTGTTGCTGGATCAATACCTTGCCAGCCCATTTCCTTCCAAAGTTCTGATTTCAGCGGTGGGATTTCCCTAGTGGGAAAAGCTAACCTCCACAGCTGCTTAAGAGCATCCTGCAACCAGCAAAAAATAGCATGCTTATGTAATTTGAAACCTCATCATGATAATACCAAAAATTACATTGGCATCTCCTTGCATTGCTGAAACATGTTTTAGAAAATAGCAGTATACGTTAAATGGTTATGTTTGCAGCATTAGAAAGGATAAGATACTTAATGTATAGCTTCTCATAATCCTCAAGTCTTGATGTTTACCAGAACCAATAAACAAACACAACATCACAGCAGTAATCAGTACTAACAGTTACCAATAACCATAAAAAAGATCAACCTGATGCATTGTTTGGCTTCCATCAAAAGGAACTCTGAGCCTGCTTTGAAGCTTTCTGAATCTTTCAACCTACATGAATTAAGCAAACAATTATTAACTTCAAAACACTATTAAGTTAAAATGTTATAAAGAAAAGCCATGCATCTTCACAAAAACAAAATGCATCAATTGAAATGAAAAGAAAAGGCAACAAAGACATAGATGAGATATGAAGATATTATGCCCAAGAAAATTAAAATAATTACTATTCAAAATTGATTTGAATTGGTATAGAAATGACACTGTAACTCCACAATCCACATCAATGCATTGGAGAACAAGAATTATTCTAATTGATAAATGATTAGAATTAATTAGCCTAATCAAGAAAACATAAATGCCAATAGAACACTGATAATACCTGTAGAGAAGTAAGAGCTGGTGTGAGGAACGTAGTTTGTAATGTGGATGAGGGAGACATAAGTCGTCCAAAAAGTGACCTCGAACCAAGAACAATATTTGCTAGATGAAAACATCAAGATTTAAACAACATATTAGATAGAAGAAAGAAATTTGTCCCATAGCTAGAAAGGCATAACAGGTTGTGGGTAGTACTATGCTTTGCTCAAGTTCCTATAGTCACAAATTCAATACAATATCAAGATTTTAAATATCCATCATCTCAACTATCAAAGTCTCGAGGAAATGAGGCATTGCACAATGTAAACTCCATAACAATTATAACACACTACAGTCAACTCCCAGCCTTAATTAGCAGGAATAAAGTAAGATAGAAAGCTACGTTGTCAAACTTGTAGCATTTTCCTAAATGATGGCCATCTTAGTGCTATCCAATTTCAAAGCAGGCATGAGTATTCTTTAAGTCTTATAAGATACTAAAATTCTATAACAAATACAAATTGCATAATTAGATGCCTCTTACTCTTGAGGGTTCAGTGGTTATAAAATGTACAGCAAGAAAAAAGAATATACAATAAATGATACAAGTATAGATGATCATAACTTCGAAGGTTTGATTGAAGCTGCAAGAAAGGATGCAACCATGGTGAATTGAGTGTGCATGAAAATTCAAGTCTAATGGGGGCATTCAAGGTTGGGATTTGCGTGTGCATGGTCACACATACCTAGGTGGCACGCAAATCAAGAAAAGAAATGGTGGAATTAGGGGAATAAGTTGGTTTTGCCTATGGGCTTTCTCCCACTTCACTTGATAGAGTTTTTCCTATTTCAGGCTTTATTAATTTTGAGTCTTAGGTGTGTGTTATACTTCATAATCTCTAATAGTCATGGGAAATGCATTCTTGAAGGTTTCTTAATTAAAAGATCGAATCTTGAAAGGTTTCTTGAAGAATGAGGACAAAATCAAGAAAATGAGCCAAAAGCGAGCAACGTTGTGTGGCGTGATTTTGGCGTTTTTCAAGGCATTGGGCTACATGGATTTTCATGTAATTTGGAGGGAAATTGAACAGTAAATCTGTTTGTAAGTTAGTTGGTTAGATTAGTTTCTTAAAATTGGTAGGAGTTTGTTAGAAAATTCGGACAACAAGAGGTTGTTTCCTCATGCTTATCCGGTTTTGGATAAAGGTAGGGATTTGGACAAATTTCCTTGCCTTGCAAGGGGATTTCTAGCTTGTTTAGGATTTGTTAGGGTTGTTTAGATGTTTGTTAGGATTTAGTTGATGGTTATGCCTATAAATAGCCTTAATTACATTGTAACAAATCAGATTTTCAAGTTGAATACAAGTTTTATTTGTTTTACTCAAAAACAAAATTCCCGTCCTTTTCTTTGAGTTGGTGATTTTTCTTTAAACTCTTGTGTGGATTAGTTAGTAGCTTTGAGGGTGCTTAGGCTTTAGTCAAAGACTAATTAATCAAACTAAATTCAAGAAGTTTGGTGGCATAGCCTTTAGAAATTCGTGAGTTTAGAAACAATTATCCTTGTGACTCTTTGTTTCTACGAAAATTCACATCAAGAAACAAATCAGCCTTTGAAAAAGTAGGAAGAACCAGCACTTCAACATTCTTATTGACAGATTTCCTCCACATTTAATGCTCATTTGGTTGCCCTCAGCTCTCACCGGAATTCACAAATTCCATGAATTCTTTGTAGGGGAGTTGTCATAACTAGAATTCTGATGTAATTAACTAGTTAAGATTGTGATAGTAATTGAAAGCTTGGGATGAAGTTTGATTGATAATTGCTGAAAATACAAGGATAAGTATGACTTGAGGTCATAAGCTTCTTCTAGCAACTTGAGGTTGCAACTCATGTGTTTTCTCACAAATTTCTGAATGCCTTACTCTTCTAACATAACTTAGCCTAAATACAATCAATCCCATAGCTTTAATCTATTTTTGGATACTAACGACATAAGGTAAAAGGCTAGAATATGCTAATTAGTGAAAGTCTCCTCCTTGGTTTCTTGCTCATAAATACTTTTATATTTATCTCCTTGACTTGCTTGATGACCCATGTGATACAAGTGTTGATCACAACTTCGAGGGTTTGTTTGTTAATTCAAGCAAGGGTGCAACCATGGGTGAGTGATTGCTTATGGAGATTCAAGTCATATGGGGGCATCCAAGGTAGGGTTTGCGTGTGCATGGTCACACATACCTAGGTGGCACGCAAATCAAGGGAAAGGTTGGTGGAATTAGGGGAATAAGGTCGTTTTGCCTATGGGTTTTTTCCCACTCCACTTGCTAGGGTTTTTCTCATTTAAGGCATTGTGTGTTTTATTTCTTATTGGGTCTTGCTCATCATTTTCAACCTAAAAGACATGGGAAATGACTTCTTGATTAAAAGATTGGATCTTGAAAGGTTTCTTGAAGATTGGAAATGTTTTCTTGAAAATGGCGCAAAACTAGCGAAGGTCATGGCGTGATTTTTGCGCATTTCTTGAAGATTTGGGCATCTTGGAAATTCCGTGTATTTTGGTTGTTATTTGATGTTTATCTTGTTTGTTAGTTTGTTATTTAGGTTGTTAGAATAAAATCTTGAGTTGATTAGGATTTATTAAGTATATGATCAACTTGTGATAAGGTAGGTTGTTTTAATCCACTTGTGGATAAGGAGGGTTTGTTTTAGGCATATGTTTCAAATAAGGATGAGTTTGTTAGTAGTTTCTAGTTTGTTTAGAGTTTGTTAGGATTTTTGTTGATGGCTATAACTATAAATAGTCTCAATTATCATTGTAACAAATCAGTTAATTGAATTTTATGAAAAGTTTGCCTATTTTCTTCATAAAACAAAATTCCAAAATTTTCTTTGTGCTGGTGGAATATTTACTATATACTCTAGTGTAGATTGGTTAGTGACTTTGAGGGGGCTTAGGCTTTAATCAAAGACTAATTAATCAACCTAAATTCAAGAATTTTGGTGGCTAGGCCTTTAGAGATTCGAGAATTTAGTTCACTATCCTTGTGAAATTTTGTTCATACGAAAACTCATATCACCATGTGATTGCTCAAATCTGGTAAGTTGACCATGGAAGTGGGGAATAGAGGTTGTTTCTTCTTTCATGAATAGTCTTGCAAGGGTGGCTGTTTTCCATCTTTCCACTTAGCCTCGAACTCTGGCAACCCAACCCATTTGATCAACACATCAAAAGTACAAGTCCCTTTCTCCGAGGTCCGACGCAAATCCATCTCTGGGGTCCGACACAAATCCAGCACAATTTCGAGCTCCACCAACAATTCCAACTTCGGTGTCAATTGCTCGGAAATAGTGAGGGCCACCACGCTATCACCTACGGCTTGCTTTAGCTGAGAAACGTGAAACACAAGATGAATCTTGCACAAGGGTGGCAACTCCACATGCTACTTTCCCCACCCTTCGGATCACCTTGAAAGGCAAATAAAAACAAGCTAAGAGTTTCTTATTGGGACAGTTGGCCAATAACCGTTGACAATATGGCTGTAATTTGAGAAAGACTTCATCGCCCACCTTGAAAATGACTCCCAGCAGTGTTTACCGGCATAATGTTTCATAAGCTATTGTGCCCCCAAAAAATTAGCTCTCAATTCATCCAGAATGTAGTCGCGGTCCTTCAACAGATCCTCCAATTCGGCCACCGGGTTTGCCCCTTACCAATTTGCAACAACTTGGGTGGTTCACGCCCATAAACCACCTGGAATGGTGTCATTTTTGTTGATGTGGAGAGGTGTGCGAATACTCGGCCTAAGCCAACCACAACACCCAAATTTTTGGCTAATTGTTAATAAAGCATCTCAAGTATGCTTCGAGCCCTTGTTGACAATCTCGTCTAAGGATGATATGTTGTACTTCGCCATAACTGCGTCCCCTAAAGTTGGAATAACTACTCCTAGAATTTGCTCATGAAGATCTTATCCCTATGTGAAACTAAAATACCTAGAAACCCATGTAGTCGTACCGCCTAGCGGCCACCTTGAGTGTTAAAAGGGTGTTTGAGCCCAATAAACTGGCTACACTTAGAAAATCGGTCCACCACGGTAGAGTGTTTGTGTCCTTCCGTTTCAATAATGGCAAGCCTTCGATGAAATCCATTGATATGTACTCCCACACCATGGTGGGCATTGAAAGCGGACTCCCCCACCGCCCTTCGCATCCCCGGCCACAAACACTCTACCGTTTTAACCTTCTCCTCGTGACCACCAATGGGAGTGTCGTGATATTCCTTCAAAAGTTTGGGGATGAACTTTGACTGTTTGGGTATCACCATTCAACCTTCGTAAATCACTTTGTAAATAATTGTATTACCATGCAAATAAATCCCTCGGCCCTGCTCATTAGACTCTAATTTTGCTCTAAGCCCACTTAACCAAGCAATATCCAAGACCTCTTCTTCTAACTCATCCCAATCCACTAGGTGAGAGTGGATCATCATGCTCAATTGGGCCAGATCTTGGTCATTCCTTGGTAAGGGATCCATGACCTGATTGGAATCCCCAAGTCGATATTCGACTTCGAAATCAAACCCCACTAATTTCCGTATCCACTTTTGATACTCACTTCCCACTTCTCGTTGTTGAGTAATGTACCTTAGACTTTGTCGATCGATTCTCACTGCAAAATGGCAACCCATGAGATAATGTTTCAACTTCACAATAGATAAACAAATAGCCATCAATTCCTTCTCATAAATTGATTTTGATTGAGCTCAGACCCCCAACAATTTGCTCTAGTAAGCCACCGGTTGCCCCCCTTGTATGAGAACGACACCTAACCCTAGCACAAACTCCTTCGTGAAACATGGCATTGCCAACACCGGGGTGGATGTCATACCTCCTTAAGCTTGTTAAAAGCTTTATCAACCTCTATTGACTAGCCAAATGCATCCTTCTTTAATTGGGCCTCGAGTGACCCGGCTATTTGGGCATAATGGGCCACAAATTTCTTATAATACCTCGTGAGCCCAAGAAAGCCTCTTAACTCTTTCAAATTATTTGGGCTATCCCACTCAATAATGGCCTTCACCTTATCCCCATTTATAGCCACCCCTTCACTAGAAATAACATGGCCTAACTAGGCCACCCTTCTCTGCCCAAATTTGCTCATCTTGATATTGGCCACCAACTATGTTCTGCCAACGTTCTCAACACCATTTTCACATGCTTTTAATGTTCTTCCTCATTCTTACTACATAGTAATATGTCATTTAAGAAAAGTACCATACATCTCCGCAAATATAAGGGATTGAAAAGTAGTTGGGGTATTGGTTAAACAAAAAGGCATGACCAAAATCTCATAATGACCTTCAAGGGTATGGAAAGCGGTCTTATGGGTGTCTTTAGGTTTAACACTACTTTTATGGTACCCGATCTTAAATCCAACTTTGAAAACATGGTAGCTCCATTCAACTCATCAAGTAAAACATCGAAATTGGATATTTATCCAGTACTGTCTCCTTATTCAAGGCTCGATAATCCACACAAAATCGCCAAGTATCATCCTTCTTCTTAAATCTTAACTAAATTCACCAAACTAGAATAAGGACTAGTGAGATGATACCCGCCTCCAACATTTCTCTTTAAAGTTTCTCAATCTCGTCCTTTTGTATTTAAGGGTATCGATATGCCCACACAATCAACAGGTTGCTTCCCCATCCTTTAAGGTGATAGCATGCTCATGTTCGCGGTTCGGAGGGGCATTTTGATTACCGGCCGATATTGATCCAACAAACCCATTAAGAATTCTGGAGTATCACTAATAACCTCTACCTTCCCACCTTCTTTAATAGCGTTGACTTCCACCCAAACTCCTTCCCCATACTTCCTCAAATTGCGCAACATAGCTTTTAAGAATATGGGAGCGCTCTCCTACAAGGGTCCCCCACAATAGTCACCGATGTACGGCCACCGTGAAACTCATTTGGTGTGTCTTCCAATTCGTCGTTACTCCCCCAACATTCCGACCACTGGATCCCAAATATGACATTAGCGTTACCAAAACCCAACGGAAGGAATTCGTCGATCACTGTCACACCATCACTCAATTGGATTCTCATTCCACGACAAACCCCTCTTCCTTTCACAGTTTCACCATTTCCAAGTGAAACCTCAAATTACTAGCCTTATGTGACTTCGACGCCTACCTTTTAAATGAGGCTATGGGCCACGAAATTGTGGATGGCGCCGGGGTTGATCATCACCACCACCGGCACCCCAAGCACCTTACCACAAAGCTTCATGGTCTTGGGATTTGAAATTCCCACGATGGAGTAAAGTGACACTTTGAATGGTGGTTCTTCACTTCCTACTCATTGTTGGTGTCACACTCTTCCCATTGGTCATCCGCCACTATCAACACACTCAACTCCCTCCTCTTGCATTAATGTCCGACCACCCATCTCTCATCACAGCAAAAACACAATCCCTTCGCTCTTCTCTCTTGGAGTTCTAACTCTATTAACCGCCGCTTTTCTCCTGGAGCTCGTGACGACTATGGTGTGTTAGGTTTCGCGACACTTACCGACCCTTGTGATTCGGGAGCCTTTTGCCATGATTTGTTGGTACCACTGAAGGTGGGTGTACCGTAAGTATGAATGAGACTTGTATTGTCGCCTTTGTTGATGTTGGGATGTAGTTGGTACTGGTGCCGCTAGAACAGCTTCTGACTCGAATGGGTCCCCCTCTCCTCGCTCTAAGTTTTACGAATTTAGAAGTCGTAACACAACCTTTATGTCGTATTTTAGACCGTTAATGAACTAACCCATTACCAAGCTTTTACGGACATCATCAACAGGGTAAGCCAACTTTACTCATCGAGAGGGTAAGCCAACTCAATGTAGCGCCTCCTATAGTCTTCTACGGTGCCGGTTTGGGTGATGGCCAACCATGGTTCATGTAGTGTACCCACATGTGAGGGACGAAATTCTTTGAGTACCCTCCTTTGCAAATCCTCTCATTTAGTAAACGGTCTTCGTTTATGGTCCCATTAGAACCATTTGAGTGCAAAACCGTCCATAGCCAACACGGCCACCTCCATTTTTTTGTCTTTCATAAGTTTGTAGAAGTCTAAATACAATTTTGCCCTCAAAAGCCGATTATCTAGGTCCGTCCCATTGAAAACTGGCATCTCAATTTTCCCAAGGTCGCTACCGTCCCCCATGGTCATCCCAATCCCTTTGGTCACCATCCCAACAGAAATTCCCTCTCAGACGATTATCCTCCCCTTCTTTATTGTTCACTCTTTCATCTCTTCGATTTAAATATTCATCTCTTCTAGAGAATTGAGGTTGTAACTCTCATGTGTTTTCTTACAAATTTTGGGATACCTTCCTCTTCTAACATAAGCTAGACTAAATACAATCAATCCCAAAGCATTAATCTATTTTTGGATACTAAAGACATAAAGTAAAAGGCTAGAACATGCTAATTAGTGAATGTCTCCTCCTTGGTTTCTTGCTCATCAATACTTTTGTTTTCATCTCATGTGTTTTCGTACAAATTTTGGGATACCTTCCTCTTCTAACATAAGCTAGACTAAATACAATCAATCCCAAAGCATTAATCTATTTTTGGATACTAAAGACATAAAGTAAAAGGCTAGAACATGCTAATTAGTGAATGTCTCCTCCTTGGTTTCTTGCTCATCAAGACTTTTGTTCTCATCTCCTTGAATTGCTTGATGACCCATGTGATTGCTCAAATACGGTAAGTTGAACATGGAAGTGAGGAAAAGAGGTTGTTTCTTCTTTCGTGAATAGACTTGCACAGGTGGCTGTCGTGGCCTACCATCAAGAGATATTGCATTTGTTTGGTAGCCTATAATTTCATCAAATGGAGGAATTGTAAAATCATTGAGAATTCCAAATGCCTACCAAATGGGGACTTAGAATACCCAAGCACCCCTTGGTGAGAGGAAATATCCTAGGAAATTTCATCTCTCATATAACAACCAATCAAATTATGGTCAATTCCTAGGATTTGCACAAGGGTATTCAGTTTTTGTGTAATTTACATGCTATAGGAATTCAATGCCCGTGGCAATCAAACGATCACATAGAGTATCAAGTGGGAGTGAAAATGTGAAATGGTAATACATCAAATGTTCCCAATTGACATATAAATGTGACTAAGATTGGGATTAAAGGCCGAATTTCAATCAAACAAACATGGGTTTATGATAACTTGGGATTAATAACCCCATTCCCACCTCAAAATCCAAGATAGCCACATACTAAAGACCCTCATAAGGATAAACAGGTTTAGGAAGAAAAGGAAAACACACCATAAGGCAACAATTACATGATAATGCACCATCTTTTTCCTCCTAATTTGTAGAAGCAATTTGACAATGTCGCACCAAAAATGAGCGGGGGTAGTATAGAATAACTCGTACCAAAATACAATTAATTAAACACCACATTTTATTATTTTGATGACTAAAATTTCATAGAAAAATCAAGAATTGCTATGGGAGAAGCATTTAAACAAAATCAAACAATAGAATATGCAACCTCTAAAAAAGGAATCGTAAGAAGCTTTATGGTTTATATAAGGCAAGGTTCATTAAGTAATTCAGTTTACTTACTATATATAACTTCAAATGTATTTCTCGGTACTATTTAAGCACCCTCATCTTCTAAACTTGTGAGCTTAAACAATACTTTTCAATATCCTACACAACCTACTCTTTTCACCATTGTGAATATTGTAGATTCTTTCCAAAATTCCACCACATATCAATATCAACCACACCACATAGGTTTTTTTTGTACTTTTTTTTTTGCGGTGCTAAATTGCCAAAAGGACGAATGGTGAGAATTGATACTGCGGGATCGCACAATCGGGAGGGAAGCTCTAACCACCTTAACTACTCCTCACTCTCTAGCCACACCATTTACTAACTAAAAAGTTGTTGAGGAATTCGAAATGTAAGCACAACAAAGGTAAAAAAAAAAAATTTATTAATCCACACACGTTTCCTGTTCCCCAAAATAGAAAATACAAAAACTTATATAAGACGGTGGTAAGACCACTAGATATTTAGACAACACAAATATATTAATCATAATCCAATAATTAAAGATTATCAACAATTAGTTGGTGGTCTCACCATAAGGCGGTCTTACAAAAGACTTGTTATAATGCCTTTATTATTCAACTCAAATTACAACTATTAGTAACTTTTTTTATTTTATTTTTTCGATTACGAAAATTACAACTAGTAAACATATAACAAAAAGAGAATAGTGCATTAAGTACCTAGCCATTGAGCCCATTGCGCAAGCAATTGCGAAAATATAATTGACCAATGTAAATTGACCTTCCGCCCTAGATCATCCGGAATCTCCTCTAATGAAAGTTGCTAAAAATTAACAGCCAAAACCACTTATCAAAAGCATCACCAAAACTACAAATCAGCTGAATTAACAATTAAATCAAACCAATTAAATTTTGATAAGGAAGAATTCACCTCGCAATGACTATTACTTCCAAGCAATGGTTCGCTTAAACTTCCAGAATCCGACGAATCGTAATGCTCAATTTTCCTCCCATCAACATCGCCATGATGAAGCCTCCTCCTCAAAGTAGTCGACGGAGTCATAACCAAATAATTATCGAACAAAACACAATTGACCCTAAAAAAAGCAATTCTAATCGAAATCAAAATCCCTAAAACAGTAACGTATGAGTATACGTTCATAGGTTTTGCGGTTTTATGTCCACTTTTCTGGTTTACCCTTTTATTGTATACGTAAAAAGGGAAACTGATATCTTCGGAAGCAACCGAAGGTGATACAAATTACAAAATGTTGTGTTTTTTTAAGTGATGAATGAGTTGTGAATCGTGAATCGTGAATCGTGAATCGTGAATCGTGAATCGTAAATCGTGAATTGTGAACAAACAAAAGTAACACTTACTGATCTGCATTTGATCTTATTTTTATTTTTAGGATATCCGATTTAAAAAACGAATATCAAATATCTATTCAAGTATCATTTTTGGCATTTTTGGATATCCGAATATCCGAAATTTCAAATGCCGAACCAGATGTCTAAAATTTTTGTTAGATATCTAGTATCAACTTTTACGTATTGAATCTAACAAAAACATATGTCATTCCTATAAAGTTCCGATTTATTAGTATACTAAACTAGTAAACTTAAGAATCTCATGGAGTAGTTCCACAAAAATTAATTTATTTTGTGCGAATGCTAATAAACAAGATTTAACATATTCATTTCTTTTATTTGGTAGTTATATTGCCTTGATGTATTCTTGTATTGCAAATATCTATGTTTTATTTTGTGAAAGCAAAATTAGAAATTGGCCATCTGGAGTATCCGATCCAGAAATTATCGAATATCAAAAACGGATATTCGAAAATTTTGGATGCAGATACAAATATTGATTTTTCGAAATTTTGAATCGGATATCCAATCCGTGCTCAGGCCTAGTAGCACTATCACCTCAATACTTTTGTTTTGGATACCCAAACAATTTAGTCCACCTCAATTTAGTTAGTTTTTTTATTTTTAATTTATTTCTCAGTTCAGCGAACAACCATACTATATGCTTCCTAGAGTATATACCTCTTTGTGCACCCCCTTCCCTTTATGTGTATATATACATAGTTAATAGATCTTGTGAAAACCGCATCTTATACTAAAAATCAAGGGCGAGGCTAGGATGACATAAAAATTACGGGGCCTTGTGTAACTTGTAAAAATAAGGCCCTCTATTCAATAGATTCAATACCCAATTTTTCTTTCATAAATAAAATTCAATAAATTATAAAACATTTTTTTATTTGTAAAAATAGAAGAATTGATAAAAAGTATATATAGGTATAAGAAAAATTGGGAGATACGCAGTGATTTAAAAATCAATTATATCCTAAAATTTAAAAGTTAATTAATTAAGCGTTGAAAGATTTAATTTTGATAGAAAAGAAATACTACTCCCTCCGTTCCTAAATGTTTGATATGTTTAAAATCTTAGAAATATTCATAAAATGGGAGAATCTTTTGAATTATTTCCAATATATAAAACATAATATAGTCGTATGGGGCCTTGTTTGATTCAGGTCAATGAGTACGTTATTAATATCCAATGGCAACGTGCCCTTTCTTACAGGACATTGAATGTCGTGTTAGTTTGTTTGCATAGTGTGAGTATGCTTGGCTTGGAGTGAGACTAGAATCTTAAAACCCAAGTAGAGAAGTTGCCACCGTCCTCCTTTCGAGAGCTAACGAAACCCCATTAGGTCATAGCCCAATGGCAAAATGACAGCCATGGTTATTCTTTTGTTATGTTGTTCATCTTGTTTTGCATAATCTCTAGAATTTATGTACCCAGCTTTGCTGATTGTATGTATTTGTGTGCATGGCATTGTCTTTTACGTGGCCCTACGACGACCCATTTCGATAGCGAGTAGTTGTTTAGAATAAAGAGAAAGCTACAGGTACATGTGTGCATAGTCAATCATGCTGGGATTGAGTGATGAGCGCTTGCATTGTTGTTTTCTTTGCTTGTGTGAGTTATTTTTATTGTTGACTTTTGGATTTTCAAAGTTCAAATTTTATTTGGTTTTAAAGGGCCGTTAATGTGGTTTCGAGTTATAATAAAGTGTTATTTGAGTTTGGTTTGAAAGTTTTATTGGAGTTTATTTTTGGTTTTGAAATAAAAGACTTCCGCTATAGTACTTTGATAAAAGTCTTAGCCGTTATCACGGTGGCGGTGATACTTTAGATTTTTCTAGTTAAGTAGGAAGTATTATTATTATTATTATTTTTTTTCTATCATATTTATATTCTATTTCCGTAAATAGCAAGGAGAAAGTTAGGGAATTCTTGGGTGTTACAAAGTGGTTACCATAACTTAGTTTTCGAAAAAATTATTATTTTAGGATACCCTAAGTTTTATTCTGGGATAAAGGAATTTCTTATTTTAGAAGGTTATTTAAAATGGAAAATTTCTAAAAATAATAATTTCCAAAAGTAGAAAGTTTTGAAGAAAAAAAATTTAATTACTTACATGTGTAGGTATGCAAGGAGTTAAGGTATGTTAATATGTGTTATTGTTTTCTTAACATGTGGTGAGATTGGGTAAGAAGTTTGTTGCTTACGTGGATAGTTATGTGTAGAAGAAATTGTTTGTTACCCGCCAAACCTTTTTGTTGCGGAACTTTTTAGTTTGGTTTTATTGTGTTGGGAAGGATGGCTATTAGTTTTAAGTGTCGTTGAAGGATGTTCGATCATTTGCCTAGTAAGGAGACTCCGTTTGGGAACTTTGGAGAAAAAGGACTATGGAAGTCCACCTTAGTATGTGTGGAAGATTCGTTTCTATTCACTAGTGGAAAAACTGCAATAGGTTATGGGCCAAAATAGACTTTAGGTTACGGTTTTGTTTGTAAGCTATACTGCGTCACATATAAGTTTAGGATACGGGCGATGAGCGTAACCTAAAACCCGACTTTAGGTACGGGCTACAAGATGACCGTAACCTAAAACCCGACTTTAGGTTACGGGCGTTGATGAATGCTAGTAACCTAAAGTCAGGTTTTAGGTTACGGTCATCTTGGAGCTCGTAACCTAAAGTAAGGTTTTAGGTAACGCATATGGTCTAGCCAGTAACCTATACTATATACAAATTAAACCTAAAGTAGTTGATGTGAAATGCTGAGTATTAGATACCTACAATCTTTAAGTACAAAAGACAAAAAAAAAAAAAAATAAAAAAAAAAAACTAACTTATACAAATTTATTTCACCAAATACTTAGTTCTAAAGAACTTCGCCCATTATTCTCAAAGTTCTTTCATTTCTTCTTCATTGTAGGACTCACTTCTTGGCACATAATCCTTCACAAAAAAGTAAACAAAAGCAATATTAACTTGTATAATCTTCAACTAAATCACATTGCAACCCAAGGACCACCCACAACGTGCTCGTCTTTCCACTAGTATATATATAAAGAGATCGAGAGAGACTAAACTAAATTCCATAACTTTAAACTAAAATCATCATTTACTAACCTCTTTTAGGTCACCTTTGCAATCTCCATGTCTAACAACTACTTCGTACATGTATTTCATGATGTAGTATCCACAGTCAAAGCAGCCTTTTTGTTGAGGGCACTGCATGTTGAAATATTATTTAAAGTTACAATGCATTATCGATGTTGATGTTTATAAAGAAATCAAAGTTTGCTTATATATTGACAAACCTCAATCCATTTATATTCTAACTTCGGCGACATCTTTCGCAGTGCTGGTCCTTTGACGGTTGATTTATAAAACATGTATGCACTTAAATCATTTAAATAATAAAAATTAGAAAATATTCATGTATACATAAGAATGTAAGTATAACAAACTTTCACTTACTATCGAAAAATGTTCATACAACATAACCAACGACGTGGGTCAGGACCTTCGAGTCGAAGAGGGTCAAACACATATCCCGATCCCAGTGACATGTCTACTACAACAAGAACCCAATGGCCACTACATAGGACATAAAAGTTTGCATTAAAACACAGAGTATTGCTTTAATATTATGTTTTAGGTAACAAAATTATTGAGGACTCACCACTGAATGAATGGTGCCATAAATAATTTGGGAATTGGTTTTCCTTTTTCAACTTCGCTCATGACAGCATCTTTCACATACTTTTGAACCCCAACAACATTTCGATCGATTTCCATGCCGACTATTCGTTGGGGACACAAAAACTTGAAGTTTTTCATATCAAAAAGGCTTACGAAATCCTCAATCAAGAACCTACAACTCAAAAACAAACACATAAATTAAATAAATCAAACTTTGTATAGCATGACGCTTAGTTATTAAGTGAAAGAATCGGGGATGAAATAGCTTAGTCTTACATCATATACACTTGGATCAAGGAAACATTAGCCCACGCTCCTCTGAGGAACTCACCCACATCTTCTTTTGTGACCCAAATTTCCGCCGCCCCATCAACAAAGTAATAGGTTTCATTTAATGGAACCCGATAGCACAGTAATTCACATTCTTCACTTAGATTGTGACTAATTTCCTCACCAATGAAGTTGTCGTTTTCAGCACAAGTTGATCCTTGAGACTTAGGACCACAACTAGAAACATGTTCTCGACTTTGAGATGTACCTTTCTCATTGGCCTTTGGTGATGGCTCCACCTTGTTACCACAAAAAATATTAAAGGTTTTATGATGTAATTAGTGACTAATTGAGTAAGTTTTCATAGGTAGTTTTCATAGGTAGTTAGTCACTGCTAATGAATTCATGAAGATGAACCCTAGTCATTAGTGACAAAAAATATCATTATTTGTTGTTTTGAGGTAATCATTATTACAATGGTAATAACCTTAAATGTTTTTATGGTTGTAGATGTTAAGAAGGTGCTGGTAGCATAAGTTGATAACCATGACAGACAGAAATTCACATCAAGATCAAGGAACTCGATATTGAAAACGTGGCGACCTTCGTTAAAAAGTATATCAGAGGCTACAGGTTGATATAAAGATGCAGAAGAAATGAAGATCAATTTGGAGCTGTTTAACAAGCTGCCACTTCTTCCAAAAGATATGAAATTAGACTTTGAAGAACTTTACAAAAGATAATCGGCAGAATATGGGCACAGTACTTGGAAAAAAAAGTAATGAGTGATTGAACGAGCGAGTACCTATTCCTCGAATATTACCAACTCAGCAGGCCACTGCACAAAACCTTTTTCCGCTTCACCAATAGTCTTGATACCATCGTACAAGGGTATAGGGTGTGCGACTGATTTGTGCTCATCGTAAACAATATCTATGCTTATCCGATAATGGTTTGGAAACGTATTAAAGTTATGAACAACTTTTTGAAGCATGGGATGTACAGTGCCATCGGCAATGACAACTAAGTTTCCTGAGTTATCATCATCTTCAACTGCAAGACGACACTTTGTTGGTACCTACATTTAGGATACAACATTAAACTTAGCAATGCTCTGTGATTGATGTAGTAGAAATGCCTAATAAAATATAAATCAAAAAAGAAAGTTGGACCTTGATTACTTGTGGGTCTGGTTCATCGGATTGGGTTCTTTTCTTGTATGTAAGCTTTTTCGGAGTCGTAAGTGAGGACAAATATTGTTGCACTTCGGCAGCAATTCTTTCCTTTAAAGTTTCTTGCAGCCTCTCCTCGAACTTCATCTCCCATTCAACATTCATACTTTCTCTTACCTCCTCCAATTCTTCAAGTGAATATCCACCTTGCATTGTAATTTTACCTTTTCGATACACTTTACCAAATGCTTTCTCATGTCCTACACCTACCCCAAGCCTACTAAGAACCTTTACATATCCTTGGTGATCCTTTTTGCCAAATGCCTTGGCAAATGCATCAAAACCATAGTTGTTGTTACTCGAGGAAGCTCCATCTTCTTTTTCTTTTCTCTCTTGCTCCCAATATTCCATCTTCCAAAATTAGGACTATTAGTTGCTTACATAATAACAAAAAAAAAAAAACCAAGTACACTATTTCTACAATATATATTTGTATATCACTTACAACTTTCTTCCTTTGTAGTTGAATATTGAGTAGAAGATGCAACAACGACAACACCACTATTTTGGTGAACACCCTTCAAACATCGGCACACCTTCATGCCACAACATTTCTAGTCATCAATTAGAGTTGCTAAGTACACATCTATGTCATGGCCAGGTTGTCTCGGCCCTGAAATAAGGAATGACAACATGATGTACTTGCGCTTCATGCACAACCATGGAGGCAAGTTATATACGGTCAGCAACACCGACCAAGTATTGTGTGTGCTGGTCAAAGTACCATAGGGGTTCATCCCATTTGTACTTAACCCAAGTCTTAGATTCCTAGGCTCTTCACCAAAGGCTGGAAATTCTTTATCAATTTTCTTCCATTGTTCGCCATCAGCCAGATGACGAATTAAACCATCTTTCTTTCTTTCCTCAGAATGCCAAACCAAATTTTTAGCATCTGTCTTCACTGAAAATAGTCTTCTAAACCTTGGTATAATAGGAACATACCATAACACCTTAGCTGGAGGCCACTTTGATGAGTCCGGGCTCGCACCCTCTCGCTTGTAATGTGATTCTCCACAAACTGGACAACATTGCAACTTCTCATACTCCTTCTGAAAGAGGACACAATCATTGAGACATGCATCTATCTTCTTATACCCTAAGCGTAAGGGATTCATCAACTTATTAGCGAAATAAGTTGACTTAGGCAAATCAGCTGTAAACATGTTCATCAAGGTTTCACTACTACAGGAATGGACTATTGCGACGCACAAAATTAGGTTCCTGTNAATTAGGTTCCTGCGACGCAAAAAAGCGCCGGAAGATCCTTTACCGACGCTTGCTAAAGTGCCGCACAAGTGGATGCCGCAAGGACCTGCAGCGACGCAATTTGACAACGTCGATACAGCATACTAAAAGCGCCGCGACTTTCACCTGATGCTTTAGCATCTTTTAGAGGCACTTCTTAGAGGCACTTATAAGCGCCGCCATAGTATAGTAGGTTCATAGCTTATTAGCCTAATGCGATACTTGAAAGCGCCGCAATAACTATAATGTTTCACTATTACACAATCTATAAAGGCGCTATTAAGCGTCGCAAGAGGCAAGGTGCCGCACTTTTTGACCCCATATATCCATCGCACTTTTAGCGTCGCAATTGTGCATGTCATTTCAACTTGTTATTTTTCTATTAAGAAATCTAACAGCAGCAGAATTTGTATAGAGAAGGATTCAACACACCAAAAAGAAACTAAAAATCAAACTCAATAAATTGTTATGAATAACAAACATTGAAATATTTTCAAGTACCTAAAACCATTCCAAAAAACTACTGCTTAAATCTATACATTAAAACATTATTCATGCCACATAAATCAGTCCATGTAGAAGTTCAATGATACTTTGAATGACGCCCATATGTGATTATGAATTTGCCTCCGTGAGATATCTTTTGAGTTGCAAGCATAACCTATATCAATTGAAAATTTCCATTGTTAGGCCTACATAAATGACATAAAACAAAGGTATCAAATTTATTTGCAACATCAATCTAAACTTTGGCCAAGAGCATAAAAATCAAACTTAAAACCATGGATCAGAAAGTACTTTTCCCAAAACATCAGATAATTAGTCACAAATTTGTTTGTTTGACAATCAACACAAAGTAATAAATTATGAATTTTCAATAGAAATTTCGGCAGAGTCTCCTTTGTAAATTGGATGAACCATCCCAAAATGGGACTATTTATAGCCTGTAACCTGTTTCAAACATATCCAAGAACGAACCAACAATCCAATCATGAATCTAGGGAATCACCCAAACAACCATTGTTTTTCCGGTATCCACAATTATAAGGAATCAAGTAACAAAGAACAAATCAATTAGAACTGATACACAGTTGCTTGTGTCAAGTCAAGCCAAAAAATACAAATACCACCATTATTTTTAGAGAGGAAGCAACAGTTCATCTCATAACCACAACCAAATAAATTGATACGAGAAGTATATAAGAGGAATTGTATTTACCTAGTTAGGATCAGAATTTTCATGCTCTTCCTCCGATTCGAACTCATCAGAATCAGATGTGCTAACATCAGATTCAGATTCATCTGAGAAGGTAATGTTATGATCTTCCAGCTTTCTCTTCACTTTAATAATAGTTTTGCCTTGCCTTCTCACAAGATTTGTCAATCTTTCGACCTTCCCCTTTAATTGGCGAAAATAATGCATAAATGCTACTTCATCCTCAGTGGACATGTTTAGATTAGTGCATGACCGGGGTATAGAAGGCTCTCCTACGTCTGATGGCTTAACACCTAATCCTAAACCACGAACACGGCCAAATTGATCTTTTCCCAACACTTGTGAAACTGGATCATCATCTAAGTTTTCTTTGTCCCCTTGCTCTGTTATAATTTTCTTGATCTGATTCTACAAAGCATAAACAATTATGTGATTAGCAATTGCAAAATGGAACATAAATTTTGAAAATAAGAAATTCAGAAGAAAAAAAAAACAGACCGTTATATCTGCTTCTGATTCATGCTTGTGGCATTCTATATAAGTTTGAGTTCGTGATGGGCTCTTGTTCAATCTTTTTTTCTAAGCATTCAAAAAAAAACAAATCACAAGCAAAAAAATAAGGATGACAAGTCAAAATTAAGTAATCAAAACATGTCCAATTTAAAGGATGTAAACATCTATCATACCAACTCTTCACGAACACGAGCATGACTCTTAGTACCAGTGGTATGAATCGGCTTTACTTTAGCCTTGCTATGTGATTCTTTACTACGCTTGCTTCTTTTCTGTGAAATTAGTGCAAGAGATTTACAGTCAATTGGAATTATTTAGCACCAATACCAGTTTTGATAATAATAAAAAGAACATAACCCTGCACAAATTTACCTTTCCTTCCTCTGACCTCCAGAAATTAACAAGGCTAACCCATTGATCATATAGAACATCAGGATCTGGGCAATTATCATACAGGGTGTTGACGTCAGTATCATCATCGTACCCTCTCCCTTTCAAGTTGCATTTGTGATCTCTCCATTTGTGCCCAATAGATTTCAGTATCCATTTCTCAAGTGATTTTGGGTAGAGAAATCGCCTCTATATGAATATAAAGACGGATTTTAAAAATTATAACAATAAGATGTAAATATGTTTCGTTCAACTTATCGTATATATATAATAACAACAACAACAACAACAACAATAATAATAATAATAATAATATGCTGCTTAAAAATTACCTCAACTTCTTCTAATATCATTTTCTGGTTGTTTTTATTGCAACCTTTCTTCAAAAGATCCCATCTTGTGTAAGTTAAAGAGCAAAGTGACCCATTTCTAGCCACTGTTCCACAAAAATAGCCTAATACTCCTCCTTCTTCTCCAATTGGTTGATTCTCCTTATTAATCTCGATTACTATCCGTTGTCCTTCTGGCAGATTCCATACATCTGCCAAAACAGTCTTCCCACGTCTTCTATTCCCATTTGAATCTGTTGGTTCAAAAATAGATTACATCTTTAAAGAATTTCAACAACTTGAATCATAACTTCTCCAATCTTATTCTAGCATTAAAAGAAACCATGTGATGCATAATAAAAGACAATTTGATAATAGACTATACAGTACCTTCCACAGTGTACTCGTACATTCGTTGATCTGCATTTCCACTCACATGACGACTACAACCACCTTCCTCTTGCCGTGAACTGCTTTGCATCGATGGATTTTGATCTCTCTGACCTTGTTGTTGCCTTTCATTGAGAGGAACTTGATCTCTTTGGTTCCCATTTTGTCCTTGTTCAGAAGGATTTTGAACTCTATGACCATGTAGTTGACGTTCATTTGAAGGAACTTGATCTCTTTGGTTCCGTGGTCCTCTTTCATCAGAAGGATTATTACCCCTTTGACCTTCCTGCTGCAATTCATTTGAAGGGGTTGAATTTGTTGGACACCTTTGCCCACTTTCACCATTTTTGTCACTTGTATTAGTAGCCAATCGCAATCTCTTACCCTTGCGCACCACCATACTCCTTTAATAGAAAGAAACTTAAAAGAAGCATCATTTCACAATATCATATAGCAAATTGTTATTCAGCAAGACAAGTTACCACACCAAAAAGAAGAATTAAAAACAACCATAGCAACAACAAATATATAACAGCAACAATCAGTTTAATTAGCTAGCTAAAACGAGACATAAAAACAGTCACCAAAATATTCAGCAATAACATCAATACACAATAAAAAAGGTTGCTCAAAGTATTACTAACAATGTCAACAGCTTCAACAAAAAATTTAAAAAGAACAGATTAATATATCAAACAAGGATTCAAGAATCTTCATTGTCATCTACCGTGGTCGCTTCTACACCCCTCCTAAGCCAACTGTGATTTCCGTTTTCATCAGTTAAAATATTGTTCAAAAATGTGACATGATATGGTTCTTCTTCCGTGTCTTCACTGAAGTCGTCATCTACCAAGTCATATTTATCTTTGGGCTTCATTTTTATAGCAACCGACCATTGTGGATTGTTTTGGTCTTGTATGTAAAAGACTTGTTCAGCTTGCGCTGCAAAAATATATGGTTCGTGCTCTATGTTTTCCCCTGTATTCGTTAATCGAGAAGTATTGACTAGTGTGTAACCTAATTCATCCTTCTTTACACCTCTTCCACTTGTAGGGTCAAACCATTCACATTTGAACAATACAACTGAATGTCCTCCAAAGTATTTCAGTTGTATGATATCTACTATTCGACCATAGTACGCAACATCTCCCAAAATAGGGTTCCTATCACTAGAACTTGCATAGCTTGATGTTTTTGCAATAACCACGACACCACTATTTTGAGTACACTTGTCAAATCGCTTGGATCTAAAGCTGAAACCATTGACATTATACCCCCGATATTTTGTGACAGCATCGAGTGGACCCCGTGCAAGCATTCTAATTTCCTCCTTTAAAGATTCTATGCCATTAGTTTCCTCCAATTTTGTTACCTATTTAAAGTGCAATATAACAATACATGATCAAATTAAAAAAAAAAAAAAAATTAATAATAATAATAATAATAACCAAAAGAAGAAATTGATAATGACCCTACTTACATGTTGCCTGAACCAATCATGAAATACTTCATGTTGAGTGCGCTCAATGTCTTTCAATGTTAAACGCCTTGGACGACTTCGTCTTTTAAGTTCTGAAGCATGTACTCTTAAAAAAGGAAATAATAATTATACATTAAAAAATAACCTTTATCTTTGATTTATATTATGAAATAGCCTTTATCTTTGATTTATAAGTATGAAATAACAGATTTTATATATGAATTATGTAATTTTGATACTTACTGTAAAAATTCAGCGACACCCGGACAGTTGAATAGCACATAACGATGTGCTTGTGTCTTGCTAATTTGGCTAATAGTGCATGACTTAGGCTTCCCTAAAGGCTGCCCCACTTGTGAAAACACCGTTTCTTCAGCCATATTTGGATTATCTACCACTGAAGCGTCATTATTAATCTTTGAAAACAGCCTAAATATCAGATCAAATCCATCAAGGTATGTAGAACAAAAATTAACACACTCGAGAGCTGCAATAGCTTCTGTAATGGAAGCCTCAGGATGAGGTTTATTACGCACATGTGATTTCAATGACCCAATCAGGTACCTCTCGACAAAGTACATCCATATAAAAAGCACTGGTCCAGCAATCCTTGCTTGGGTAGCTAGATGCAAAACCAAGTGTACCATTATGGTGAAAAAACTAGGAGGGAAAATCATCTCCAAGTGACATATAATTATAGGAATATGAGCCTCAAGTTTTTTTAGGTCGTCTACATATAGAGTCTTACTAGATACATCTCTAAAGTAGCCACATAAATCAAACAAAACCGCCAACACATCCTTCGAAAGAAGCCCCCGCAATGCAACAGGAAGAAGTTGTTGCATTAATATATGACAATCGTGGCTTTTAAGCCCAAGTAATTTGGCTTGTTGGAGATTTATGCATCTTGAAATATTTGACGCATAACCATTTGGAACTTTGATGTCATTAAGAGTTTTGCAAAATTTTCTCTTCTCATCTTTAGATAATGTGTAGGGGGCAGGTGGCAAGTCGTATCTTTTTTTTCCATTTCTAGAGATTTTCTCTATTGGGTGAAGGTCTGCTCGTATTCCCCATTTTTGTAGATCTAAGCGAGCTTTCAAATTATCTTTAGTCTTCCCCTCTAGATTGAGCAAAGTGCCAATCACATTGTCACACACATTTTTTTCAATGTGCATAACATCTAAGTTATGTCTAATTAAGTGAGATTCCCAGTATGGCAATGACCAAAAGATATTTTTTTTCTTCCATGTGTTTGAGCAATTGAAATCCTGAATCTCTCTTACTTGGCATAACTCCTCAGCCCCAGTTAGCGTTGTAGGTGCTTCTCTAAAGTCCTCTTCCCCATTGAAAGCATCACAATTTGATCGAAATTGATGATTTAAATCTAGGAAACGACGATGTCCCATAAAACAGTACTTGTGGCCATTATCAAGCCACTTGGAATCGGTTCTAACATTACAACAAGGGCAGCCTTTTTCTCCATGGACACTCCAGCCAGAGAGCATTCCGTATCCTGGAAAATCACTAATTGTCCATAGCAGGCCTGCACGCATGTTAAAAGTTTCATTTTTAGAAGCATCGTATGTTTCAACTCCAATATTCCATAACTCCATTAACTCTTCAATTAACGGTTGTAAGTAGACATCAATGTTATTTCCCGGGCTACTGGGTCCAGGAATTAACGACGACAAAATAAGAGAAGATTGTTTCAAACACATCCATGGTGGCAAATTATATGGTACCAAGACAACCGGCCAACAACTATGTGCAGAGCTCATCACCCCAAAAGGATTAAAACCATCACTAGCAAGCCCAAGCCTTACATTGCGACTCTCTTCACCGAACGCTGGATACCTAGTGTCAAATGATTTCCATGCTTCAGAATCAGCTGGATGTCTTAGCACCCCTTCTTCTTTTAAGCGTTCTTCATCATGCCACCTCATTAAGGTGGCAGTTTTTTTAGACATATACAACCTCTTAAGTCTTGGTATTAACGGAAAATAACGTAATACTTTTGCAGGGGCTCCTTTCTTTTTCTTTCTTCCTGTTAAAGTTGTCTGCTCATTTTGAGTTTTCCACCTTGAAGTACCACAAATTGAGCATTCATCATCATTACCCTTATCTTTCCAATACAATTGACAATGATTTGGGCATGCATGAATTTTAACATACCCAAGACCTAACTTCTCAATGACCTTTTTGGCTTCTGCAAACGACTTTGGCAGATTTGCACTACTTGGAATTGCAAGTAGTAAGAGTTGAAATAAATCATTAAGAGACTTATTAGTCCATTTATTAGTGCTCTTTATATGAAATAAAAGCACTAAGAAAGACAACTTAGTCAATTGACACCCAGGCCATAATTCTTGCTCAGCATCTTTTAGCAAGCTATAGAAACTTTGTGCGTCTCTGTTAGGGCCCGGTACACCTTCATCCATGTTCTCACCATCAACCGGGTCACCATCTACACGACCATATATGTCATGCAGCATCTGACGCATATCCATACCCATCACAGTCTCATTTTCTACCATTGGTTCTATAGGAGTTGGAGTACGAACTTGATTCATACTCTCCCCGTGAAAATTCCATGTTGAATAATTACGCATCATTCCATTATGAAGCAAGTGATAATTTACTTCATCAGTATTCAATAGCTTATTATTAACACATTTTATGCAAGGACATCTAAGCTTGGCATCAATGGTTAAAGTCCTATTAGCATAACTCATGAAGCCATCAACCCCTACTCGGTATTCTGGTGTTTTTATTGGGAAATTTAAGTATTCCTTGATTGTTCTCAAATCCATGAAATTTTAAACTGAAAAATAGCAAACCCACCAACTATTTTAAAAAACATACAATAAGAAAGAAAAAGAACACACGTTTGAGTAGTTGATCACAAAAAACAATAAAAATTTGTACCTAAAAAATGAGCAAGGGAAAGTAGGTTTAACATATAAGAAAGAAAGATGTTGGCACCATTATTTAAAGTATATGCACAATTATGGGATGACATGACTATGATTTTTCCTGTTCTTTGCAATATATGTTCACTTTTATGAGATTTTTTTTCCAGACAAAGGAAATATTTTGTATCATATAAAAATAAGTTAATTACTAAGTTATACGCAAGTGATTGACTATTAGCATGCATTATCATTCCATTATGGGTATTTTCTACTTTAATACAACAATAATGCTTCCACTAGCAAGAAAAACCAAGGAGGAAATAGGATTATTATTATTTTTTTTTTTTTTTTGGTAAAATGTGAGAAATTTTATTACCAAAACGGAGAAAACATACAACCTAGAAAGCCATCCCTAACCAAACTGACTCAGTCCAGTTAAGACGGCTCAAAACAAATCAAGCTATACAAGAAAAATCAAAAGAAACCACACAAAAGCAAGCAAATCAGCCCCAAAACACTCAGCTAAAGAGCCCTATTCACAAAGGCCCAGTCAGCCAACCAACACTGCGCAACAAATCTGCGTACCCAAGGACCACCCTCACACCCACAACGAGCAATAGATGAACAGCCACACAACTACACCACCACTAGCAGCTTTGAAACCAACATACAAAACCAAAGCAGCAACACTGCACCAACACTAGTTCACAACAACATCCAAGCCCAGACAGCCAGCCTAGGGAGCAAGCAACTGCCATTTCCTCAACGAAACAGTGAAACTGCTCACCAGTACTGCCTTCCCAAGAAAACCACCCTCACACCCTCCAAACACAAACCAGCCTGAACTACAAAACCTGCTCACCAACAGCAACTGAAACCAGCAAACCCAACAAACAACCAGCAGCACAAGAGCTCAAACACAGCAGCAAAACCTACCAAAATAACCTGCAAACCAGCCACCAACAGCAAACAACCAGGCACTCACACCATTCCCAGTCAGCCAGCCTAGGGAGCAAGCAAACTGCCAAACCAAAACCAACCAGCAATGACAACAGTATAACTGCTCACCAAACCTGCCTACCCAAGAACCACCCTCACACCCTCCTAACACAACCAGCCAAGCCTGCCATAGCAAACCAGCCTCAGCTCACCAACACCAACTGAAATCAGCAACACAACAAGCACAGCAAGCAAGCCACCACAGCAGCAACTTGCAACCTGCAACAAAACCTGCAACAAACCCAGCAGCCCAGAATTGCAACTGAGCCACACTACAAACTCACAACACCCAGCCTATAGAAAGGAGCAACAGGCCACCACAGCAATCAACAGGCCACCACAGCTGAAGACTTAGCTTATGACTCATAGGAGGATGGAAACTAGATCCTTATTACTACATCAACATTTGACTTTTTTCGTAAATCAGTTAACTAAATTTCATTCAACAGTTTTACTCAATAATACTCATTCAACAGTTTCATTCAACAGTCTTAAAACATACATTATAGTAATTCAACAGTTGCAGATTGTTATAATTTTTTTCTCAATAAAATATAAAATCGGAAGGCAAAACCAACAAAAGTGACTAAACTCATTGTAATTCAAATAGAATCAAGCAATAATTTGATTACTCATTGAATTTCATATGCAAAAATTGGAGTACTATGAACATCTCAACCAAATTCGGATGCAAAAATCAGATTAAGATCAAAATATCACCAAATTGAATTAAATTAACATGTATAATTGAAATAAAGAACAAATTGAACCAAATTAAATGAAAAAAAAGTAAAACTAAGAGGCAAGGTTTCCGTAAGCCTATGAAAGAAACCAAACCTGTTTGACCTCTGACGAATCGGAGATGCTAACGGGGCGGGAATCCAAGTGGGGGACCTCTGATTTCTACCGCCTGTGTCTATCTCCCGTAGGACTCAGTTTTGAAGCCTGAATAACGCCCCCCGACGAATTTACCTCGCACGAATTAGATAAAATTGGAGGAACGACGGATTATTGAGAGGCAACACGATTGAGAGGTTATGTGATTGTGAGAGGCAAGGAGGGAATTCGAATTTGATAGAATTGGTTGAATATAGAATTCGATTGAGAGAGGGATTTTGATTAGGATTTTGATTTTTCAAAGTTACCTCTGACCTCTTGCAAACTGCTGCTCCGTAACAAGTAGTGGAAGAAGTGGGAGGTTTGATTTTATTAAAAAGTAAGTGGCGAGTTTGTTTTGTCCTTTACCAACGCTTATCTGCAGCGCTTTTGTTATGCGCTTCTACATTGAGCGTATTTTAATTGAATTAGCACTTTTATTGGGTTGCACGTCTAATTAAGTGCCACAATAGGCTTGTTTTGTACTAGTGTTTCCAACAACCAACCAAAGCTCTCATTAGTCCACCCACTCTTAGATTTAATGTTAAACAGTGTCACGGTTGCAGACAGCTTAGAATACTTAGAAGAACTAGATACAGGTGTCTCTGCAGCCTGTTTCAAATCATCCAATATCTTTGGTTGATCGTTGTCATTGTTACCCTTCATAGCCATCATGTCCATTTCATTTTGAGGAGCTTCAATGGGTTCATCACCATTGTTAATATCATCCCCAACAACTTGATCATTCACATGAATTTCATTGGTTTCCACAGAACTCACCTTTTTACCATGGTAGTACCAAACTTGGTAGTCATTTGTAAACCCAACACTCAACAAATGGTTTTCAATAATCTTAACATCGGCCCATCTCTTTATATTATCACAATCACGACAAGGGAAAAAGATTAACTCCTCCTTGGAATCCAAACGATATTTCAACGCAGAGTTACAAAATTCCAAAACCCCATCTAGATAGGCACGTTGCCAACGGTCACCATAAATCCAAGTTCAATTCATTTCTAGGGAAAATAAATAGTGAAGCAATTCATTAAGAAGAATAAATCATTGTTTGGGTGTGTCAAATAACTCAATTATATATGGCTGTCTAAGAAAGATTAATTTACAACTGTTTACAATTCATGGTCTGGGGCAACAAGTTCCGCCACCACTCCCTCATCAATTTCTAGCATCTCCTCTCACACCTCTACAAGACAGCCAGCGTAACTTATTCTATCATCGTGATACTTTTGCGGAAGCCCTATGTGTACAAATCCTTTTTTTACATTACTCCAATATAACAATGTGTTTCTCTTATCTAAAAAGCCTTTTTTTGTTTTGGTATGATAATTACTTGAAATTTGGGTTATTGACGGGCATTCTCTTTATTATATCAAATAACATATAAAACATGCAAGAAATTTTATCACAACAGCTCACTTATTGTCTTATTGATGCAAGAAAATCAATAACCAAAAGCTAACATTAAATATATATGGATCCTTCAATAAAACAATATGATAACTGATTTTATAATATGTGAAAAGAAATTGTTGCATAAGGACAAAAGAAATAATGTAGGTTGAACATTCAAATCTTTGAATGTAAATACAAATAGTATTGTATGTTTAGAGTATTCTCTAATACAAGGACATGAACTATTCCTTCATATTAGAACTCATTAAGTTTTTACTTAGTCTTAACCTATCAATACTCCAACTAATATTTAACTTAGGCCCTGTTCTCCTCACCTTATATTAATGAAGTTTGCTAAAAATAAGTTCACATTACCAAAGATAAGGTGAAAAGTACACAGCCTTAGTCCTTCCTATTTTATCTTTAACATCTTCCAACTTTTCTTGTTAAACTGCTAGTAGATACATCCTCCTCCTTTTCAGAGGTGTTCCTAACTGACATCATCGTTTTATCCCTATTTAGTTGAGTAATAGGCATTCAGACTACAATTACTTCAATATGGCAATATCCAAAAAAATGAAAATAACCAAAACTATCAACACATGAAGTTAGCCACCAAAATGATTTAGAGAGAACAGAAACTTGCACAAAAATCATCACAAAGCTATTCTCACTTCTCAGACTCAGAGTCATAGTTCAACAAACTGTCCAATTCATTTAAGTAATTGAAACAAGGGCAAAGCACACAATACCAAAATAAGCAGTGAACTGCATGAAATTAAGCAGATGTTTCCATCTTCCAGTGACAGTGGCAGCAGAGAATTGAGAAGCTATACCTGACAGATCAAGTCTCCAACCAGCGTTAAAAAATGCATAAGTCACAGCTTTAGTCAAAACAGGAGAGTTTGCAAGGAGGTCCAAGTACCTGTAATACACACACACACACAAAAAAAAAAGCATCTATATAAGTTGGCAATGTGATACAAGAAAAACATAGGTCTTTGTGCGTGTGTGAGTGTGTGATACAATTTGATGCTTTACCCAAACACAATATTTTGTTACATGTGTGATGGTGCCAATCAAAAGGTTAATATATTGCATGAGAACCGAACATCTTAAGGATGTGTATTGAAATTATCAACTTGACATCAACAGAATCGATGTACTTGATCAAACTTGTTAAATTTAGGTCCAGTTGGTTCTAAAATAGCATCTGCTATATTATAGTCTGTATACCAGAGTATGACTATATCAGAAATGTTAGTGAGTGACTCCAGCTTATAACAACAGAGGGGGGAGGGGAAATTCTGACAAAGCAAGGAGGAAGTCAAAGTAGTAAAGATAAAAGGTGACACAATCAAGCTTTGATTTAGAAAATTAAAAATCTATCAGTTTACTAAGACAAAACAAAAACAAGACAACAAGTAGCACATATAAATGGCAATATTATTTAATTTCTGATTTCCAGAACACCGCAGAGGCTAATAATAATACTTAGTGATCACTTTTACTAAAGCATAAGCTGAAGATATCTTCAAACAGATGTTTCTCTAACCAGGTGTAAAGTTGCATACCTTCAAACTTTGCGCGCTAACATACCTAGTAAGAAGTTATTCACTTGTTTCTATATATGTAATCACACACAAATCAACACTTCAGTTTTGTGTTACCGCAGTCAAATTTGCTGTCATTTAAATAAAACTTCAACGAGAATCGAAATTCCGCAGCATACAAGTAAATATGAAAAGAATAGCACAGTCATCAACAAGTAACCGACATTCAATACTTAGACATTCAACAAGTAATAAAGATATGTTGCCAATAAACAGAAACAGTAGCAACTGACCAAAATTTTGTGGTCAACAGATATGTTGCCTGCCTCAATTTTCAAAGATCCACTACTCCAAAGCATTTTCACATATATTAAGCTATTCTTCCAGTGAAATTAAGCTTTTCTATTTTTCGAGTTTGAAGAATTTTGAGGTTGTATATGAGAGTATTTTTCGGGTATTTTCAACAAAAATTAGCGATTGTAGAACCTACAAAAGGCAGCAATTTGAAGACAAAACGACGCTTTGAGTTTAACTTAATTCTTAGCTAAAATTGTAGATAGAAAATGAAGAAATTAAGCATTGTGGCAATTGAAAATAACTACTCGACATTTCTAACAACTCAACAACAACAACACAACAATAATTAAATCGCATAATTATATGAACAATTAAACAAACATATAACAATTGTATAAACAAACAATTAAATTAATAGGTTTTAGATTAATAGATTTTAGATTTTTAGGGATAACAATAAACAATTAACATACTAACATAGAACAAACTAACCAATAACAAATTAATAATGCAATATAATTATAAAAACAAGTAATTAGCTTATTAATAATGAAATTAAAATTAAATCTCTAAAGCAATTATGTAAGCAAAGTAGCTATTAGCAAACTCACTTACTCACCAAAGGTCGGCGGTCACGGCGGAGGGAGACAAGAAGGAGGACTAAAGAAGGGCGGTGCACTGGTGCAACGGTTAGCGGTCGTGGCTCCGTTGGCGGTGGATGAAAGATGAATGAAAGATTGGCGGTTGCGGTTGGCGGTGGTTGAGAAATTCAAGGTTCCAGAAGAAGAAGAGAAGAAGAAAGGAAGGTTCCAGAAGTGAATGAAAAGTATTTTTCGATTTTTTTTTCTGTTTGAGAGAGAGAAAGAAGTGAATGAAAATTATTGTGGGGTAAAAAATGCATGCAAAGATAACTCCAAAGAATAGCTTACAGCCACTTTGGTCAGTAATCTTTAACAAACAATAAGTAACGGGCATATATAGATCGTAACTTATAAAACTTAACTACCAAAGTTTAACAGTACTTTAGGTAACGGGCAATTAAAGGCCTGTTACTTAAAAAAACCGCCAAACAAGTTGAAGTTTAGGTAACGGGCAATTGACAACCCGTAACCTAAAACATTTTAGGTTACGGGCGAAACTAAGCCCGTTATCATAAAGTGTGATAAAAGGGACTTTAGGTTACGGTTTTAACTTGGCCCGTTAGATATAAAATATAGGTTTCATCCAATTACTCGGTCCGTTACCTATAAGGGGTTACCTTTGACAATTTTTCTACTAGTGGAAAATGCTATCTAAATATTTTTAAAATCATATTCTACTGTTTTTATACCATAATTTCTCATTTAAAAAGATGTGCACATATAAATATCCATGTATAAATTAATTTGCATAATACATATAGGTTTTTGTTTTGTTTGAACTGAACTTATTTTTGCTGAACTGAACTTATTTTTGCTGATCTGAATTTATTTTTGCTGATCTGAACTTATTTTTGCTGAAAATAAATAAAAATAAGACGAGGAGAACAGGGCCTAAGTATGTGTTGTAAAATTCGACCTGAGTATACATTAGGGTTAAAGATTGTGTTCTTACAAATTAAACAAATCAGATAAACATACAATTCAACTTTCAACATTTCACATCAATTAAAATCCTTAATCGTACTGCATAAATTTCAACAAAATGGGGGAAATTAAGTGAGTTAGGAAAATAAGATGAACAAAAACTTCGAGCTAAAATAAATCAAAAATTGAATATGAGGAATATATCAAACGAGTTAATCAACTAATGTAAGACGTTCTACATCTCACCCAAACAAAAACATAACTATAAAAAAGTTAAAAAAATAATAAGAACGGATTTAATCAAAGAAAATGGTAGGAAAGGGGGAAAGTTGAACATGAAGAGTGAAACACGGAGTTTCGAAACGCGGGAATTGAAAACTGATGAAGAAGAAGATGAAAAGAAGGATAAAAACACTAAGTATGCATCACACAGGAAAAACACTTAAACATGCGAGGTGAGTCTCTAATCTTTTATCACAACATCATTGACTAGACGCTAAAATTCGAAATTCATAATCCCTAACAAATTCGAAACCATAAAATGACTTTTTTTATATGGGGATTTGAATCTGGATTCGATTTGAAAGTTGTTTAGTTGATAGTGTTTGAATTGAAGATTGCAAGTTCAATTTGGCGTGTTGTGGCAGTTTTGGTAGTAGTGAAATCGATGAGAACGAAGAGATTAGAAATGAGAGGGTAGTCATGAGAGTGTTAAGGTGGTTTTGAGAGGATAACGGGTTTAGCTAACAGAATCAATGATAAAACCCTCAAAGATTAGGTAACGGGCTGTATTTAGTCTGTTACTTAAGACATCTTTAGGGAACGGGCCATATTTAGCCCGTTATTTAAAATACTTTAGCTTATGGGCCTATACTTAGCCCATTACATAATGTGGGTTTTAGCTTACGTTTTTATGGTTGCCTGTAAAATAAAACTTAAAGGTTACTTACATTCCGTTTGCCCGTTACCTTTGGGCATTACCTATGGAAATTCTTCCACTAGAGCAACCATCCCTCTTAAATAGCTGGGTTGGGTTCTCCTTGGTATGTAGGCGGCTTGCTTTGAGCAATTTTCTTGAAAAGTTCCCTAGCGGGGTCGCCTCCATTACCATTTCCTTTAGCAGCTAACTATTGAGCTACAGTAGCCAATTGCCTCACTACGTCATTCAGCTGATTGTTGTTACGCTCAACCATCCTATTTCTCCTGTAGGGGAAAAGATCTTTTTATTAAACTATATAAACTATGTCTAACTCTAACTTAGAACAACACAAAACCTATAATACAACATGAAAGCACATTTTCAATTCGTCTCATAAAGGAAATTTCCATCCCTTTAGAGTGATTGATTCACTTAGCTTTGATTGTTTACACAACCATTCAAGTAAAATAAAGCACATAATAATAAAAAAAAAAACTTCCCTTGGTTTTGCTCTACTTGAGACAATATTTATTCCTTTATTCTCATAATAATTCTCCAATGCTTAGTTTTCTAAAAGTTTCTCATGGCTTATTGCCACTTATTCTCAAAGGAAACAACAATCTAAAAGGTCCAACATCCTTTAAACATTAACAATACTAGACAACATAAGTTTTAACTAAACTCGTATTCCAAATACATAATTTCAAACATTAACATTATCATGCTTGTCCCTAAACATCTCTTATTTCTCAGGTATGTACTCAGGAGCATTCTCAATGTCATCTTCAACATCATCCTTCGAATCTTCCTAAGTATCTTCATCCATGTCCTCATCGGGATCAAGTTCATTTTCTTCTTCTTCCTCAGAATTAGTGACTAAGTCCACAAACACTAGTACTATTGGATCTGGATACCATGAACTATCCTTCGACTCACAACCTAGAGAACCTGAAGCAGCTTCATTTTCACTCTTTACAGCATTTTCTTGATCATTTGGGATTGGTGTGGGTGAGGAATCCTTGCCTGAATTTGACTTCAGAAACTCTAGCTCCTTTTTTTCAATATAGTCTTCTAAGTACCTCCGGTCACAACCCCATTAAACATTTTGATCCCTATGCTTAGTTTAATTTGGTAGTCCTCCAACGAAATAAAAGTCATCGAACTACGCCTTTATCTCCCAATAAGGTGGATGGTCAGGCAAACAACTCACAATCAAAGCAGACACACGATCAGGTTGGTCCCACTCCTTTTGATTCAACACCGCACTCATGTACGAACAATCACTAGTAGAAAAATTGTCAAAGGTAACCCCTTCTAGGTAATGGGCCGAGTAATTGGACGAAACCTATATTTTATATCTAACGGGCCAAGTTAAAACTGTAACCTAAAGTCCCTTTTTTCACACTTTAGATTACGGGCTTAGTTTTGCTCGTAACCTAAAATGTTTTAGGTTACGGGCTGTCAATTTCCCGTTACCTAAACTTCAACTTGTGTGGTGGTTTTTTTTTTAAGTAACAGGCCTTTAACTGCCCGTTACCTAAAGTACTGTTAAACTTTGGTAGTTAAATTTTATAAGTTACGATCTATATATGCCCGTTACTTATTGTTTGTTAAAGGTTACTACCCAAAGTGACCGTTAGCTATTCTTTGGAGTTATCTTTGGATGCATTTTTTACCACTCAATAATTTTCATTCACTTCTTTCTCTCTCTCAAAGAGAAAAAAAAAATCAAAAAATACTTTTCATTCACTTCTGGAACCTTCCTTTCTTCTCTCCTTCTTCTTCTGTTCTTCTTCTGGAACCTTGAATTTCTCAACCACCGCCAACCGCCACCGCCAATCTTTCATTTATCTTTCAGCCACCGCCAACCGAGCCACGACAGCAACGACCCACGCCCCTCGAGCCCACGACAGCCACGACCGCTAACCGCTGCACCAGTGCACCGCCCTCCTCCAGTCCTCCTTCTTGTCTCCCTCCGCCGTGACCGCCGACCTCCGGTGAGTAAGTGAGTTTGCTAATTGCTACTTTGCTTACTTAATTGCTTTTGAGATTTAATTTTAATTTTATTATTAATAAGCTAATTACTTGTTTTTATAATTATATTGCATTATTAATTTGTTATTTGTTAGTTTGTTCTAGTATGTTAATTGTTTATTGTTATCCCTAAAAATCTGAAATCTATTAATCTAAAACCTATTAATTTAATTGTTTGTTTATACAATTGTTATATGTTTGTTTAATTGTTTATATAATTATGTGATTTAATTATTGTTGTGTTGTTGTGTTGTTGAGTTGTTGGAAATGTCGAGTAGTTCTTTTCAATTGCCACAATGCTTAATTTCTTCATTTTCTATCTACAATTTTAGCTAAGAATTAGGTTAAACTCAAAGCGTCGTTTAGTCTTCAAATTACTGCGTTTTGTAGCTTCTACAATCGCTAATTTTTGTTGAAAATACCCGAAAAATACTCTCATATACAACCTTAAAATTCTCCAAACTCGAAAAATAGAAAAGCTTAATTTCACTGGAAGAATAGCTTGATATATGTGAAAATGCTTTGGAGTAGTGGATCTTTGATAATTGAGGCGGGAACATATCTGTTGACCACAAAATTTTGGTCAGTTGCTATTGTTTCTGTTTATTGGCAACATATCTTTATTACTTGTTGAATGTCTAAGTATTGAATGTCGGTTACTTGTTGATGACTGTGCTATTCTTTTCATATTTACTTGTATGCTACGGAAATTCGATTCTCGTTGAAGTTTTATTTAAATGACAGCAAATTTGACTGCGGTAACACTAAACTGAAGTGTTGATTTGTGTGTAATTACATATATAGAAACAAGTGAATAGCTTCTTACTAGGTATGTTAGCGCGCAAAGTTTGAAGGTATGTAACGGTACACCTGGTAAGAGAAACATTTGTTTGAAGATATCTTCAGCTTGTGCTTTAGTAAAAGGGATCACTAAGTATTATTATTAGCCTCTGCGGTGTTCTGGAAATCAGAAATTAAATAATACTGCCATTTATATGTGCTGCTTGTTGTCTTGTTTTTGTTTTGTCTTAGTAAACCGATAGATTTTTAATTTTCTAAATCAAAGCTTGATTGTGTCGCCTTTTATCTTTACTACTTTGACTTCCTCCTTGCTTTGTCAGAATTTCCCCTCCCCCCTTTGTTATAAGCTGGAGTCACTCACTAACATTTCTGATATGGTCATACTCTGGTATACAGACTATAATATAGCAGATGCTATTTTGGAACCAACTGGACCTAAATTTAACAAGTTTGATCAAGTACATCGATTCTGTTGATGTCATGTTGATAATTTCAATACTCATCCTTAAGATGTTCGGTTCTCATGCAATATATTAACCTTTTGATTGGCACCATCGCACTTGTAACAAAATATTGTGTTTGGGTAAAGCATCAAATTGTATCACACACTCACACACGCACAAAGACCTATGTTTTTCTTGTATCACATTGCCAACTTATATAGATGCTTTTTTTTTTGTGTGTGTATTACAGGTACTTGGACCTCCTTGCAAAGTCTCCTGTTTTGACTAAAGCTGTGACTTCTGCATTGTTAACGCTGGTTGGAGACTTGATCTGTCAGGTATGGCTTCTCAATTCTCTGCTGCCACTGTCACTGGAAGATGGAAACATCTGCTTAATTTCATANGCTTAATTTCATGCAGTTCACTGCTTATTTTGGTATTGTGTGCTTTGCCCTTGTTTCAATTACTTAAATGAATTGGACAGTCTGTTGAACTATGACTCTGAGTCTGAGAAGTGAGAATAACTTTGTGATGATTTTTGTGCAAGTTTCTGTTCTCTCTAAATCATTTTGGTGGCTAACTTCATGTGTTGATAGTTTTGGTTATTTTCATTTTGTTGGATATTGCCATATTGAAGTAATTGTATTCTGAATGCCTATTACTCAACTAAATAGGAATAAAACGATGATGTCAGTTAGGACAACCTCTAAAAAGGAGGAGGATGTATCTACTAGCAGTTTGACAAGAAAAGTTGGAAGATGTTAAAGATAAAATAGGAAGGACTAAGGCTGTGTACTTTTCACCTTATCTTTGGTAATGTGAACTTATTTTTAGCTAACTTCATTAATATAAGGTGAGGAGAACAGGGCCTAAGTTAAATATTAGTTGGAGTATTGATAGGTTAAGACCAAGTAAAAACTTAATGAGTTCTAATATGAAGGAATAGTTCATGTCCTTGTATTAGAGAATACTCTAAACATACAATACTATTTGTATTTACATTCAAAGATTTGAATGTTCAACCTACATTATTTCTTTTGTCCTTATGCAACAATTTCTTTTCACATATTATAAAATCAGTTATCATATTGTTTTATTGAAGGATCCATATATATTTAATGTTAGCTTTTGGTTATTGATTTTCTTGCATCAATAAGACAATAAGTGAGCTGTTGTGATAAAATTTCTTGCATGTTTTATATGTTATCTGATATAATAAAGAGAATGCCCATCAATAACCCAAATTTCAAGTAATTATTATACCAAAACAAAAAAAAAGGCATTTTAGATAAGAGAAACACATTGTTATATTGGATTAATGTAAAAAAGGATTTGTACACATATGGCTTCCGCAAAAGTATCACGATGACATAATAAATTACGCTGACTGTCTGGTATAGGTGTGAGAGGAGATGCTAGAAATTGATGAGGGAGTGGTGGTGGAACTTGTTGCCCCAGATCATGAATCGTAAACAGTTGTAAATTAATCTTTCTTAGACAACCATATATAATTGAGTTATTTGACACACCCAAACAATGATTTATTCTTCTTAATGAATTGCTTCACTATTTTTTTTTGCTAGAAATGAATCGTACTTGGATTTATGGTGACCGTTGGCAACGTGCCTATCTAGATGGGGTTTTGGAACTTTGTAACTCTGCGTTGAAATATCGTTTGGATTCCAAGGAGGAGTTAATCTTTTTCCCTTGTCGTGATTGTGATAATATAAAGAGATGGGCCGATGTTAAGATTATTGAAAACCATTTGTTAAGTGTTGGGTTTACAAATGACTACCAAGTTTGGTACTACCATGGTTAAAAGGTGAGTTCTGTGGAAACCAATGAAATTCATGTGAATGATCAAGTTGTTGGGGATGATATTAACAATGGTGATGAACCCATTGAAGCTCCTCAAAATGAAAGGGAGAACATGATGGCTACGATGGGTAACAATGACAACGATCAACCAAAGATATTGGATGATTTGAAACAGGCTGCAGAGACACCTGTATCTAGTTCTTCTAAGTATTCTAAGTTGTCTGCAACCTTGACACTGTTTAACATTTAAATCTAAGAGTGGGTGGACTAATGAGAGCTTTGATTGGTTGTTGGAAACCTTGATGGACATGTTTACAGCTAATTTGCCTAAGTCAACTTATTTCGATAATAATTTGATGAATCCCTTAGGCTTAGGGTATAAGAAGATAGATGCATGTCCCAATGATTGTGTCCTCTTTTGGAAGGAGTATGAGAAGTTGCAATGTTGTCCAGTTTGTGGAGAATCACGTTACAAGCGAGAGGGTGCGAGCTCGGACTCATCAAAGTGGCCTCTAGCTAAGGTGTTATGGTATCTTAGTAGGCTTGGGGTAGGTGTAGGACATGAGAAAGCATTTGGTAAAGTGGATCGAAAAGGTAAAATTACAATGCAAGGTGGATTTCACTTGAAGAATTGGAGGAGGTAAGAGCAAGTGTGAATGCTGAATGGGAGATGAAGTTCGAGGAGAGGCTGCAAGAAACTTTAAAGGAAAGAGTTGTTGCCGAAGTGCAACAATATTTTTCCTCACTTATGACTCCGAAAAAGCTTACATACAAGCAAAGAACCCAATCCGATGAACCAGACCCACAAGTAATCAAGCCCAACTTTCTTTTTTTGATTTATATTTTATTAGGCATTTTTACTACATCAATCACAGAGCATTGCTAAGTTTAATGTTGTATCATAAATGTAGGTACCAACAAAGTGTCGTCTAGCAGTTGAAGATGATGACAACTCAGGAAACTTAGTTGTCATTGCCGATGGCACTGTACATCCCATGCTTCAAAAAGTTGTTCATAACTTTAGTACGCTTCCAAACCATTATAGGGTCAGCATAGATAATGTTTACGATGAGCACAAATTAGTCGCACTCCCTGTACCCTTGTATGATGGTACCAAGACTGTTGGTGAAGCGGAAAAAAGGTTTTGTGCAGTGGCCTGCTGAGTTGGTAATATTCGAGGAACAGGTACTCGCTCGTTCAGTCACTCATTAATTTTTTTTTCAAGCACTGTGCCCATATTCAGCCGATTATCTTTTGTAAAGTTCTTCAAAGTATAATTTCATATCTTTTGGAAGAAGTGGGAACTTGTTAAATCAGCTCCAAATTGATCTTCATTTCTTCTGCATCTTTATATCAGCTTGTAGCCTCTGATATACTTTGTAACGAAGGTCGCCACGTTTTCGATCTCGAGTTCCTTGATCTTGATGTGAATTTCTCTCTATCATGGTTATCAATTTATGCTACCAGCACCTTCTTAACTTCTGCAACCATAAAAACATCTAAGGTTATTACCATTGTAATAATGATTACCTCAAAACAACAAATAATGATATTTTTTGTCACTAATGACTAGGGTTCATCTTCATGAATTCATTAGCAGTGACTAACTACCTATGAAAACTACCTATGAAAACTTACTCAATTAGTCACTAATTACATCATAAAACCTTTAATATTTTTTGTGGTAACAAGGTGGGGCCATCACCAAAGGCCTATAAGAAAGGTACATCTCAAAGTCGAGAACATGTTTTTAGTTGTGGTCCTAAAGTCTCAAGGATCAACTTGTGCTGAAATCGACAACTTCATTGGTGAGGAAATGAGTCACAATCTTAGTGAAGAATGTGAATTACTGTGCTATCGGGTTGTCGGAGGTGATATCCACACGATTTGTGTTCCATTAAATGAAACCTATTACTTTGTTGATGGGGCGGCGGAAATTTGGGTCACAAAAGAAGATGTGGGTGAGTTCCTCAGAGGAGCGTGGGCTAATGTTTCCTTGATCCAAGTGTATATGATGTAAGACTAAGCTATTTCATCCCCGGTTCTTTCACTTAATAACTAAGCGTCATGCTATACAAAGTTTGATTTATTTAATTTATGTGTTTGTTTTTGAGTTGTAGGTTCTTGATTGAGGATTTCGTAAGCCTTTTTGATATGAAAAACTTCAAGTTTTTGTGTCCCCAATGAATAGTCGGCATGGAAATCGATCGAAATGTTGTTGGGGTTCAAAGGTATGTGAAAGATGCTGTCATGAGCGAAGTTGAAAAAGGAAAACCAATTCCCAAATTTTTTATGGCACCATTCATTCAGTGGTGAGTCCTCAATAATTTTGTTACCTAAAACATAATATTAAAGCAATACTCTTTTTTAATGCAAACTTTTATGTCCTATGTAGTGGCCATTGGGTTCTTGTTGTAGTAGACATGTCACTGGGATCGGGATATGTGTTTGACCCTCTTCCACTCGAAGGTCCTGACCCACGTCGTTGGTTATGTTGTATGAACATTTTTCGATAGTAAGTGACAGTTTGTTATACTTACATTCTTATGTATACATGAATATTTTTTAATTTTTATTATTTAAATGATTTAAGTGCATACATGTTTTATAAATCAACCGTCAAAGGACCAGCACTGCATAAGATGCCGCCGAAGTTGGAATATAAATGGATTGAGGTTTGTTAATATATAAGCAAACTTTGACTTCTTTATATACAACATCAACATCGATAGTGCATTGTAACCTTAAATAATATTTCAACATGCAGTGCCCTCAACAAAAAACTGTGGATACTACATCATGAAATTCATGTACGAAGTAGTTGTTAGATATGGAGATTGCAAAGGTGACCTAAAAGAGGTTAGTAAATGATGATTTTAGTTTAAAGTTATGGAATTTAGTTTAGTCTCTCTCGATCTCTTTATATATATACTAGTGGAAAGACGAGCACGTTGTGGGTGGTCCTTGGGTTGCAATGTGATTTAGTTGAAGATTATACAAGTTAATTATTGCTTTTGTTTACTTTTTTGTGAAGGATTATGTGCCAAGAAGTGAGCCCTACAATAAAGAAGAAATGAAAGAACTTCGAGAATTATGGGCGAAGTTCTTTAGAACTAAGTAGCTGGTGAAATAAATTTGTATGAGTTAGTTTGTTTTTTTTCTTTTTTCTTTTTTTTTTTTTTTTTACTTTTGTACTTAAAGATTGTAGGTATCTAATACTCAACATTTCACATCAACTACTTACTAGCACCTTATACTACATTAATGTACTAGTTAATTTCAATATTAATGGTATGTGTTTGTTGATTCAATAGGAGTATTTTAGTGGACGTTCGTAGAATTTATTATTAAGTTTGATAATGGATGTGTTGAGATGAACTTTACAGGATATTATGTGGAGTTAATAGTATGTAATGGTATATGGATTTAGCAGTGTCGCCATTGCAGGTACAGGTATTATAGAAAAAATATGTCAAAAAAATTATATCTTATAGGTAACCGGCCAATCTATTTAACGTTACTTAAAAGGTTTAATTTGTAAATAAGCTATACAAAGTATAGGTTACTGGCTAGACCATATGCGTTACCTAAAACCTGACTTTAGGTTACGGGCTCCAAGATGACCGTAACCTAAAACCTGACTTTAGGCTACTGGCATTCATCAACGCCCGTAACCTAAAGTCAGGTTTTAGGTTACGGTCATCTTGGAGCCCGTAATCTAAAGTCAGGTTTTAGGTTACGCTCATCGCCCGTAACCTAAACTTATATGCGACGCAGTACAACTTACAAACAAAACCGTAACCTAAAGTCTATTTTGGCCCGTAACCTATTGCAGTTTTTCCACTAGTGTTCGAAGAGAATATGCATTGTATGGAAATAATATGTAAAAAAAATATTTACATATGATTTTATATTTTTGATGGAAAATTAGAAATATTTTATTTTATATGAAAATAAATATATGTTAATATAGATATATGATAATATTATGATACATGGAAACTATATGATACAATAAAAAAGATGATAAAATATTGTGCATTCCTTTGTCCATAAGATTCTTGAAATTTGAGTGAAAAAATCATATTATATATAATTTAGAGATTATAATAAATCTATTATTTTCACCTAAATAAAATTCAATTATAGTATATAATTGCCCTATAATTTTTAATTAGTATAAAACAAATTCAGCAAAAATAAGTTCAGTTCAGCAAAAATAAGTTCAGATTAGCAAAAATAAGTTCAGTTCAGCAAAAATAAGTTCAGTTCAGCAAACATAAGTTCAAATCAACAAAAATAAGTTCAAATCAGCAAAAATAAGTTCAGATCAGCAAAAATAAGTTCTGTTCAGCAAAAATAAGTTCAGATAAGCAAAAATAAGATGAGGAGAACAGGGCCTTAGTGTCACTGTTGAAGGTGTTATGAATTAGAGGTCTGGGGGAGATGGTTGGCATAAAACTTCAAATTGAGAAGGTAATCTTCCTGGTGAACTGACCGTACCCCAGACTGATAGAAGTGAAAAAATAGAGCATACTAGGGTGCTTTATAATAAATGTGTCATTTTTTGTAACGGACATAACTTTGTGCTCGAGTGTCCGAATGATGCAATTTTTTTTTTCAAATTGATTATTTTTTCGAGCTCTACGCCGTGGAAAATACCCATAGGGGATTTGGCCCATTATTTTTCAAATAAATCCTTCTAGCACCCTTATTTTAAAGAAAATGCTATATTCAATTACTTTATAGATTTTAATCCACCAACAAGCTCAATAACACTGTAAAATCACTCAATGGGGGCATTATTTGTTCTTCTTACTTCATTTTGAATTGTATTTTGATGTGAATATAAGGCTGCCATTCACATCTGGGTTTTTGGTTGTTTTGCCTATGGGTTTTTCTCCACTGCATTTGCTAGGGTTTTTCTTTTTTTAGGCATTTTTCATTTTTGTGTCATTTTGAGTCTTCATTTCTTTTTTTATCATCATTTTCATTTATAAATACATGGAGATTCACTTCTTGAAGGTTTCTTGATTTAAAGATTAATTCTTGAAAGGGTTCTTAAAAATTTTTCTCATCTCTTGAAGATTGCGCAAAAACGAAGCATTATATGTGGCGAGGATTTTGACGATCTTTCAAAGATTTGGGTGACAATAGATTTTCGTGATTTTTGATGTATCTTATGATAATTATCTTGTTTTTAAGTTTGTTAGATATTTTTTTAGGATTAAATCTTTGTTAGTTAAGATTTAGGCAAGTTGTTAGGATAATAGATCAAGTTGTGCAAGTGGATTGTGCAAGTGGATCTATTATTTTTAGGGGCCGGTTTTAGGGGCACAAGTGGGGATATTTGCACGTCCAACTTGAGGCTTTAGGATTTATATTTTTTTAGGATATTACTTGACTATGAGTTGGATAATTGTTCCAGACTTAGTCTTATAAATACCCTTTAGTTTGTTATTAAAGGTAAGAGTTGAATATTGAGAAAATATTGGCGTTGCCTTTGTTGGGTGTTTCCCTAAAATCTTCACTTTTGCGATTGTGAATTTCGACCACATTTGGTTACGATCAAGATTGTTTTATCTATCCTGGTTACTATTTTATTTGTTCATAAATATACCCATCTACCTAAATATAAAGGGTTTTCGTGAGTTTTGATCAAAAAAGCATCAAAATTTTCGAATAGAATTCCTTGCCCAACGAACGAAAACACATTGTGAGTTTTAAATCTTCGTCAAGGCTTAAAATTCATATCAAATTAGCGCTAGAAGGAGGGTGGGCAACGTAAATCTTTGAAGTATTCTTTGAAGATGACGAGTGCACAAGACCAATTGGTTTCCATACTAGCACGTTTGGAGAAAACTGAAGAAACTAATGCTAGCTATGCAGATCATATTATTCGTCTCCATACACAAGTTAAAAATCTGAAACTCACGAAAGATCCAAAGGAGGACTTGGTTAATTTTTTGGATCTTCCTGAATTCAATGGATTGAAGGATGCTCAAGCATATTTGAATTGGGAGAGAAGAATTGAAAGGCACTTTATCATAAATCAATGGATGAATCTACTCACTTTTCTCATGCCACATTGAAGCTTACAGATTACGCATCAGATTGGTTTGATAACTTTCAAAACCAACGAGTAAAAGATGGCAAGGAAGAAATTCAAACTTGGAGTGAATGGAAGAGTAAGATGCGCAAGAGGTTTGTTCCTAGATCATACAAACATGAACTTCATCTAAAGCTCAATACTTTGCGTCAAAATCACTTTACAATTGAAGAATATGTAAAGGAGTTCGAAAGACTATTTTGGCGTGTGGTCTTAAGGAAGATGAAGATCAGAAATCTGTTAAATTGTTGATTGGCATAAACAAAAATATATCTAATATGGTTGGATTGCAAAATTATTCTACTTTTGATGGTTTGTGTCAACTACCAATTAAAGTGGAAAGGCAGATCAACGAGAAAAAAGACTAGGAAATAACAAACACCATTCACTCTTAAGCAGGATTCATCAAGAGTGGCTGAGGAATTGGAGTTTCCTAATAAAAACTAGTGGAAAACAAGTGCTATTAGTATCGTTTTACTGGGCCTATTAGTATCGTTTTTGGAGGGTTATAAATGTTGTAGTTACTAATAGCAGAGGCTCTTGCTTCATCCCCTCCTTGACCCGCTCAAGGAGGTTGCTAGCAATGCAACTTGTGGTAGCAAGTATAGCCTTACGGCTTAAGACATCAGGGACGACATTTACCTTGCTCGGCTTTTACTCCATAGTGTAATCAAACTCTGCCAAGAAGTCTTTCCACCTTGCTTTCTTGGGACTAAATTTCTTCTGGTTTTGAAAATAACTCGTGGCCACGTTGTCGGTCATGATGGTGAACCGACTCCCAAGCAAGTAGTGCCTCCAAATGCGTAAGCAATGAATGATCTGGGTCATTTCCTTGTCATGAACCGGATAATGCCTCTCTGTGTCATTCAGCTTCTGCGACTCACATGCAACAGGATGCCCTTCTTGCATAAGCACCCCTCCTATAGCAAAGTCCGATGCATCTGTGTATAACTCGAAAATTTTTGAATGATCGGGTAAGGCTAGAATAGGCTCCTCGGTGACAGCTTATTTCAAGTCATCAAATGCTTCTTGACACTTGTCACTCCACGACCATTGTACCTTCTTCTTCAGCAAGTCAGTCAATAGTGTTGTCCTTGCTGAGTAACTCCTTATGAATCACCGATAGTAGTTTGCAAGTCCAAGAAATGACCGTAGCACTGTGACATTCTTGTGCTCACTCCACTCCCTAATGGCTTGCACCTTATCATGCTCCATCATGATCTTCCCTTTCTTGATGCGGTGTCCCAAGAAAGACACCTCTCCTTGCCCAAACGAGCACTTCTCCCTTTTCACGTGGAGCTCGTTGTCCCTCAAGGCCTTGAACACCTTCCTCAAATGTTCCACATGGTCTTGAAGGTTCTTGCTATACATGACAATATCATGAAGGTAGATTACCACAAAATCATCAAGGAACGGCCTGAAGAACTTGTTCATCAAAGCGCAGAATGTGGCCGGGACATTGGTGAGACCAAAAGGCATCACCAAGAATTCATAAGACCCATATCGAGTTACGCATGCTGTCTTTGGCTCATCCCCTTCAGCTATGCGTACTTGCCAATATCCCAATCTAAGATCAAGTTTGGAGAAGTACTTGGCTTTACCAAGTCGACCAAAGAGATCAATGACTAACGAGATTGGATACATGTTCTTCACCGTGATCTTGTTGAGGGCCCGATAGTCAATGCACATACGCAAACTCCCATCATGCTTGCGTTGGAAAAGCACAGGTGCCCCATATGGTGCCTTGGATGGCCTAATAAACCCTACATCCAACAATTCCTTGAGTTGCTTCCTTAGCTCCCTGAGCTCCGGTGGTGCGATCCTGTAAGGCAACATGGCTGGAGGCCTAGCCCCTTACTCCAGCTCAATTTCATGATCCACTTCCCTTCTAGGAGGAAGCTTCTTGGGTAGTTCCGGAGGCATTACGTCTTCAAACTCCTAGAGAACTCCGGAAATTTCCTTGGAAACCTCGACCCCTTGAGACTCCTCTTCAACGAGTGTTGCCAATAATGTAGCTTCGCCCTTCTTCACACCCTTGCAAAGTTTGAGAGCTGATAGGGCCTTGGCTTCAACGTCTTTCCATGAAATAGGGACAAACCTTGTTCCATCATTTCCCCTAATGGTCAAGGTGTCATCTGTCTCCAATGTCAGCGGCCTCAGTGATTGCATGAACTCCATACCCAGAGAAATCATCCATATTGACGATCGTGAGATCCACGGTGCCTTTCCATTCACCTAAGCAAAGGGGTACACCCCGTGAAACACCTAGGATAGGCGCTGGTGAAGCATTGACGGTCTTCAACCGGCCTGGCTCCTTGGCGTACTGTAACCCCAATCTTGTTGCCTCACCCTTGGCAACAAAGTTAAGAGTGGCACCCGAGTTCATGAGTGCCTTGGAAGCGTGCCCATTCACATATGCTTCAACAGACATAAGTGAAGATGTTTTTGAATGAGGCTGCATACTCACCTTGGCCACGTTGTCGCACTCCCTTGCTTCAATCGCCTTGACGCTGCTCAGCAAACGCAAAGTCCCCATTTCCGCCTCGTTCCCCAACGATTCTCTGTTCGACCCCATAAGAGCACTGAGCTTCCCATTGGCTGGGCAAACCTGGCCCAATGCGGCCCTCCGCATAAGAGACAACCACGGTTCTTTGGCTTGTCTGAGGAAGATGCTGGACCCTTTCCTTTATCCTTTCTCTAGAACTTGCCTTCCCCCTGGTGACCGTGGTTTCGTTTGGTGGGCTTAGCTCCCCCACCTTTCCCCTTGCTACCACCACTATTGGCATCCTTCTTGGAACCCCTGAACTCCGTCAAAGACTCTGCAATAGCGATGGCATCAGCAATGGTTTCAGGATTCCTCCTCTTTACCTCTTGCTGGGTCCAATGTTGCAACCCTCCAATGAAGTAAACGAGTTGGGTCTTTTCTGTCATGTCTTTGACTTCAAGCAAGAGTGACGTGAATGTCTTGATATATTCTTTGATGTTGCTTGTGTGCTTTAACTCATGTAGCTTCGTCATGGACACCTCTTGAGCATTCTTCGGGTAGAATTGCTTCTTGAAGTCTTTATTAAACTCATGCCAAGTGTCAATGGAATAAGTTCCCTTCTTGATATCCAACTCACGCCGTCTCCACCATAGGATACCATCCTCCCCGAGGTACATAGTGGCGGTGTTGATCTTGGAAGTTTCATCCTCCAAGTGCATGGCTTCAAAATACCTCTCCAAGCCCCAAAGGAAATTGTCGATTTCTCGAGCATCCCTTTTCCCTTGGTACTTGGATGGTTTGGGAATGTCGATCTTTGGCCCGGCTTGGATAGTGACACCCCCACTTACCGTGGCCTTCTTTCACAACAATAACTCGTCCTTGAGGAGGTCATTTTCTTTCCTCAAGTCTGAGAGCTCTCCCCAGACCTTAGCCATCTCACTCTCCATCTTCTCCAAGACATGGTTCATGAGCATGTTGGCCTCAGCGGAACGCTCAATAGCAATCTCTTCAATGCTTGTGTCACCAACGTCCACTTGCTCCTTGAGCGCCCCAATGTCTAACTCGGCCTTCCTTAGCCCATCAGATAATTCCGCGGCTCCCTTCTCGACCCTTGCAGATTGTTCTTCTGCTTTGGACGAGTTCTCCATCACCTTGCCCACCCGTTTCTCAAGCTTCTCAAATGCCGCCTGAGTAACCTCTGACACATTGCCTTCAGTTGCTTATCCTGAAGTGCTGCTCTTATCCTTGGCCATTGAACCTCAACTTAATTCAACCTCGTGCACTTTCTAACACACTCGAACACTGATATATCCCAACGACCGTAACCGCTCTGATACCACTTGGCACGTGCTGACTAATTCCCCTTATTCCTAGATACGCTGGCCATCAAATTCCACCTCTTGGATGCTAGTCAAGGCTAAACCCTTTTCGTGGTATGTAGCTAAGTAATGACACAAAAGCTTGAATAAGAGAGTAAGTAAGAAAGCACAAGTGTTTGGTGTAAAGTATGTGTTGTATTGCTTGAGAGAAAGTGAGTATAAGATTTGTGTGTTTTTCTGAATGAATGTACAAATGAATGCCTTGGGTATTTATAGGCAACATCCCTTCCTACTATATCTAATCTAGAACATTCTAACCTCATCAAATGGAGGGTTCTACACAATTTCTTTCTACATCCTTCTAGATCTTACATACTCTTATGTACATGTGAGAGTAGCCTAGAACCATCTATGCATCCACTAGAACACTCAAGAGTCACCCACCCTAGAATATCCTAGCAACTTGCTTCATAATGTTCCGGAACCTTTCGCAACGTGCCGTACTACTCTAGATCTTTCAATGAGGTTCTAGAGCATTCCATACTCTTTCAATGTAGTAGACAACCTCCATGGCTTGTTTGAACCTCGTTGGAGAAATATAGCCCTGCCGTCCCAAAAGTGCTGTTTATCTACATATCCAGTATTACCCTGCAGCACTATCTTTTCCTTTAAACTGCCTACTATAGGGAGATAAGTGTTGGTGGCACAACACATGGGCAGCTCCCCTTGGGGATCCATATGCCCTCATACCAATGCAATGGGTGGGTCATTGGGTCACTCGTGACAGGGCGCTCCTGTAGCCTAGCGGGCTATCACGTGCTGACTCTTTGACTCCCGCAAAGCTAGTTAACCCCGTGCGCCACTTGCTCAACAGTCCGTCGTGAACAAGTCAAGCTTCCCCTTGACACGCTCCTCGTGCCCGCGTAGCTCACTCCTTGAGCTAATTATCTCACTTAGCAAGACACGTCCCTTGTGTCTAGCTCCCAAGTATTCGTCCTGCACGAATATGTTAGTGCATTGGACAAATCCCGTTAGACCTTAGCACTCAATCCCCAAGTAGCACACTCCTTGTCCCCAAGTTATCCCCACACACTCACCCTCTCTAAGTTATGTGGAAGATGGTTGTTTGAAGTAACACAATGAAACACACAAGTGGTAGAGGGAATTGAACTCTATTAATGCTCTCTAATAAATGCTACACTTGTTTACAAAGGTGAATATTGTGCTCCCCAAGTTTTTCTTTACCAATGCCTCAAGGTGCCTATTTATAGGCATCCATCCTATAACATTAACTATTCTAGAATACTCCTAACCTCCTCAAATAGAGGGGTCTAGATCCTAACTCCCTAAACCCTTCTAGAGAATACAACCAAGTATATACATACAACAATCTCCTAGATACATACTAATATGTACTAGAACTATCATGAGTATTCTAGAGACATCCTTCCTAGAACACTCCACACACCCTAGAGAACTCTAGAGACATCCCTCTAGAATCCCCATGACAACACTAGACCATACTAGAACATTCTAGAACCACCCACTCAAGAATATTCTAGCAACTTGCTCCATATTATTCCGGAACCTTCCGGAACGTCCCGTTCAACTCTAGACCTTTCAACGAGGTTCTAGAGCCTTACACACTCTTCTAATATAGTAGGCAACCCTCATGTCAAGTTTGAGCCCATTTGGGGAAGTATAGCCTTGGGTATTTATATACATCACCCTTCCTACTATAACTAGGATATTCTAACCTTCCTACTACATCTAGGACATCATACTATATCTAGGACATCCTACTTTCCTACTATATCTACGACATGTGAGAATACCCTAGAATATCCTACAATGTTCCGGACCCTTCCCGGAACGTGCTGTACTACTCTAGGCCTTTCAATGAGGTTCTAGAGCCTTCCAAACTCTTCCAACGCAGTAGACAACCTTTACACCAAGTATGAACCTCGTTACAGAAATATAGCCTTGCCGTCCCCAAAAGTACTGCTTATCTGCAGATCAAGTATTATCCTGCAACACTATCATTTCCTGTAGACCCCCTACTATAAGGGGGAGGGTGCTACTTGACAGCCCATGAGCGGGGATCCTTATGCCTATGCATAAGGACCATGGGTGGGATAAATAGTCGGTCCGTGACATGCTCCCCCACCCAAACATTTGACGTCCTCGTCAAGGCCGCGTCTCATTCCACGTGTTCCATGCCTTGACTTGGTAACTTGCTCCGGTGTGCTACATTTCTTATCGCTGCTGCTTTGGTGTATGGGCTGTGTGCCCATGACCTTGCCCCTTGTTGTGCCCCTTCCTTGGACACCCCTTACACATGTGTAGGTCATCGTTGCACACCTCGAATGGCCTTTGGCCACACCACTCCGGGCAAGTTCCTCATGTGGTCGGGCAACTTGTCCGTGCCTCATGCCCTTGTGCACTCGTTCCCATTGAGCACGCACATTTGTGCAAGCCCCTTGTTTACACACGAATTTCTCTCCATGCTCCGTCCCTTGGACATGAGCAACTCTCTTGGTCCTCCCATGGACCTTGTCATGGTGCCTTACCCTTGGCTTGCCCATGACTTGCACACCTTGAGCACCTAGTTGACGCCGAGGCCTTAGCGCCCATGTAGCACGCATTGATGAGATATTTGGGCAATCTTCCTTTGTCCTAGTGATCCTCAACATATGCTGAACCCCGTTGTGTGTGATAGTCATAGTGCCATCACCAAACACCACTGGTCTCATTTTGTCTAGGAACTCCATTCCTAGCACGGCGGTCTCTGACTCCATGTCGACGACCAGGAAATCAACTTTGCCCGTCCAACCCCAAGCGGATCCGGACATCCCATGCCCGACCGTACACCGGTGTAGACTTAGTGTTGATGGCCTTCCACTCACCATCAACGTTGGTGAACTTAACACCCAGGTCTTTGGCCTCCCTTATTGCCAAGAAGTTGTGTGACGCTCCTGTGTCCACAAGCAACCTGGTCCCAACGCCATTCACCTCCCCATGGACATCCATCAAGCCCCCTTGCTTGACGCTTGTCCCTTATTTTGTCGTGGCTGCCTGTTCAGTTGGCTCTGTATCCACGACACTTGAGGCATTGAGGATTCTCATGTTGGCTAGCGTGGCTTTCTCCTCCATGTTCATTGCCCCACACCTCATCTGTCTAGCCTAGCGCCTTGTCACGGACCGACTATTTATCCCGCCCATAGTCCTTATGTATAGGCGTAAGGATCCCCAGAGGGAGCTGCTCGTGGACTGTCAAGCAGCACCCTCACCCTTATAGTAGACAGTCTACAGGAAATGGTAGTGCTGTAGGATAACACTGGAGCTGCAGATCAGCAGTATCTATGGGGACGGCAGTGCTATATTTCTGTAACGAGGTTCATACATGGTGAAAAGGTTGTCTATTACGCTTGGAAGAGTACGGAAGGCTCTAGAACCTCATTGAAAGGTCTAGAGTAGTTTAGAACATTCCGGAAGGGTCCAAAACATTGTAGGGTATTCTGGGGAATTCTCACATGTCCTAGATACACTAGGAATGTAAGATGTCCTAGATACAGTAGGGAATCGGATGTCCTAGATTCAGTAGGAAAGTAGGATGTCCTAGGTACAATAGAGAAGTAGGACGTTCTAAATGTAGTAGGAAGGTTAGAATATCCTAACTATAGTAGGAAGGATGATGTATATAAATACCTGAGTCATTCAATTGTATATGGATAGAGAGGAACTTGGAGAGCACAATATTCATCTTTATAAACAAGTGTAGCATTTATAAGAGAGCATTAATAGAGTTTAATTCCCTCTACCACTTGAGTGTTTCATTGTGTTACTTCAAACAACCATCTTCCACATAACTTAGAGAGGGTGAGTGTGTGGGGATAATTTGGGCACAAGGGGTGCGCTACTTGGGGTGAGTGCTAAGGGCTAACGGGATCTGTCCAACGCACTAACATATTCGTCTAGGACGAATACTTGGGAGCTAGACGCAAGGGACGTTTCTTGCTAATTGAGATAATCAGCTCAAGGAGTGAGCTACGCAGGCACGAGGAGCGTGTCAAGGGGAAGCCTGACTTGTTCACGCACGGGGTTGACTAGCTTTGCGGGAGTGAAAGAGTCAGCACAAACCAACCCACAGAGAGAGAGTTACAGTTAGAGAGAGATTAACATAAGTATTGTATGCTAGTCAAGGCTAACCCTTCCCTAGTTTATAGCTAAATAATGCAACGAAAGCTTGAATAAAAGAGTAAGAAAAGCTTGAATAACTCCCTCCAATGTTCCGGACCCTTCTGGAATGTGCTGAACTACTCTAGACCTTTCAATGAGGTTCTAGAGCCTTCCGTACTCTTCCAAGCGTAGTAGACAACCTCTTCACCAAGTATGAACCTCGTTTCATCAACATAGCACTACCATCATAAGGGTGAGGGTGCTGCTTGACAGCCCATGAGCAGCTCCCCCTAGGGATCCATCTGCCTATGCATAAGGACTATGAGTGGGATAAATAGTCGGTCCGTGACATTCTCCCCCACTCAAACCCTTGATGTCCTCGTCAAGGCCACGTCTCCTTCCACGTGTTCCATGCCTTGACTTGGTTACTTGCTCTGGTGTGCTGCATCTCTTGTCGCTCTTGCTATGGTGTATGGGCTGTGTGCCCATAACTCTGACCCTGGTTGTGCCCCCTCCCTGGACAGCTCTTACACGTGTGTAGGTCGTCGATGTACACCTCGAACGCCCTTTGGCCACACCACTCCGGGCAAGTTCCTCATATGGTTGGACAACTTGTCCGTTCCACATGCCCTTGCGCACTCGTTCCCATTCATCACGCACGTTTGTGCAAGCCCCTTGCTTACATACGAGTTTCTCTCCATGCTCTGTCCCTTGGACACGAGCAACCCCCTTGGTCCTCCTACGGACCTTGTCATGGGGCTTCACCCTCAGCTTGCCCATGACTTGCCCACTTTGAGCACCCTTTTGACGCTGAGGCCTAAGCGCCCATGTAGCACGCATTGATGAAATCTTTGGGCAATCCTCCTTTGTCCTGGTGATCTTCAACACATGCTGAACCCCGTTGTGTGTGATAGTCATCGTGCCATCACCAAACACCACTGGCCTCATCTTGTCTAGGAACTCTATTCCTAGCACGGCAGTCTCCGACTCCATGTCGACGACTAAGAAATCAATTTTGCCCGTCCACTTCCCCAAACGGACTCGGACATCCCATGCCCGACCGTACACCGGCGCGGACTTATTGTTGATGGCCTTCCACTCACCATCAACCTTGGTGAACTTGACGCCCAGGTCCTTGGCTTCCTTTAATGCCAAGAAGTTGTGTGACGCTCCTGTGTCCACAAGCAACCTGGTCCCAACGCCATTCACCTCCCCATGGACAGCCATTAGGCCCCCTTGCTTGATGCTTGTCCCTTGTTTTGTCGTGGCTGCCTGTTCAGTTGGCTCTCTATCCACGACACTTGAAGCATTGAGGAGTCTCATGTTGGCTAGCGTGGCTTTCTCCTCCATTTGCATCGCCCCACACCTCATCTCCTCTTGAGACGACTCCTCCAAGTTTGCAACTAGGGCACTCAACCTTTGCTTCGTTGGGCATTCCCTTGCCCAATGTGGCCCTCCACATATGAAGCATCCCGTTGGTTGGTCTTCGAAGTTGATCTGAACTCCTCCTTTCGATTGTTGTTCTTCTCAAACTTGTTGCCCCCATTGCCTCCCTTGGTTGGTTTGGCGGGCTCCTCTCCCCCACCATCCTCCTTGTTACCACCACTCCTGGCATCCTTCTTGGGACCCCTGAACTCTGTTAGGGACTCCGCAATGGCAATGTCATCAGCAATAGTTTGAGGGTTCCTCCTCCTTACCTCTTGCTGAGCCCAATGTTGCAACCCTCCAGTGAAGTAGATGAGTTGGGTCTTCTCTGTCATGTCTTCGACTTCAAGCAAAAGAGATGTGAATGTCTTGATATATTCTTTGATGTTGCTAGTGTGCTTCAACTCACGTAGCTTCGTCATAGACACCTCTTGAGCATTCTCTGGGTAGAATTGCTTCTTAAAGTCTTTCTTAAACTCATCCCAAGTGTCGATGGAATAAGTTCCCTTCTTGATATCCAACTCTCGTCTTCTCCACCATAGGATACCATCCTCCCCAAGGTACATAGTGGCGGTATTAATTTTGAAAGTTTCATCCCCCATGTGCATGGCTTCAAAGTACCTCTCCAAGCTCCAAAGGAAATTGTCGATTTCTCGAGCATCCCTTTTCCCTAAGCACCTGGAAGGTTTGGGAATGTCTATCTTCGGCCCGGCCTGGATAGTGACACCCCTACTCACCGCAGCCTTCTTGCACAATAATAGCTCGTCCTTGAGGAGCTCATTTTCTTTCCTCAAGGCTGAGAGCTCTCCCCAGACCTTAGCCATCTCGCTCTCCATCTTCTCCTTGACATGGCTTACAATCGTGTTGGCTTCGGCAGAACGCTCAATAGCAATCTCTTCAACCCTTGTGTCAACAACGTCTATTTGCTCTTTGAGCGCCCCAATGTCCATCTCGGCCTTTCTTAGACCATCGGATAGTTCTGCGGCTCCCCTCTCGACCCTTGTGGATCGCTCTTCCGCTTTGGTCGAGTTCTCCACCGCTTTGGCTACCCGTTTCTCTAGCTTCTCAAATGTCGTTCTAGAGGCCTCCAGCCATGACACCTTATAGGATGGCCCCTCCAGAACTAGAAGAGTTAAGGAAGCAATTGAAGGAGCTGCTGGACGCGGGGTTCATCAGGCCATCCAAGGCACCATTTGGAGCACCAGTGTTGTTCCAACGCAAGCACGATGGGTCATTACGCATGTGTATCGACTACCGAGCATTGAAAAAGGTAACTATCAAGAACAAGTATCCCATTCCTTTGGTTGCTGATCTCTTTGACAGGCTCGGTAAAGCCAGGTATTTCTCTAAGCTTGACCTTCGCTCTGGGTATTGGCAAGTACGGATTGCCAATGGAGATGAACAAAAGACAACTTGTGTCACCCGCTATGGGTCTTTTGAGTTCTTGGTGATGCCATTCGGACTCACCAATGCCCCAGCGACATTTTGCACTTTGATGAACAAAATCTTCCACCCATTTCTTGATAAATTTGTGGTCGTCTATCTCGACGATATAGTCGTGTATAGCGACTCGTTGCAAGACCATGTGGAGCATTTGCAACAAGTGTTCAGGGTGTTAAGGGAGAATGAGTTATATGTAAAGAAGGAGAAGTGTTCATTTGCCCAAGGGGAAGTGTCTTTCCTTGGACACTATATCAAGGATGGGAAAATTATGATGGAGCAGGACAAAGTGCAAGCTGTCAATGAGTGGGAGCCACCTAAGAATGTTTCGGAGCTTCGTTCTTTTCTTGGGTTGGCTAACTACTATCGGAGGTTCATCAGCAGCTATTCAGCAAGGACGGCACCATTGACAGATCTACTCAAGAAGAAGGTTCAATGGTATTGGGGGCCGAAGTGTAAAAAGGCATTTGATGATTTGAAGGAAGCCGTCACCAAAGAACCAGTCCTAGCCCTACCCGACTATTCAAAGCCATTTGAACTCCATACCGATGCATCAGATTTTGCCATTGGTGGGGTGCTCATGCAAGAAGGACACCCTATAGCTTATGAGTCGCGCAAGTTGAATGACACTGAAAGGCGCTACCCAGTGCATGATAAGGAGATGACAGCTATCATTTATTGCTTGCGGATATGGAGGCATTACTTGCTTGGAAGCCGGTTCACCATCATGATCGACAATGTGGCAACAAGTTACTTTCAAAATCAAAAGAAGCTCAGACCTAAGCAAGCTCGGTGGCAAGATTTCCTTGCGGAGTTCGACTATGTCATGGAGTATAAGCCGGGCAAGGTTAACATTGTTGCTGATGCTCTTAGCCGGAAGGCCATGCTTGCTAGTGTAAGTAGTGTCACTAGAAACCTACTTGAACGGGTCAAGGAAGGACTTGCCCAAGATCCAATGGCCAAAGGGATCATCGAATTGGCCAAAGAAGGGAAGACACGGCGATTTTGGGTAGAAGATGGTCTGCTATACACTACAGGGCGACGCATGTATGTACCTAAGTGGGACAACCTTAGGCGGGACGTTATGAAAGAGTGTCATGACTCAATGTGGGCTGGACATCCGGGGATACAACGCACAATGGCACTCTCAGAGGAACTTTACTATTGGCCTCATATGANCTCTCAGAGGAGCTTTACTATTGGCCTCATATGAGGGGTGATATCGAGGCTTACGTGAAGACATGTCTTGTATGCCAGCAGGACAAGGGAGAACAACAAGTGCCGGTAGGACTATTACAACCATTTCCTATACCAGAGAAGCCATGGGAAAGCGTCTCTATGGATTTCATTTTAGCCTTACCCAAGTCTGAAGGGTGTGGCTCTATAATGGTGGTCGTTGATCGCTTCTCCAAATACGACACCTTCATACCGGCACCACGGGATTGTACAGGTGAGCAAGCCGCCAAGTTATTTTTCAAGCATGTTGTCAAATATTGGGGGCTTTCACGCAGCATCATAAGTGACCGTGACCCAAGGTTTACGGCTAAGTTTTGGACGGAGCTATTCAAGTTATTGGGGTCAGGCCCGCATTTCTCCACAAGCTTCCACCCACAAACCGATGGGCAAACTGAACGGGTGAATGCCTTGTTGGAGTTATACTTACGGCACTTTGTGAGTGCCAATCAGCGAGATTGGGCCAAGTTACTAGATGTCGCCCAATTCTCCTATAATCTACAACGTTCCGAGTCAACGCAACAAAGCCCATTTGAGATAGTTATGGGACAACAACCGTTGACTCCACAAGCCGTGGTCTCTGGTTATGCGGGGAGTCGCCCGGCTGCATATCGACTTGTAAAGGGGTAGTATGAACAATTTGACATTACCAAGGCATACTTGGATAAAGCGGCCAAGAAAATGAAGAAGTGGGCAGACAAGCAAAGGAGGCCAAGGGAGTTCCAAGTGGGCGACTTAGTCATGGTCAAGTTGTTACCACAACAGTTCAAGACATTCCGATCGGTGCATAAGGGGCTAGTGCGCAAGTATGAGGGTCCATTCCCTATACTTCGCAAAATTGGGAAGGTCTCTTATCAAGTTGAGCTGCCACCCAAACTCAAGATCCATCCAGTGTTTCATGTGAGCATGCTCAAGCCCTATCATGAAGACAACGAAGATCCGCCGCGGGACGTGTCACAACGAGCACCCACAGCTTTCGTGACATCATTTGATCGGGACATTGAAGAAATAGAGGCAAAGAGGCTCATCCGACGAAGAGGTGTGCCAAATTATAAGGAATATCTCATTCGATGGAAGGGACTACCGGAAAGCGAGGCGACGTGGGAGAAGGAAGATGACTTATGGCAATTCCAGGACAAGATCGAGGCATTTGAGTCGCAGCCTTGACGAGGTCGTCAAGGGCTTTGGTGGAGGAGCATGTCACGAGTGACACAATGACCCACGCATTGCATTGAAACGAGGGCATAGAGATCCCCAAGGGGAGCCGCTCATGTGTTGTGCGAGTAACACTTATCTCCTATAATAGGCAGTCTACAGGAAAAGATAGTGCTGCAGGATAATACTCGATTTGCAGATAAGCACTACTCCTGGGGACGATAGTGCTATATTTCTCTAACGAGGTTCAAACTTGGTGTAAAGGCTGTCTACTACATTGGAAGATTATGGAATGCTCTAGAACCTCATTGAATGGTCTAGAGTAGCTCGGCACATTCCGGAAGGTTCCGGAACATTGTAGGATATTCTAGGGTAGGTGACTCTAGAGTGTTCTAGTATGCTCTAGTGGATGTATAGATGTTTCTAGAGTATTCTCACATGTACATAAGAGTATGTAAAGACTAGAAAGTTCTAGATAGGGTATTGTGTAGAACCCTCCATTTGAGGAGGTTAGAATGTTCTAGAGTAGACATAGTAGGAAGGGGGTTGCCTATAAATACCCAAGGCATTCATTTGTACAAGCATTCAGAAAATTGTAACCACACTCACACATTAGTAAAAATCGTTTCAAGCACTTGTGTTTCTTGCTAACTATCTACTTAGCCAAATCCACACAAACACATCAACTACCTTTCTTAGCAATACTTAGCTTAGCTTGGGGGTTGCCTGACTTGTCTTACGACGGGAGTGTAAGCGAGTGGCACACGTGAGCGACTAGGGAAAGAGTCAGCACGTGACAGTTAGCTTTAGTTTGTTGCTTCATAAATGATTCCAACACATGTTCTAATTCCGATATTTGTGGGGGAGGAGGATAAGGAGGGCGAGGTTGAGGCAGGCCCCCATGGTTATAGCCGGGAGGACGATAAATACCGAGCTGTTGCGGAGGAGGTGGTCATTGAAAGTTTGATTGTGGACCACCTCCCTTATTATAGTTTGAATTAGGTTGGGGGTTCCAACCTTGATTATTATTATTATAGCCTTAATAATAGGCTATCGTTTCCATAGTGGAAACATAGTAAGAAGACGGGTGGTCATGACCTCCACACATTTCATAAGACATTACTTGTGAAGGGGCACTAGAAGAAGCGAAGTGCGCTTTCTCTAGTTGTTTGGCTAGGAGGTCAATTTTGGAGTTAAGCGCCTGAAAATCATTAGTTTTAGGGACACTTTTCCTCACCAAAAGTCTCCTATCGGAGTGCTAAGCAGAATTCTTGGCAACTTCCTCAATAGCTGCTACAACTTTGTTCAAGGGTAGCTTTTTCAACTAACCTCCACACCTGCCATCAAGGTTTGCCCTTGAGCTAGGCAGAAGACCATCGTAGAAACTCATATACCAACCATTCACTAAAACTGTGGTGAGAACATGAACGTAAGATTTCTTTGAAACATTCCCATGCCTCACCTAAAGTTTCATTGTCGTCTTGGGTGAAATTAGAAACTTTTTGCCTAAGTTCCGATGTTTTCTCAGGAGGACAATATTTTTTAAAGAAGGCCTTGGTAACATCGTCCCATATTTTGAGCGATCCCTCGGGTAATGATCGGACCCAAAACTTAGCTTTGTCCCTTAGTGAAAACTGAAACATATGCATCCGAATGAATTACGGGGTTACGTTGTTATGTTTCACTGTGGAACATAAATCAAGGAAGTTCTCTAAATGCGCATACGGATCCATGATCATACGGATCAAGTGAGGACTGAATTCATGGTTGTTTGCGATCGTAGCGGGTAATAAAATCCCACTACGCAATTCAAAAGCCTCATGGTGGCCAAAAATCCTGAGAGATTTCTGTGGTATAGTTTCCTCAAACATATCTGAATGTTCAGATATAGAATCGGATTCAAATAAGTTTCCTCCTTCTACAAGTTCACCAGTTTCGTGAGCAAGTCTTAGTAAACCACGTACATGTTTTTCAATTTCCGGAATAAATGGCGTGGTAGGAGTTCCTTGTGATCGGCATAGCATACAATGCTAGAATAAAGCTAGCAATGAAAAGTATGCAAATAACTAGAAAAACAAGGAAGGAAGGTGAAATTATGACAAAAATCTCACAAATAGAAAACTACTTAATGAAAAACAGTTTTATCCCCGGCAACGGCGCCAAAATTTGATAGCCTGTCGAAGTGGCTATGAAAGATAAACCATACAAGGCTCACTAGGCTACTAGTAAGGGCAAATAAGGATCGAATCCCATGAGATAAAGATATTTACACTAAGGCGGTCTAAGGAGTAAGTTTAAGTCGGTTTTATTTTAGAAGAAATATTGTCACTAATGTTGATTTATTTTAACTTGATTTTAAGAATTAAAGACGACTAAGGTAAGGGATACACCGCTCACTTCTTACATGAAGGCACGGATTCCTAGGTTAAACCGAACGTAGAGGGGAATGTCAAGGGGAAGTCGTTCTAACAGTCATGTATACTCTCTCGAGCTACCATGAAGAGCAGAATTATGAACACGAACTATTCTCATGGCGTGAGCATAAAACGACTCCTAAGCACTTTTTCACAAAGACTAGTAACGTCCCATAACTTGAACACCTATTCTCATGGTTTTCAAACTAATCAAACACAGGGAGTCTTCACTTAACTTCATCTCTCGATCCTTCGTTGAGGAACCTAAGACGACATCTACGGAAGCAAGTCATATATTACGTGATTTAAAACCCAATGTAACGACTCTAGTTACCCCCAAGCTCGGTTTTTACTAAGAACCTACTTATGTCATGAAGGAGGAGAGGTTTCACCCACACCTTAGCACTAAAAACTACCACTAGTGGAAAAAACCACATTTGCTTCAGTAAAACCCCCCCTTTTTGCTCCGATTTTCGACCGAAGTAGGTGTGGTAGAAGCAATAAGGCTAAAGACTTTTTTCTTCGCTGATGAAGGGAACGAAAAGTCATACTTTTTGCTCCGGTTCTTTAGATAACCGGAGCAAAAAGTCTATTCCCCCCCCCAAAAAAAAAGAAATGAACGTTTTGCTCCTGTTCTTTAAATGACCGGAGAAAAAAGTCTATTTCCCACCAAAAAATAGACTTTTTGCTCCGGTTCTTGAAATGACCGGAGCAAAAAATTATTTCCCACCAAAAAAAAAGAGACATTTTGCTCCTGTCATTTACAAAACCGGAGCAAATAGTACCCTAAAAAACAAAAGAAATTTTTTTTTTGCCTTTTTATGCTAAAATGAAAGTAAAATTGGATATGTATACATAAAACATCATTTTCATATTGAAATTATTGTTACATCACATAAAAGCCAAAAATAAAAAAGAACCAAAAACAACAGCAACAAATTAATTACATCAGCAGCAGCCAGTAACAACAACAGCTAGCAAGGAGCAGCAGCAACGAATTTCTATTATTCGTTATCATGTCACTGAATGCTATAGATCATACATTTACTTATCATTCAAACAGAAGATAACATCCTTCGATCAATTCTAAACAAGTCATTGCACAAAAGCCACAAACAAGAGCAACATACAATTTTAACATTCAACCAAAATTATACTTTTCATACATTCATCCACCCATCCATCCATTGTTTCATGCATTCATTCACTCGCTTTTAATCCAAACTAATTCATCCATTCGATCATTCAATACATTTTTCATTCATTCATTGTATCATATATTCATCCACTCATTCATACATCATGCATTCATTCATACTTCATTCATTCATTCATTCATTCATTCATTCATTCATTCATTCATTCATTCATTCATTCATTCATTCATTCATTCATTCATTCATTCATTCATTCATTCATTCATTCATTCATTCATTCATTCATTCATTCATTCATTCATTCATTCATTCATTCATTCATTCATTCATTCATTCATTCATTCATTCATTCATTCATTCATTCATTCATTCATTCATTCATTCATTCATTCATTCATTCATTCATTCATTCATTCATTCATTCATTCATTCATTCATTCATTCATTCATTCATTCATTCATTCATTCATTCATTCATTCATTCATTCATTCATTCATTCATTCATTCATTCATTCATTCATTCATTCATCATGAATTAATTAATCAGTCGATCCCTTGCGTCTGATCAGTTCATCAGTTCACATTAGGTCATACCACATCAGGTCAGAATTGATTAAGTCTGAACTAATCAACTCTGATCTAAACAAAATACAGGTGAGATGGAGACACGAGAGAACAAATTTCAGAAATACATGCATCAACATAGTGAACATTCATTCATCGTTTCAGTTATTCACATATTCATTCATTCAATCACTGATTCAGTTATTCACATATAAACGTATTCATTCATTCGATCGTTCATTCATTCATCAATTCATTAACTTCATTCATAATTCACATATTCTACAACAGTATATTTTTTCAAACATTCATTCATTCACTTCAATCATTCATATCCACCTAATCATTAATTCATAAATCATATCAAACTCCCAATTTAATCAAAATTGTCAATGCACTTTTATCAAGTAGTGATATCAAACAATGAACATTCAAGTAGCGGTATCAAAAACCACACATCTAATAAAGGAGAAAGAAAAGAAAGAAGGAAACCTACTGGAGAACGACATGGGTGGCGGTGCAAAAGCCGAGGGTGATGGCGAAGGAAGTCAAAAGCGAGAAACCGTTAAGTGCAACAGCAAAACCTACACCCAAAATTTCTCAAAGATGTTGGGAATCCATTAAGTGCAACAGCAAGAATCCTGACAATAGAAATAATGGAAGACAAGAAACCAACATTTGATGCCAAACTTCATCAAACAACCAGCAATGAGAATGACCAACAATGATGCCAAACTTCAAATAATGGAAGATAAGAAACCAACAACTAATAATTTGATGTACCCATGTAAGGTTTTTTAGGACTTCACGGCCTACAGTTAAATATTTTTACCTAATTGACCAAACATAAATGAAAAAATCCATCTCACAAAGAACACTAACGTCAAATAAAGCCATGTGATCATAAAAATCGATGAAACCAAAAGTCTAAAGTAACGGCTCACCGAAAAATGGCCTGTTTGCAAGTAAGAGTAGCACTTGCCACCTATATATGCATATCCATTATTATTTTGGGTGATAAACTATTGAGTAGAAGCCATAACCAAACTTTAACAAAATTACCAAAGAAACAACAGTAATTCAACATCCCATACTCCATAGGAATAAAATGAATTAAAAAACAAAAAATTCAAAAAAATAATAATCGAAAAACAATATAGGTCCCATGAAAACAAAGCACCAATAGGACACTTTAAGATATCTTCAAATAATAAGTCGTCCTATTGCACCATGAGAAACAAAAACATAAGGTAAGATTTTTAAAGGAGAATGAACTGGAAGAATAGAAATTCAAAAGTAATCAAGAAAGGAATTAGTTAAATTCAATTACGTTCAAAGAGGCACAGATCAAGAAACTTTACAGTAAGCGGAACAACTGCAACAGAGTAAATTGGCAACTTTATGGCCCTCCAAATTATGGTAGCTTGAGATACGTGATTCGTTTCGGGGCAATTTCTATTGTCAGGATTCTTGCTGTTGCACTTAATGGATTCCCAACACCTTTCAGAAATTTTAGCAAAACCTACACCCAAAATCACTTCAAACTAAATTGACCAAAACATAACACAAATTTAAATAATCTTCCACAATAATTTCATTAACAAAAGGTACTTTCACTTGCTAAACCCTAAATCCATCACATTTCTTAGATTTAACCCTCAAAACTCAAAATATAAAACTTTATCAGCTTATCATCGCTTCATTAACAGTAAATTTAAAACCTAAACTGAATACAGAATAAAATTGAAGAAAATGTAATCATTTAAGCTCTTCAAATTGCTGGATTAAAAGAATAACTCAGAATAAATCATCAAATACAATTCAAATAAACGAAGAACAACATCTGAGATTATAAAGTAAATCTGAAACTAATGAATCGATAACAAGCAAAAGCAAAACCCAAAAACAAATTTGAAACATGAATTTTTTTCAATTATGATGATTATTTAAACAAACAAATAACGAATTCAATGATTGATTTTAGAATAAGATAGATAAAAGAGATGAAATAAGATGGGAGAAACTTACTTGAGAAGATGACAAATTCCACCTTCGACTCCGGCTCTCGCCAATAATATAAACTCCAATAATATAAACACTAATAATGTAAATAAAGGAGAAGAAGAAAGCCTGATAAGTGAAAGAAATTCTTCCACCGTCACCTTCACTAGCATCCAAAGAGAACAACAACAACAACAACAACAACAACAACAACCTTTGTTAGATCCTAAAAAGGCATTTAAGGAAAAAAATTAAAATATAAACGTTAAGATTAAATTTGGGCAGTTAAGTACAAAGATTTAAATTTTGAAGCAGTGTCTTTCTTTAGCTGCTTCTTTCTGGCAGATAGAAGTTCCTTTGTCAAGGGAAAAAATATATAAATAATAAAGAGAAAAATGAAGAAAGATTAAGTGAAGAGAATGTAGAAGGTGATAATGAAGCAGTAAGAGACCTTTAGCAGATTTGATTTGGATTAATATAAAAAAAAACTCCAAAAGCCTCCTTAGCTTGGGGATGCTTGCACTTGTTAGGGTGAACCATCAAAGAAAGCTTCCGATATTGCCTTTTAACATCTTCAACAGATGAACCAAAAGGTAGGTTTAGATGTTCAAAGGGGTTCAATTTGAAGCATGACAGGATCCTGTGTACCATCAATCAAATCAATCAATCTAAATAAGTAACAAACCCTAATGAGGAACAAATTTGAAATAGAAGTCAACGAGAAATAAAGGATGAGGTTGATTCATGGTGGTTTTGGAGAGGCGTTTTAAGGTTTGTCGAGAAGTTGTTCGCCGTTGTAGTGAAGGTTTCGGGGGTAGGGCTTTTCGGGGGTGGAAAGATTGAAGATGATGATATTGATAAGGGTAGGAGTCTTGAACATGATATGATAATGATGATGAGACTGAGAGATGAGCGATTGAAGAAACTTTAGGGAGAGCTAGAGGTGAAAGTCGGAAGAGAGAGAAGGAGAGAATGAATAATAGGATTATGTTGAGGGTAAAATAATTGTGTTTTGCGAGATTTGGGTTTTTTTTGTTTTTTTAAAAAAATTTGAGTTTTTGCTCCAATCAAAAGAACCGGAGCAAAAAAAAAAAAAACCGGAGCATATAACTTTTTGCTCCGATTTCAATATTGACCGGAGTAAAATGTCAGCTTGTCTTTCTCTTAGTTGACTTATTGCTCTGTTTTTTAATTTTACCCAAAAAACCAGAGCAAATATAATGTAGTATATGTCGATTTTTTCACTAGTGTACTCACTACACATTTTATTAATCAAATACTTTTTTTTTTCATGATTACGAATAATAGCAAAGAAATAAGTTATGAAAATGGATTATAAACTGAACAAAACAAAAGTTATATAAATGGGAGAGCTTTGTTTGATTATCAATGTTATTTCAAAGAAATAAGTTATGCAAGTGATTTAATCAAACTACAAAAGCAATAGAGAAAATGAAGACAAGGACAAGGTTTAATCTTGAGAGTATTTAAGACATAATGCAAGGACAAGATTAACTTGAGATGAAAACTTATGAACTTGAATTAATATAAGCAATAGAACAAGGACAAGTTAATCTTGATAAAGAAAGCTTAAGAACTTGAAATAATGAAAGCAATGAAGACAAGGACAAGTTAACTTGATAAAACCTTTAATAAACAAAACTTCAAGTAAGTAAATTGCTAGAAGAATTATAATTGAAATGCGAATTGAAGATGAATTAAGAATTGTACCATGAAGCTTGAATAATTCTAATTAAAGAGCCTTGAAGCTTTACTCCAATAATACCCCAATACAATGATGATTAACCAAGAACAAGTAACCAAGAAGCTTTGAATAACAACCAAGAACACCATATTAAGAACTTCAAACTAAGAACATGAACAAGAATCCAAGAACTTTGAATAACCAACTTTGTATTAGTTAAGGAAAGAATGAATTACAACTATTGAATTTATCAAGAACTAACAACTAATCAAATACAATTAATCTAGAGAGCGAAATGAGAGTTTCTAATTGTCTTCTACTAACTTGTAGCTATTTCTAACAAAATCTAACTATGGCTAACTGCTGAAAAACCCAGGTATAAATAGTAGAGTGTAAACCCAAAGCAACTGCATAAGTTGAAGAAGAGAAAATTGAAGTTCGCCAGAGCAGGGGGTAGCGGCCGCTACAAGAAGGTAGCGGACGCTAGGCTAGGGTAGCTGGTGCACCTGTAGCCTAGCGGGCGCTACCCTTGTTTTCCTTTCTTTCCTTGTTTGAGGCAGTGGCTTTATTTGTGAAAGTGAATTGCCAAGCACCTTTCAGTCTTCCCACGTCGCTGGAGCAAGCTAGCGATATCGCTAGTAAAACTTGCGATATTGTTAGAACCTTGAGCAAAAGCCGAAAGGATCTTAACAAAGGCTTTAAACTTTGATCGAACCGACCCAAATCTTCGCAAAGCATACTACTCCTCTCATTTCATGTAATGTCTCGATTTCCGAATCAACCGGGAAATCTTACAAAAATGAGATAAAACACAAAATGGAGTAATACAAGGAATAATAAGCTAAAATATGTGGGAAAAGGAAAAGAGAAAAATACTATATAAACAAGGAAAAACTGAGAAAGAAGGGAGAGAAAACTAGCTAAACTAACCAAGAAAACTACGGAAAAAGTAAACAAATAAACACTACATCATATACCTTAAACTTCCATCCTTATGGATCTTAAAGTCCATAGGCTTTCCTGCTTTCAACTTTTCCTCAATTCTGTCCAGTTTTGCATCTCCCTCCTAGTTCTTCTTAATTTCCTCAAATATTGTTGGTTGGATACAAAGATTACAAAGAATTCCTTCCAATTCTCCCTCCTTCAATATTTCCAAGCTCAATCTCTCTATGTCCTTACATAGTTCATTAGCAACCACCAAGATATTCACTCCATGTTTTGTTTTACCACTTAGAGCATCGGCTACAACATTGGCTTTCCATTCATGGTACTGGATATCTAGGTCATAATCCTTGATCAACTCAATCCATCTCCTTTGTCTCATATTTAAAAACCTTTGAGTGAAAAAGTACTTTACACTCTTTTAGTCTGTGTATATCCTACATTTTACCCTATACAAGTAATGTCTCCATATATTTAAAGCAAACACTATTGCTGCTAACTCCAGATCATGAGTAGGGTAGTTCACCTCATACGGTTTCAATTTCCTTGAAGCATAAGCTATCACCTTTCTATTTTGCCTTAACACACATCCTAAACCATTTTTAGAAGCATTATTATGCATATCATAAGAGTCACTTCCATCTGGAAAGGTCAGCACTGGTGCTGTAGTCAAACGCTCCTTCAAGGTCTGAAATGCCTCTTCACACTTATTACTCCACTCAAATTTACAGTCTTTCTTCATTAACGAAGTCATGAGGTTAGCAATCCCCAAAAAGTCTTTGACAAACCTCCTGTAATAACCTGCCAACCCTAAGAAACTTTGTACATCCGTAACATTCTTAGGTGTAGGCCATTCCTTAACTACTTCAATTTTGGCTGGATCTACTTCAACTCCCTCTTTAGAAACAATATGCCCCAAAAATTCTACTTTCTCCAACCAGAACTCACATTTCGAGAACTTAGCATACAACTCATTATCCCTTAATGTCATCAAGATTTTCCTCAAGTGTTCCACATGTTCTTCCTTACTCTTAGAAGACACCAAGATGTCATCAATGAAAACAACCACAAAGTTATCAAAAAACCGATAGAAAATTCTACTCATTATATCCATAAAAATTGTTGGCGCATTAGTTCACTACTTCAAAATTTAAATCTTTGTACTTAATTGCCCAAATTTAATCTTAAGGTTTTTATTTTTAATTTTTTTCCTTAAATGCCTTTTTCGGATTTAACAAAGGTTGTTGTTGTTGTTCTCTTTGGATGGCAGTGAAGGCGACGGTGGAAGAATTTCTTTCCCTTCTAAGGCTTTCTTCTTCTTCTTCTTCTTTATTTACATTATTGGTGTTTATATTATTGGAGTTTATAATATTGGCGAGAGCCAGAGTCGGAGATGGAATTCGTCATCTTCACAAGTTTCTCTCATCTTCATTCATCTCTTTTATCTATCTTATTCTGAAATCAATCATTGAATTCGTCATTTGTCTGTTTAAATAATCATCATAATTGAAAAAAATCATGTTTCAAATTTGTTTTTGGGTTTTGCTTCTGCTTGTTATCGATTCATTAGTTTCAGATTTACTTTGTAATCTCAGATGTTGTTTTTCGTTTATTTGAATTGTATTTGATGATTTATTCTAAGATATTCTTTTAATCCAGCAATTTGAAGAGCTTAAATGATTACGTTTTCTTCAATTTTATTCTGTATTCAGTTTAGGTTTTAAATTTATTGTTAATGAAGCGATGATAAGTTAATAAATTTTTATATTTTGAGTTTTGAGGGTTAAATCTAAGAAATGTTATGGATTTAGGGTTTAGCAAGTGAAAGTACCTTTTGTTAATGAAATTATTGTGGATGATTATTTAAATTTGTGTTATGTTTTGGTTAATTTAGTATGAAGTAATTTTGGGTGTAGCTTTTGCTGAAATTTCTGAAAGGTTTTGGGAATCCATTAAGTGCAACAGCAAGAATCCTGACAAAAGAAATGGCCCCGAAACGAATCACTTATCTCAAGCTACCATAATTTGGAGGGCCATAAAGTTGCCAATTTACTTTGTTGCAGTTGTTCCGCTTACTGTAAAGTTTCTTGATCTGTGCCTCTTTGAACGTAATTGAATTTAACAAATTCCTTCCCTGATTACTTTTGAATTTCTGTTCTTCCAGTTCGTTCTCCTTTAAAAATCTTACCTTATGTTTTCATTTCTCGTGGTGCAATAGGACTATTTCTTATTTTAAGATATCTCAAAGTGTGTAATTGGTGCCTTGTTTTCATGGGACCTATATTGTTTTTTGATTTATTTTTTTGATTTTTGATTTTTTAATTCATTTTAGTCCTATGGAGTATGGGATGTTGAATTACTGTTGTTTGCTTGGTAATTTTGTTAAAGTTTGGTTGTGGCTTCTGCTCAATAGTTATCACCCAAAATAATAATGGATGTGCATATATAGGTGGCAAGTGCTACTCTTACTTGCAAACAATCCATTTTTCGGTGAGCCATTACTTTGGGCTTTTGTTTTCATCGATTTTTATCATCACATCGCTTATTTTGAGGTTAGTTTTCTCTGTGAGATGGATTTCTTCCTTTATGTTTGGTCAGTTAGGTAAAAATATTTAACTGTAAGCCGTGAAGTCCTAAAAAACATTACATGGGTACATCAAATTATTAGTTGTTGGTTTCTTATCTTCCATTATTTGAAGTTTGGCATCATTGTTGGTCATTCTCATTGTTGGTTCTTTGATGATGTTTGGCATGAAATGTTGGTTTCTTGTCTTCCATTATTTCTATTGTCAGGATTCTTGCTGTTGCACTTAATGGATTCCCAACATCTTTGAGAAATTTTGTGTGTAGGTTTTGCTATTGCACTTAATGGATTCTTGCTTTTGACTTCCTTCGCCATCACCCTCGGCTTCTGTACCGCCACCCATGTCGTTCTCCTATAGGTTTCCTTCTTTCTTTTCTTTCTCCTTTATTAGATTTGTGGTTTTTGATACCGCTACTTTACTATTCTTTGTTTGATATCACTACTTGATAAAAGTGCATTGAGAGTTTTGATAAAGTTGGGAGTTTGATATGATTTATGAATTAATGATTAGGTGGATATGAATGATTGAAGTGAATGAATGAATGTTTGAAAGAATATATTGTTGTAGAATATGTGAATTAAGAATAAAGTCAATGAATTGATGAATGAATGAATGAATATGTTAGTATGTGAATAACTGAATGAGTGATTGAATGAGTGAATATGTGAATAACTGAAACAATGAATGAATGTTCACTATGTTGATGCATGTATTTCTTAAAATTGTTCTCTCGTGTCTCCATCTTACCTGTATTTTGTTAAGTTCGGAGTTGATTAGTTCAGACTTCATCAATTCTGACCTGATGTGGTCTGAACTAATGTGAACTGATGAACTGATCAGACGCAAGGGATCGACAGATTAATTAATTCACAATGAATGAATGAATGTATGATGTATGAATGAATGAATGCATGACGTATGAATGAGTGGATGAATATATGATACAATGAATGAATGAAAAACATATTGAATGATTGAATGGATGAATTAGCTTGGATTAATAGCGAGTGAATATGCATGAAACAATGGATGGATGGGTGGATGAATGAATGAAAAGTATAATGTTGGTTGAATGTTAAATTTATATGTTGCTCTTGTTTGTGGCTTTAGTGCAATGACTTGTTTAGAATTGATCGATGGATGTTATTTTGTGTTTGATTGATAAGTAAATGTATGATCTAACTAGCATTCAGTGACATGATGAGGAATAATAGAAATTCGTTGCTGCTGCTCCCTGCTAGCTGCTGCTTGGCTACTCCGTATTAGCTGTTGTTGTTACTGACTATTACTGATGTAATTAATTTGTCGCTGTTGTTTTTGTTCTTTTTTTTTTTTTGGCTTTTATGTGATGTAACAATAATCTCAATATGAAAATGATGTTTTATGTATACATATCCAATTTTACTTTTATTTACGCATAAAAAGCCAAAAAAAATATTTTTGTTTTATAGGGTACTATTTGGTCCGGTTTTGTAAATGACAGGAGAAAAATGTCTCTTTTTTTGGTGGGAAATAATTTTTAGCTCCGGAAATTTCAAGAATCGGAGTAAAAAGTCCATTTTTTTGGTGGGAAATCGACTTTTTGCTCCAGTCATTTAAAGAACCGGAGCAAAACGTTCCCTTTTTTGTGTGGGGGGGGGGGGG
>PYUH01000271.1:700925-716026 GCA_016808085.1 Suaeda aralocaspica
AACTTTCCTTTTTTTGGGGGGGGGGGGGGGGAATAGACTTTTTGCTCCGGTCATCTAAAGAACCGGAGCAATAAGTCTTTTAGACTTATTGCTTCTACCACACTTACTCCGGTAGAAAACCGGAGCAAAAAGGGGGGTTTTGACCGGAGAAAATGTGGTTTTTTCCACTAGTGGTAGTTTTAAGTGCTAAGGTGTGGGTGAAACCCTCACCTCCTTCACGACATAAGTAGGTTCTTAGTAAAAACCGAGCTTGGGGGTAACTAGAGTCGTTACATTGGGTTTTAAATCACGTGATCTATGACTTGCTTCCATAGATGTCGTCTTAGGTTCCTCAACGAAGGATCGAGAGATGAAGTTGAGAGAAGACTCCCCGTTTTTGATTAGTTTGAAAACCATGAGAATAGGTGTTCAAGTTAAGAGACGTTACTAGTCTTCGTGAAAAAGTGCTTAGGAGTCGTTTTATGCTCACCTCATGAGAATAGGTCATGTTCATAGTTCTGCTCTTCATGCTGGCTCGAGAGAGTAGACATGACTGTTAGAACGACTTCCCCTTAACATTCCCCTCTACGTTCGGTTTAACCTAGGAATACGCGCCTTCATGTAAGAAGTGAGGGGTGTATCCCTTACCTTAGTCGTCTTTAATTCTTAAAAGGAAAAATTCATAAATATAATCCCAACTATGGGCGTTCACCTAATAAAAGACCGAACTTTGATTAATCTAAAAATAGACCCAACTTTCATGCCCATTTTCCAATTATGGACCCAACTTAGCCTTGACTAGCATCCAAGGGGTGGAAGTTAGTAGGCAGCGCGTGTAGGACTAAGGGGAATTAGTCAGCACATGCCAGTCCGCTACCCATTTGGTTTTTTGTAGAGGATACCGACTTTATTTGAGTAAAATGATTGAGGGGAGTACCGCCTGCTCCTGTAGAGTAGCGCTCGCCACAGGTAGCGCCCTGTAACGTGCTGAATCTTTGACTCCCGCAAAGCTATTCAAACCCGTGCGCCACTTGCTCAACAGTCCGTCGTGAACAAGTCAGGCTTCCCCTTGACACGCTCCTCGTGCCCGCATAGCTCACTCCTTGAGCTGATTATCTCACTTAGCAAGACATGTCCCTTGTGTCTAGGTCCCAAGTATTCGTCCTGGACGAATATGTTAGTGCGTTGGACAAATCCCGTTAGCCCTTAGCACTCAAGCCCCAAGTAGCACACCCCTTGTGCCCAAGTTACCCCCACACACTCATCCTCACTAATTTAAGTGGAAGATGGTTGTTTGAAGTAACACAATGAAACACACAAGTGGTAGAGGGAATTGAACTCTATTATTGCTCTCTAATAAATGCTACACTTGCTTACAAAGGTGAATATTGTGCTCTCCAAGTTGTTCTGTACAAATGCCTCAAGGTACCTATTTATAATCCATCCTACAACATCAACTAATCTAGATTATTCCTAACCTCCTCAAATGGATGGATCGAGACTCTAACTCCCTAGACCCTTCTAGAGAATACAACCAATTATTTACATACAAGAACCTCCTGGGTACATTGTAATATGTACTAGAACCACCATGAGTATTCTAGGAACATCCTTCCTAGAACACTCCACACACCCTAGAGAACTCTACAGACACCCCTCTAGAATCCCCATGACAACACTAGACCATACTAGAACATTCTAGAGCCACTCACTCAAGAATATCCTAACAACTTGTTCCATATTATTCCGGAACCTTCCGGAATGTCCCGTTCAACTCTAGCCCTTTCAACGAGGTTCTAGAGCCTTCCACACTCTTCTAATATAGTAGGAAGCCCCCATGTCAAGTTTTAGCCCATTTAGGGAAGTATAGCACTGCCGCCCTAAAAGTACTGCTTATCTGCATATCGAGTATTATCCTGCAGCACTATCTTTTCCTTAAAATGCCTACTATAAGGGGGAGAGTGCTGCTTGACAGCCCACAAGAAGCTCCCCCTGGGGAACCTTGTGCCCATGCATAAGGACTATGGGCTGGACAAATAGTTGATCCGTGACAGCCAGCTACCCCTGTCTAGCGCCCGCTACGCCTCCGTTTTAACCAAAATAGATCACAGTTTCAACATTTTTTTCCTGATAACCCTATTTCTTTTACATCTCACGTTTTGCTTCTCTCACCAAACCACATTCTCCTCCCTCTCTCTCATCAAAACTGCATCAATCTTCTCAAATCCTCACCCGAAATACACTCAAATCTTCCAATTGCTTACTCTTTTTCAAGATCTCATAATAACACTAACAAATTTCTGCATTTTTTCATGAATATCATAAAAATCAATTTCGGGAAATGTTAGGGTTTCATTCAAACATTCGATTTGTTGAGTCATTGTATGAGAAGAGTCCACTAGTGTCGTTGTATGCTTTTAGAGGGTATACACGATCGAAGGGTATGTAGTTGAGTCATTTTGGTTTCATTTGTTGTTGGTTGTTTTGTGTTTTGTGTTGTTTGTTNTTTTTTTTTTTTTTTTTTTTTTTTTTTTTTTTTTTTGAAGAGAGAGAGTTAGTTTCTTTTTGGAGGTTGTTTGATTGTTGAATTAGGATGGAAGTAGACGCTAGCTTTGGGTTGATTGTTGATAATTTTTCCTATATGATGACGATGGTATGATTATGAGCGTTTTTTTTTTTGTACTTTTTGAGCCCTTCATTTGTCTGATAATGTATGATGATGGTGATGGTGACGATGATGATTTTGTTTGAGTTAAGATTTTGATGATTAATTGTTGATGGTACTTTCCTCTCATTTTGGAAAATCCTAATTATTCTTTCCTCACCCCTCTTTCCCTAAAAATCCAAATTATTCATTCTTTACCCTTCTTCCCTCAAAATCCAAATGCATTTTAAGTTTTAGTGTACATAATGTAGTTTATTTTAGTAGTTTATTTTCTTTTATATTTTTCCCTTAGTTTACTTTTAGAGCATTTAATTTATTTACCGCATGCATTCAAAATGAAAAGTCCAAAAATATTTATCTTTTTTACGTCTTTTTGGTTAGTTTAGGATTAGATCACTATGATGTGAAAATAGACTATTAGCTTAGATTTTCCCTTTCTCATGAACTTTAAATCCTAAAAGCACTTTAGAAAGGTAGTTCTCGAGTTTTGACTTCTTTAGTAATGAGACCATGTTAGATAGTTGTTTGAACTTGTGTAGTGAATATCAGTTTCTCAACTCCTTTGACTATGTCAAAACACCGCATGAATGATCGTCTTTGAACCTCGGTGAGATTTTGAGCCTTCATGCATATATAGACCATCATCTTGGTCCCATTTTCTTTGTAGAGCGGTTGATAATTGCCTTGTTGTGGATACCTAGATTGAGAATTTGCCTTGTGACTTTGAAATCGTGCCTACTTTGCTCTCGGTTATATGAACATGACCCTTATTCTGTATATTTTTTTTTAGAATCCAATTCTTCTTAGGTTTGTTTCTTTTCTTTTATTTCCACATATATACATATTCTTTGTTCCCCTTCTTTGTGCTTTGACCCTTGTTCACCAACCCACATATATATGAACCTCGGCCTACAACTGTTGTCACCCTATGTAGTTAGTGAAGCATGTCGTCATTCTTGTCCTCTTGTATAAATTCATTCTAGTAAAAAAAAAAGAAGAAAGAAAAGAGAAAAAGAAAAGAAAGAAAAGATGTGTAGTGGAATTAAAAAAAATAAAAATAAAAATAAAAATTAAAAATAAAATAAAATAAAATTCTAAGGCTTTTGTAAATAACCTTAGTTAGCAATAAAAAGTTGTTATTGTTCAATTCATTTGAAGTGAGTAAATGGGTTTTCGTCATCATTTTTTTAAAGATTATCTTTTAAAATGATGAAAAGTCATATGTCTATGTTGTCCAATTCCTTTTAGGACGGTTTTTTTAGTTACAAAATGAGTCTTTAAGTCGATTTTTCCACTTCTATTCTTCATGATCATTGGATTATAATGGAAAATCGAGTTTTGTTGTGTTGAGGTCTTCGTTCACTGTCAAAAGTTTGCAAAGTTCGTTATTGAGTTGTAAATGCTTCATTTAGGTTTACCTCCTCAAAATAGCCAAACCTTCCAACTTTCACCTTACCCTCAAAATCCATTTGAGACCGAGATGCAAAGTTCAAAGGTTACTTAATCAATAAAGTCACTTGGCAAGCATATTGAGAGGTTATTTTACGCAAGATGTGAGTGATTAAACCACTTCTTATCTCATCTATGCTCTTGTTTCTTATATAAACTCCCTCAAGGAGTATTCCGTACAATCATTGCATATTATGGAGTATATGATGTATTATTAGTTGAAACTTAAAAGTTCACTTTAATCTACTTAGGTTGCTATTCGAAGTACTTCTTTAGAACTACGCTTCCCTTACTTTCCTTGGTGTTAAGGCTTTAGTTCATTTTTGAGAATTTGTTTAAATCTTTGATAATCGTTTCCCTGAGGGATTCATCTTTCTCTTCCCATTTTTTAAGGTTAATATTGCCTGGGGACAAGCAATGGTCTAGCTTGGGGGATTTTGATGTAGTGTTTATTTGTTTACTCTTTCCGTAGTTTTCTTAGTTAGTTTAGCTAGTTTTCTCTCCCTTCTTTCTCAGTTTTTCGTTGTTTATATAGTTTTTTTTTCTCTTTTCCCTTTCACACATATTTTAGCTTATTATTCCTTGTATTACTCTATTTTTTCTTTTATCTCATTTTTGTAGGATTTCCCAGTTGATTCAGAAATCGAGACATTACATGAAATGAGAGGACTAGTATGCTTTGCGAAGATTTGGGTCGGTTTGATCAAAGTTTAAAGCCTTTGTCAAGAACCTTTCAGCTTTTGCTCAAGGTTCTAACAATATCGCAAGGTTTACTAGCGATATCGCTAGCTTGGTCCAGCGACATGGGAAGACTGAGAGGTGCTTGGCAATTCACTTTCACAAATAAAGCCACTACCTCAAACAAGGAAAGAAAGGAAAACAGGGGGTAGTGCCCGCTAGGATACCGGAGCGCCCTGTCACGGACCGCCTATTTTCCCTCCCACAGTCCTTATACAAGGGCAAAAGGAGCCCCAAGGGGAGCTGCTTGTGGGCTGCCAGGCAGCACCCTCCCATTATAGTAGGCAGTTCTAAGGAAAAGTTGGTGCTGCAAGGTGATACTGGGTATGCACATGAGCAGTACCTTTTGGGCAACAATGCCATACTTCTCCGAATGGGCTCAAATTTGGCATAGAGGCTGTCTACTATGTTGGAAGAGTATGGAAGGCTCTAGAACCTCGTTGAAAGGTCTAGAGTTGTCCGGGGTGTTCCGGAAGGTTCCGGAACAATATAGAGCATGGTGCTAGAATATTCTAGAGTGAGTAACTCTAGAGTGTTCTAGTATAGCCTAGTGTTGTCATGAGGATTCTAGAGGGATGTCTCTAGAGTTCTCTAGGGTGTGTGGAGTGTTCTGGGTTAGACATATCTAGGATACTCATGGGTATTCATGTACATAGTAGAATGATCTAGGTAATTCTTGTGTGTACATAGGAGTATGTATTTCTAGAAGGGTCTAGGAAGTAAGAGTCTAGAACCCTCCATTTGAGGAGGTTAGGAGCTTTCTAGATTTAGAGGAGTTGTAAGATGGTTGCCTATAAATAGGCACCTAGAGGCATTTGTACATAACAACTTGGAGAGCACAATATTCACATTGTAAAGCAAGTGTAGCATTTCTTAGTGAGCTTAATACAAGACCAATTCCCTCTACCACTTGTGTGTTTCATTGTGTTACTTCAAACAACTATCTTCCACATAACTTAGAGAGGGTGAGTGTGTGGGGATAACTTGAGCACAAGGGGTGTGCTACTTGGGGGTTTGAGTGTCAAGGACTAACGTGACTTGTCCAACGCCCTAATTCATTCGTCTGGGACGAATACTTGGGAGCTAGACACAAGGGACGTGTCTTGCTAAGTGGGATCCTTAGCTCGCGGATTGAGCTACGTGGGCCCCAAGAGCGTGTCAAAAGGGAAGCCTGACTTGTCTCGCGAAGGACTGTGAGCAAGTGGCGCACGGGGTTGACTAGCTTTGCGAGAGCCAAACAGTCAGCACGTGACAGCCCGCTACCCTAGCCTAGCGCCCTGTCATGGACCGACCATTTGTCCAACCCATTGTCCTTATGCATAGGCATAAGGTTCCCCAGGGGGAGCTGCTCGTGGGTTGTAAAGCAGCACCCTCCCCCTTATAGTATGGAGCTCGAATTTTTCTTGCGAATTTTTCTAACCAACAATGTAAGTCCTCTAAATTTATCTTTTTTTTTGTCATTTTTTTGCTTAAATCCATGCAATGCCATAGGGTAAGTACTCTAAAAATTGGGTTTCTTGATTTTGTCCATGAATGTCGAAATTGGCACAAGTTCTTGCTTCTATGAGTCAAATGGAACACATAGGGAGTGATTTGAACTAAAACAAGTGAGGTTCGAGCAAGAACTCAACTTGTTGGTTATGGTATGAAGTATTGAAGTGGAAGATATGATTTTGAGTTGATGAATGAATGAAACTTGGATAATCTTGTTGAATTGTTGATGAGAATGCATTATTTATTTGTAAATGGCATGAATTGAATTTTGGTTGTTTTTGAGAATTTTTCACAATTTTTAGTTCATATGTTCCATATGAACTCTAATGAACTAAAGTGCTGATTCTTGTGTGATTTGGTTTTCTTTGTGAATGAACTTGATTTTTGTATATCAGTGATAATGATGATTCAAAAATGGCATGAATTAGCAACAAATTGTGGATTTTGAAGCCAATTTCTGCAAATATCGAACACTAACTTACGTAGGTCATATAAGCTAGTTTAATCATGTTAATGTGAAAACTTTAACCAATACTTGGTCCATATGAGTTAAGCGATGACTTGTTTGAAATCAAAACCATGCTTAACACACCTTGAAATGAATGAAGTGATAATAGGAACTCAGTTTTAATGTACCATTACTCATGCTAGCCCCCTTTTCTTTCCAATTCTGAAATGATGCTTAGGTTGGAAAGGAAGGCTGCAAATGTTGGTTTTGTTGGCTATTGTTGAGACTTTGCGTCTTCCAAAGTTTATTGCAGTCGGCTATATAATCATAACTCCTGGTTTATTTGTCGAAAATGTCCATATAAAGCCGTTATGCTGTCGAAACTTCGGCTCAAATTTCTTGAATTTTGCACGTCTAGTTAAGATGTTGATGTCTTAGAGGTGGAGGACGTACGACAGGTGTCCTCCAAGAGGCATACATGGGCTCCTGGGGAATGGTAGCCTAGAGTGCTGGCTATCGATCGTTCCCAACACATTTCTCAATAGCCTCTCTGGAGCCATGTAAGTAACTAACCTTTTTTTTTTCTTTCTCTTCTTTTTTTTCCTCTTTTTTCATTCTTTTTTTTTCATTTTTTTTATTTTTTGCACTCTTCCTTTTCATTCTTTTTTTTATTTTCATTTTATTTAAAACACACTACATACTTCCATTAGAAGTAGTGATAAAAAAATGCCACAAATCCCTGGAAGTAGTCAAAAACTTAAACAAAATTCTCTTCAGACATATAAGCTACTGTCAACATATTAATGAAGCAAAGATGGATAAATGTGCAAAAGCCACCACTCTAATCATCAAACAAGTTGGAGCTCTGGTTAGCAGCAAGGGACAACCAGGACATCTTCTTCCTCGAGTGTAGCTCAGGCCGATGCAACGGAGGAGCCTGTTAACAGTCCTCGCCTCGAGGATATTCCCGAGCCCCATAAAGTTGGTGGTGCTTCTCAACCAGCTTGGGATTGCCCTTTCTTTCAGCAGCTAATTTCAGAGTCGATATCTTCGTCATCACTAGTGGGAGGATCTGGCGGTACCCCGAACCTTTCTGAGTTGTACCTGTCGCTCGGTTTCACTCCTACGGATGCTCCATCAACGAGTTAGGACCCTATAACTTAGGAATGTAGCTTCTCGTTTAGTGTATGCATGGCTAAATGTACATGTGACTCTTTTTTTTACTTTATTTTGCATATATTTTACTCGATTTTGTTATTATTTGACTCGGTTTTCTAAACTACATTTTCAATGACTACATCTTTGACTTTTGACTTTACCTTAACTTTGGCTTTGACTTTGATTCGACTCATGAGAGGGTACCAACTTTTCCTCCGAAAAAGAAAACAAAGGAAAAGAGACTCGAACTGGAAATAAGTGAAATAGGCATGGAAATCGAGGAAGGTGTGCAAGAAAATCGAGGCAAAGCATAAGAAACAAATAAAAAAGGGGAGGGGCCTACGCCATGGTGCCAGGCGATTTCCAGGACGCCCAACCTATGCACCTAGGCGCTGGTCCAGCACTGTGACGATCATGAGTATTTTTCTTTGAAAATTCTCAAGAATTTTGTGTGTTATACATTCATCATGGCTAGGAGCTTTGAGGTTGTTTGTGATGAGTGGCTTTCGACGCTAAATTCGGAGGAGAAAGGTATGCTTAAGCGCTACAAACTCACTTGTTTGATCACTTTGAGGTACGTTTAACTCGACATTAATCTTATTTATGCTGCAATTTGATTTTGGAACACAAACACTCATAGTTTCATATTCCATGCGAGAGTGATCACCCAATTTCCTGAAGAATTGTGTGGTATAGTTGGATTACCTTGTGATGATTTTCCATTCCTCCACAATACCAAAGATTACATATGTCCTATCATTGAGCGCTATTTGGATCTTGATGCTTGTGTCTTGGAAAAAGTAGTTCATGATAAGGAAATCGATTTAGTAGCATTGATTTATCATTTCAAAACTGCCGAAATAGCACTCAAGATATATAGATGGCGAGCTTCTGCTAGTGTGCGTATTTGCATGATTTATTTTCGTAAAAATTATGACTCCTCAGTTGGTTATGTTGCTTTGATAACCATTTTTGAGTAATTTGAGCTAGGTAGAACCCCTATGCTTGTATGTACTGGGGAGCTATTCCTTTGCTTCTCTCTGTATGTATTTAAATGTCATGATATTATTTAATTATTTGCATTTGAATTTCTAGAGCTAAATAAGTCATTTAATGCAGAAATTGTATTAATTTCGTTCAAATATGAAATTGATCATGAAAATATCCAAAATTAACTTAATCCATGTGAGAAATGACCATTGTTTTATTGAATATTTATATTTCAAACGCTGAATAGGTCATAAAATATTCAAAATTTGCAATAAACATTATACATATCCTCATGTGCTAATCATTTTAGGTGTGGCACATGGACTGTCTGAATTTGATGGAGGCTCCTGCCAATATCCCCACATATACTCTAAGGAAATTGTAAGGACAATGCAGACAGTATCATCATTCCACCATGCATGAGTGGATGCTTACTCCACTTTCGGACTTCTATGAAAAGGTATCTAAAAATTATTTGATTTGGATGTATGAAGAATCTATTTCCATTCGTGTAGAGGCTGAAAAGAAAGATCATGGATATGCTATGGATAATACAGAGGAGAAGCCAAAAATCACATCTATTAAGAGTGGACTTGGACCTAAGAAGGTGCCCGTTTGCCAAAGATTTGAGAGTCAAGTCCCGTTGTTTGATATTTCTTTCATTGATATGTTTATTGAAATGCCTTTAAATTCTTCTTTGATAGACTTGTACATGACTTACGACCTTCAAATGCTTTTCATCTAGAAGGACCAGTGCATCATACCGCGTCCGTACCCATTCAGCTTCAAGAAGTTCACTTTATTGTAGCAATATCAACGAAGGGATCTCAAGTTCTATTGGTTGTATAGCTTCCATCGCGTATACCAAAGAAAAAGGTGTTGCTCTGATAGAGGTTCGAATGGAAGTTCTGTACCCCCATAAGGTGAAGGGTAGCTTAAGTCGCCAATCTCTCTAAGTATTACTCATTTTGGAAAGGAGCGCCTTGATGTTCTTATTTGCTGCTTCGATTGCTCCATTAGTTTGAGGTCAGTATGGAGATGACATGTGTTTCATAATTTTATATTTTATGAGGAGTTCTTCGCATTCACTCTGAAAATGAGTGCCATTATCACTAATGATCTCATGCGGGACCCTATATCGGCACATTAAAATGGTTTCAATGAATTGTGCAACATGTTTAGCTTCCACCACACAATATAAAGTAGCTTCCACCCATTTTTTGAAGTAATCGATTGCCACCAATATGAACTGATGGCGTCCATGACCTAGAGGCGTAACCTTTTCATCAGGAAGCATATTCAAGCAATGACGAAAAGAGTTTATTCTAAGTCGTTCTTAAATTCAGGGGACTATGCCATTTTGGTTACATGGCATTGGCTTTGGATTGGCTCATAGACATTTTTGCATATCACATATTCATGGATAGAAAGGCTACATGCCAATGGAAAGATGGTGGATAAGGGGAATAAGTTGGTTTTTGCCTATGGGTTTTTTCCCACTGCATTTGCTAGGGGTTTTTCTCATTTCAGGCATTGTTGTCTCTATTTCTTGTGGAGTCTTAATCATCATTTTCTACCTACATGTCAAGGGAAATTCATTCTTGAAGGTTTCTTGATCAAAAGATTTGTTCTTGAAAGGTTTCTTGATGATTGAAGATATTTCTTGAAATTGCACAAAAAATGAAGTTTGTGCGTGTGGCGAGTCTTTTAACGATTTTTCGGAATCTTGGGTGACTTCAAATTTCCATGTAAATTTAGGGAATTCTTGATGATTATCTTTTTTATTAGATTGTTAGTTAGTTTGTTAGAGTAAAATCTAAGCTAGTTAGGATTTATGCAAGTTGTTTGTAGATAAGATCAAGTTGTGCAAGTGGATGTGGCTGGTTATGGATTGACACAAGTGGGGCAAGTCGGGCGTGTTTCTTGTGTTAAATTAGAGTTTGTTTAGGATTTGTTAGGGTTTTTACAGGTTAGTTAGGGTTTAGTTGACGGTTGTACGATAAATAGCTTCAAATTCATTGTAACAAATCATACAAGTTTTCCATAAAAATTCAAGTTGCAAATTCATTGTTATTTTCTGTGATTATGATCATACGAAAATTACAAGGTGAGGTTTCGAGTATTTTGTGAGTTTAAAGCTACAAAATATCCACTTTTAGGTTTAGGATTTGTAATTGAGTGTTCTCACAAAGAATAAACCAACCTTAGCAGTAGATTGTTTTGTGTTCCAATCTAGATCTATGTTCGTGAAATGTGTGACTTGTAAGTGTTCCAATTTACTAAATTTACAGTAAACCAATATATCTTCTGTTTAAAAACTTAGTTTGAACATATAATATAGATAAAGTGGTAGCAAGAGCCAATGGCTGATCAAGGAAATCAAAGACAATTGAATAATGAAGAACTAATTGCGCACATTGCGTAGCAAACGTGTAAGTTGCAAGAGTTGTTCTTAGCAGTAGTGGGAAAAATACTCTATTAGTATTGTGGATTTCGGCCTATTAGTATCGTTTTTTTATGGCTATAAATACAGCAGTTACTAATAGAAAAGGCTGTTAGTATCGTTTTTATGAACAGACGATACTAATAGATTAGCTATTTGTATTGTTTTCTAAGGATACTAATGGCTGGGCTATTGGTATCGTTTTTTCTAACAAAGGATACTAATAGTTTACCTATTAGTACCGTTTTCTCAAACAAACGATACTAAAAGTGTCTTTTTGTTATTAAAAAAAATGCTACTAGTATCGTTTTTCCTTGCAAATCATAATAATTTATTTATTAAAAAAATAAATTTAGCTTTTAATAATAACACCAATAATAAATTGAAATAATAATAACATTAATTATTTTAAATTATTACACAAAACCAATATAATAAAACATATTTTTTGAATTCGATACACAAAAACAATTACATACACTACATATATGATGAAAGTGTCATTGCTTTAGAGGAGCTAAATGTCACGAGTGGACCAGTGACCCACCTTTGGCCTAGGAATGAGGGCATAAGGATCCCACGGGGAGCCGCCCAAGTGTTGTACAAACAACACTCAACTCCCTATAGTAGACAGTCTGCAGGATGTAGCAATGCTGTACCATGATACTGGATCTGAAGATGAGCACTACTTTTGGGATGGCCGTGCTATATTGGTGAAACGAGGTTCATACATGGTGAAGAGGTTGTCTACTACGCTTAGAAGAGTATGGAAGATTCTGGAACCTCATCGGAGGGACTAGAGTAGTTCAACATATTCCGGAAGGGACCGGAACATTGGAGGGTATTCTGGGGAATTCTCACTTATCCTAGATACACTAGGAATATTGGATATCCTAAAGTCACTAGGAATATAGGATGTTCTATGTACAGTAGGGAAGTGAGTAGTCCTAGATGAAGTAGGAAAGGCTAGAATATCCTAATTAGAGTAGGGGAGGAAGATGTATATAAATACCTGAGTTGTTCAGTTGTAAATCATCCAACCCACAGAGACTGAGAGAGATAGAAAGAGTAATATAAGTATTGTATTCAGTTTTCTCTCAAAGCAATAAAACTCATACTCATAAACTTGTGCTTTTCTTATTCTTTCGTTCAAGCTTTCGTTGCAATACTTAGCTATATACTAAGGAAGGGTTAGCCTTGACTAGCATCCAAGGGGGAAGTTAGTGGGCAGCGTGGCAAAAGACTAAGGGGAATTAGTCAGCACGTGACAAGTGGTATCAGAGCGGCTACGGTCGTTGGGGTATTGTCCAAGTGTGTTAGCAAGTGAACGAAGTTGAATTAAGAATTCGATGGCCAAGGACAAGAGTAGCACTTCAGTACAAGCAACTGAAGGCAATGCGCCAGAGGTTACTCAGGCGGCATTTGAGAAGCTGGAGAAACGGGTAGCAAAGGCGGTGGAAAACTCGACCAAAGCAGAGGAGCGATCCACAAGGGTCGAGAGGGGAGCCGCAGAACTATCCGATGGTCTAAGGAAGGCCGAGATGGATATTGGGGCGCTCAAAGAGCAAATGGACGTTGTTGACACAAGGGTTGAAGAGATTGCTATTGAGCGTTCCGCCGAAGCCAACACGATCGTGAGCCATGTTAGGGAGAGATGGAGGCGAGATGGCTAAAGTATGGGAGAGCTCTCAGCCTTGAGGAAAGAGAATGAACTCCTCAAGAGCAGCTGTTATTGTGCAAGAAGGCTGCAGTAAATGGGGTGGTGTTACTATCCAGGCCGGGCCAAAGATGGACATTCCAAACCTTCCAAGTAACTTAGGGAAAAGGGATGCTCGAGATCGACAATTTCCTTTGGAGTATGGAGAGGTATTTTGAAGCCATGCACGTGGAGGATGAACCTCCAAGATCAATACTGCCACTGTACCTCGGGAGGATGGTATCCTATGGTGGAGAAGACGAGAGTGGATATCAAGAGGGAACTTATTCCCATCGACATTGGGATGAGTTTAAGAAGACTTCAGAAGCAATTCTACCCAGAGAATGCTCAAGAGGTGTCTATGACGAAGCTACGTGAGTTAAAGCACACTACCGACATTAAAGAATATATCAGACATTCACATCTCTTTTGCTTGAAGTCGAAGACATTACGAGAAAGACCCAACTCATCTACTTCACGGAGGGTTGCAACATTGGGCACAACAAGAGGTGAGGAGGGAACCCTCAGACTATGCGATGCCATTGCTATTGCGGAGTCCCTGACGAGTTTAGGGGTCCTAAGAAGGATACCAGAAGTAGTGGTAGTAAGGAAAAGGTGGGGAGCCAAATCCACCGAGCGAAACCACGTTCACCAAGGGGAAGGCAGATTTGAGAGGAAGGATAAAGGAAAGGGTCCAGCATCTTCCTCGACAAGCCGAGGACGTGGTTGTTTCTTATGGGAGGCCGCACTGGGCCAGGGATTGCCCAGGCAATGGGAGCTTAGTGCCATCAGGGTTGAACGAGAATACGTTGGGGAACGGACCAATGGGGAATTTGCGGTTGTTGAGCAGCGTCAAGGCGGGGTTGAAGCAAAGGAGTGCAACAACGTGGCCAGGGTGAGTACGCTGCCCCGTTCAGAAAACATCTTCACTTATGTTTGTTTGAGGCATAGTGAATGGGCATGCTTCCAAGGCACTCATAGACACGGGTGCCACTCACAACTTTGTTGCCAAGGGGAGGCAACAAGATTAGATTACAGTACGCCAAGGAGCCAGGCAGGGTGAAGACCGTCAATGCTTCGCCGGTGTCTATCTAGGGGTTGCACGGGGTGTCCTCTTCGTTTAGGTGAATGGATGGGTACTGTAAATCTCACGGTTGTCAATATGGATGACTTCTCACTAGTATTGGGCATGGAGTCATGCACTCAGTGAGGCCGTTGAAATTGGAGACAATGACACCTTACCATTAAGGGAAACAATGAACAAGGTCTGTCCCGTTTCATGGGAAGACGTGGAAGCCAAGATTGTATCAGCTCTCCAACTTTGCAAGGGCGTGAAGAAGGGTGAAGCTACGTTCCGGCAACGCTCGTCAAAGAGGAGTATCAAGTGGGAGAGATTCCTAAAGAAATTTCTGCAGGTTCTCCAGGAGGCTGAAGACATAATCCTCCGGAACTTCCGAAGAAACTTCCTCCTAGAAGGGAGGTGGATCACGAGATTGAGCTGGAGAAGGGGCAAAGCCTCCAGCAATGTCACCTTACCGGATGGCACCACCAGAGCTCGATGTCACGTGCTGACTAATTCCCCTTAGTCTTTTGCCACGCTGCCCACTAACTTCCCCTTGGATGCTAGTCAAGGCTAACCCTTCCTTAGTATATAGCTACGTAATGTCAACGAAAGCTTGAACAAAAGAATAAGAAAAGCACAAGTTTATGAGTATGAGTTTTATTGCTTTGAGAGAAAACTGAATACAATACTTATATTACTCTTTCTACTCTCTCAGTCTCTGTGGGTTGGATTGTGCTGACACTTTGACTCCCTCAAAGCTAATCAACCCTGTGCAACACTTGATCAACAGTCCGTCGTGAACAAGTCAGGCTTCCCCTTGACACGCTCCTCGTGCCTGCGTAGCTCACTCCTTGAGCTGATTATCTCACTTAGCAAGAGACGTCCCTTGTGTCTAGCTCCCAAGTATTCGTCCCAGACGAATGTGTTAGTGCGTTGGACAGATCTCGTTAGCCCTTAGCACTCACCCCAAGTAATGCA
>PYUH01000271.1:716221-727002 GCA_016808085.1 Suaeda aralocaspica
CCATTTGAGGAGTTGGAGCTTCTAGATTTAGAAGAGGTTGTAAGATGGTTGCCTATAAATAGGCACTAGAGGCCATTTGTACATAACAAACTTGGAGAGCCACAATATTCAATTGTAAAGCAAGTGTAGGTCATTTCTTAGTGAGCTTAATAGCCAAGACCCCATTCCCTCTACCACTTTTGTTCATGGTGTTACTTACAAACAACTATCTCCCATAACTAGAGAGGTGGTGGAACTTGAGCCACAAGGGTGATTGTGTGGTGGATAACTTGAGCAACAATTGGTGTTCTACTGGGGTGGAGTGTCAAGGACCTAACGTACTTGTAACGTATCACCGAACATAATGCTTCGTCTGGGACAATACCTTGGCTAACACAAGGGAACTTCCTTCTAAGTGATCCTTCAGCGAAGGATTGAGCTACCCCCAAGAGGGGAAAAAGCGTTTCAAAGGGAAGCCTGACTGTCTCCGAAGGACTGTGAGCAAGTGGCCACGGGGTTGACTAGCTCTTTGCGAGAGCCAAACACATCCACACGTGACATGCAGCCCGCTACCCCTAATCCTGTCGCCCTGCATGGACCGCCCATTTGTCCTCCAACCCATTGTCCTTATGCTAGGCATAGGTCCCCAGGAGCTGCTCGTGGGTGTAAAGCAGCACCCTCCCCCTTATGTATGGAGCCGAATTTTTCTTGCGAATTTTCTAACCACAATGTAATCCTGCTAAATTATCTTTTTTTTTGTCATTTTTTGCTTAATCCATGGCAATGCCATAGGGTAGTACTCTAAAATTGGGTTTCTTGATTTTGTCCATGAATGTCGAAATTGGCACAAGTTCTTGCTTCTATGAGTCAAATGGAACACATAGGATTGATTTGAACTAAAACAAGTGAGGTTCGAGCAAGAACTCAACTTGTTGGTTATGGTATGAAGTATGAAGTGGAAGATATGATTTTGAGTTTATGAATGAATGAAACTTGGATAATCTTGTTGAATTGTTGATGAGAATGCATTATTTATTGTGAAATGGCATGAATTGAATTTGGGTTGTTTTGAGAATTTTTCACAATTTTTAGTTCATATGTTCCATATGAACTCTAATGAACTAAAGTGCTGATTCTGTGTGATTTGGTTTCTTTTGTGAGAACTTGATTTTTTTGATATCAGTGATAATGATGTTCAAAATGGCATGAATTAGCAACAAATGGTGGATTTTGAAGCCAATTTCTGCAAATATCGAACACTAACTTACGTATTCATATAAGCTCTTAATCATGGTTAATGTGAAAACTTTAACCAATACTTGGTCCATATGATAAGCGATGACTTGTTTGAAATCAAAAACATGCTTAACACACCTTTAAATGAATGAGTGATATAGGAACTCATTTAATTACATTACTCATGCTAGCCCCCTTTTCTTCCAATTCTGAAGATTGCTTAGGTTGGAAAGAAGGCTGCAAATGTTGGTTTGTTGGCATTGTTGAGACTTTGCGTCTTCCAAGTTTATTGCACCGGCTATATAATCATACTCCCTGGTTTATTTGTCAAAATGTCATATAAAGCCGTTATGCTGTCGAAAACTTCGGCTCAAATTTCTTGAATTTTGCACGTCTAGTTAGATGTTGATGTCTTAGAGGTGGAGGACGTACGACAGGTGTCCTCCAAGAGGCTACATGGGCTCCTGGGGAATGGTAGCCTAAGTGTCTGGCTATCGATCGTCCCAACACATTTCTCATACCTCTCTGGAGCCATATGTAAGTAACTAACCTTTTTTTTTTTTTTTCTTCTCTTCGTTCTTCTTTTTTCCTTCTTTTTTTCATTCTTTTTTTTCAATTTTTTTTTATTTTTGCACTCTTCTCTTTTCATTCATTCTTTTTTATTTTCATTTTATTTAACACACTACATATTCCATTAGAAGTAGTGATAAAAAAATGCCACACATCCTGGAAGTAGTCAAAAAACTTAAACAAATTCTCTTCAGACATATAAGTGACTGTCAACATATTAATGAAGCAAAGTGTAATGTGCAAAACCACCACTCTAATCATCAAACAAGTGGAGCTCTGGTTAGCACAAGGGACAACCAGGACATCTTCTCCTCGAGTGTACTCAGGCCGATGCAACGGAGAGCCTGTTAAGTCTCGCCTCGAGGATATTCCCGAGCCCCTAAAGTTGGGTGGTGCTTCTCAACAGCTTGGGATTGCCCTTTCTTTCAGCAGCTATTTCAGAGGCGATATCTCGTCATCACTATGGGAGGATCTGGCGGTACCACCAACCTTTCTGAGTTGTACCTGTCGCTCGGTTTCACTCCTAAGATGCTCCATCAACGAGTTAGGACCTATAACTTAGGAATGTAGCTTCTCGTTTAGTGTATGCATGGCTAATGTACATGTGACTCTTTTTTTTACTTTATTTTGCATATATTTACTCGATTTTGTTATTATTTGACTCGGTTTTCTAAACTACATTTTCCATGACTACATCTTTGATTCTTTTGACTTTACCTACTTAACTTGGCTTGACTTGATCGACTCATGAGAGGTAACCAACTTTCCCTCCGAAAAAGAAAACAAAGGAAAAAAGACTCGAACTGGAAATAAGTGAAATAGGCATGGAAATCGAGGAAGGTGTGCAAGAAAATCGAGGCAAAGCAATAAGAAACAATAAAAAAGGAGGGGCCTACGCCATGGTGCCAGGCGATTTCCAGGACGCCCACCTATGCCTAGGCGCTGGTCCAGCACGGTGACGATCATGAGTATTTTTCTTGAAAATTCTCAAGAATTTTGTGTGTTATACATTCATCTGGCTAGGAGCTTGAGGTTTGTTGTGATGATGGCTTTCGACGCTAAATTCGGAGGAGAAAGGTATCTTAGCGCTACAAACCACTTCGTTTGATCACTGTTGAGGTACGTTAACTCGACATTAATGCTTTTTATGCTGCAATTTGTGATTTGGACACAAACACTCATAGTTTCATTCCATGCGCGAGAGTGATCACCCAATTTCCTGAGAATTGTGTGGTATAGTTGGATTACCTTGTGATGATTTTCCCTTCCCCACAATACCAAGATTACATATTTCCTATCATGACGCTATTTGGATCTTGATGCTTGGTTCTTGGAAAAAGTAGTTTCATGATAAGGAAATCGATTTAGTAGCATTGATTTATCATTTCAAAACTGCCGAAATACACTCAAGATCAATAGATGGCGAGCTTCTGCTAGTGTGCGTATTTGCATGAATTTATTTTCGTAAAATTATGACTCCTCAGTTGGTTATGTGTTTGATAACCATTTTTGAGTAATTTGAGCTAGGTAGAACCCCTATGCTGTTGTACTGGGGAGCTATTCCTTTGCTTCTCTCTGTATGTATTTAAATGTCATGATATTATTAATTATTTGCATTTGAATTTCTAGAGACTAAATAAGTCATTTAATGCAGAAATTGTATTAATTTCGTTCAAATATGAAATGATCATGAAAATATACAAAATAACTAAATCCATGTGAAAATGACCATTGTTTATTGAATATTTATATTTTCAAGCTGAATAGGTCATAAAATATTCAAAATTTGCAATAAACATTATACATATCCTCATGTGCTAATCTTTTAGTGTGGCACATGGACTGTCTGAATTTGATGGAGGGCCCTGCCAATATCCCACATATCCTCTAGGAAATGTAAGACAATGCAGACAGTATCATCATTCCACCATGCATGAGTGGATGCTTACTCTCACTTCGGACTTCTATGAAAAGGTATCTAAAAATTATTTGATTTGGATTATAAGAATCTATTTCCATTCGTGTAGAGGCTGAAAAAAAAAGAAATCATGGTATGCTATGGATAATACAGAGAGAAGCCAAAAATCACATCTATTAAGAGTGGACTTGGACCTAAGAAGGTGCCCGTTGTGCCAAAGATTTGGAGTCAAGTCCCGTTGTTTGATATTTCTTTCATTGTATGTTTTATTGAATGCTTTAAATTCTTTCTTTGATAGACTTGTACATGACTACGACCTTCAAATGCTTTTCATCTAGAAGGACCAGTGCATCATACCGCGTCCGTACCCATTCAGCTTCAAGAAGTTCACTTTATTGTAGCAATATCAACGAAGGGATCCTCAAGTTCTATTGGTTTATAGCTTCCATCGCGTATACCAAAGAAAAAGGTGTTGCTCTGATAGAGGTTCGAATGAAGTTCTGTACCCCACATAGGTGAAGGGTAGCTTAAGTCGCCAATCTCTCTAGTATTACTCATTTTGGAAGGAGCGCCTTGATTGTTCTTATTTGCTGCTTTCGTGCCCATTAGTTTGAGGTCAGTATGGAGATGACATGTGTTTCACATAATTTTATATTTTATGAGGAGTTCTTCGCATTCACTCTGAAAATGAGTTGCCATTACACAATGATCTCATGCGGGACCCTATATCGGCACATTAATGGTTTCAATTTTGGCAACATGTTTAGCTCCACCACACAATAATAAAGTAGCTTCCACCCATTTTTTGAAGTAATCGATTGCCACCAATATGAACTGATGGCGTCCATGACCTAGAGGCGTAACCTTTTCATCAGGAAGCATATTCAGCAATACGAAAAGAGTTTATTCTAAGTCGTTCTTAATTCAGGGGACTATGCCATTTTGGTTACATGGCATGTGCTTTGGATGGGCTCATAGACATTTTTGCATATCACATATTCATGGATAGAAAGGCTACAGCCAATGGAAAGATGGTGGATAAGGGGAATAAGTTGGTTTTTGCCTATGGGTTTTTTCCCACTGCATTTGCTAGGGGTTTTTTCTCATTCAGGCATTGTTGTCTCTATTCTTGTGGAGTCTTAAATCATCATTTCTACCTACATGTCAAGGGAAATTCATTCTGAAGGTTTCGTGATCAAAAGATTTGTTCTTGAAAGTTTTCTTGATGATTGAAGATATTTCTTGAAATTGCACAAAAAATGAAGTTTGTGCGTTTGGCGAGTCTTTTAACGATTTTCGGAATCTTGGGTGACCTCAAATTTCCATGTAAATTTAGGGAATTCTTGATGATTATCTTTTTTATTAGATTGTTAGTTAGTTGTTAGAGTAAATCTAAGCTAGTTAGGATTATGCAAGTTGTTTGTAGATAAGATCAAGTTGTGCAAGTGGATGTGGCTGTTATGGATTGACACAAGTGGGGCAAGTCGGGCGTGTTTCTTGTGTTAAATTAGAGTTTTTAGGATTTGTTAGGGTTTTTACAGTTAGTTAGGGTTAGTTGACGGTTGTACGATAATAGCTTCAAATTCATTGTAACAAATCATACAAGTTTTCCATAAAAATTCAAGTTGCAAATTCATTGTTATTTGTATGTGATATGATCATACGAAAATTACAAGGTGAGGTTTCGAGTATTTGGAGTTTAAGCTACAAAATATCCACTTTAGGTGTTAGGATTTGTAATTGGTGTTCTCACAAAGAATAAACCAACCTTAGCGTAGATTGTTTTGTGTTCCAATTCTAGATCTATTTCGTGAAATGTGTGACTGTAGTGTTCCAATTTACTAAATTTACAGTAAACCAATATATCTCTGTTTAAAAACTTAGTTTGAACATATAATATAGATAAACGTGGGTAGCAAGAGCCAATGGCTGATCAAGAAATCAAAGACAATTGAATAATGAAGAACTAATTGCGCACATTGCGTAGCAAACGTGTAAGTTGCAGAGGTTGTTCTTAGCAGTAGTGGGAAAAATACTCTATTAGTATTGTGGATTTCGGCCCTATTAGTATCGTTTTTTTTTATGGCAAATACAGCATTACTAATCGAAAAGGCTGTTAGTATCGTTTTTATGACAGACGATACTAAATTAGCTATTTGTATTGTTTTCTAAGGATACTAATGGCTGGGCTATGGTATCGTTTTTTTTCTCAACAAGGATACTAATTTACCTATTAGTACCGTTTTCCTCAACAAACGATACAAAGTGTCTTTTTGTTATTAAAAAAAAATGCTACTAGTATCGTTTTCCTTGCAAATCATAATAATTTATTTATTAAAAAATAAATTTAGCTTTTAATAATAACACCAATAATATTGAAATAATAAGTAACATTATTATTTTAAATTATTACACACAACCAATATAATAAACATTTTTTTGAATTCGATACACAAAAACATGTACATACACTACATATATGATGAAAGTGTCCATTGCTTTAGAGGAGCTAAATGTCACGAGTGGACCGTGACCCACCTTTGGCCTAGGAATGAGGGCATAAGGATCCCACCGGGACCCGCCCAAGTGTTGTACAAACACACTCACTCCCTATAGTAGACAGTCTGCAGGATGTACAATGCTGTACCATGATACTGGATCTGAGAGAGCACTACTTTTGGATGGCGTTCTTATTGGGTGAAACGAGTTTCATCATGGTGAGAGGTTGTCTACTACGCTTAGAAGAGTATGGAAGATTCTGGAACCTCATCGGAGGGACTAGAGAGTTCAACATATTCGGAAGGGACCGGAACATTGGAGGGTATTCTGGGAATTTCACTTATCCTAGATACAACTGATATTGGATATCCTAAAGTCACTAGGTAATATGGATGTTCATGTACAGTAGGGAAGTGAGTAGTCCTAGATGAAGTAGGAAAGCTAGAATATCTAATTAGTAGGGGAGGAAGATGTATCTAATACATTGAGTTGTTCAGTTGTAAATCATCCAACCCACAGGAGACAGAGATAGAAAGAGTAATATAGTATTGTATTCAGTTTTCTCTCAAAGCATAAAACTCATACTCATAAACTTGTGCTTTTCTATTCTTTCGTTCAAGCTTTCGTTGCAATACTTAGCTATATACAAGGAAGGGTTAAGCCTGACTAGCCCAAGGGGAAGTTAGTGGCGCGTGGGCAAAGACTAAGGGGAATTAGTCAGCACGTGACAGTGGTATCAGAGCGGCTACGGTGTTGGGGTTATTGTCCAAGTGTGTTAGCAAGTGAACGAAGTTGAATTAAGAATTCGGTGGCCAGGACAAGAGTAGCACTTCAGTACAAGCAACTGAAGGCAATGCGCCAGAGGTTACTCAGCGGCATTTGAGAAGCTGGAGAAACGGGTACAAAGGCGGTGAAAACTCAACCAAAGCAAGGAGCGATCCACAAGGGTCGAGAGGGGAGCCGCAGAACTATCCAATGGTCTAATGAAGGCCGAGATGGATTTGGGGCGCTCAAGAGCAATGGACGTTGTTGACACAGGGTGAAGAGATTGCTATTGAGCGTTCCGCCGAAGCCAACACGCTCGTGAGCCATGTTAGGGAGAAGATGGAGAGCGAGATGGCTAAAGTATGGAAGAGCTCTCACCTTGAGGAAAGAGATGAACTCCTCAAGGACGAGCTGTTATTGTGCAAGAAGGCTGCAGTAAATGGGGTGTTCTACCAAGGCCGGCCAAAGATGGACATTCCCAAACCTTCCAAGTACTTAGAAAAGGGATGCTCGAGATATCGACAATTTCCTTTGGAGTATGGAGAGGTATTTTGAAGCCATGCACGTGTAGGATAAACCTCCAAGATCAATACTGCCACTATGTACCTCGGGAGGATGGTATCCTATGGTGGAGAAGACGAAGTTGGATATCAAGAAGGGAACTTATTCCATCGACACTTGGGATGAGTTTAAGAAGACTTCAGAAGCAATTCCTACCCAGAGATGCTCAAGAGGTGTCTATGACGAAGCTACGTGAGTTAAAGCACACTACCACATTAAAGAATATATCAAGACATTCACATCTCTTTTGCTTGAAGTCGAAGACATTACAGAGAAGACCCAACTCATCTACTTCACCGGAGGGTTGCAACATTGGGCACAACAGAGAGGTAGGAGAGGACCCTCAGACTATTGCCGATGCCATTGCTATTGCGAGTCCCTGACGAGTTTAGTCCTAAGAAGGATACCAGAGTAGTGGTAGTAAGAAAGGTGGGGGACCAAATCCACCGAGCGAAACCACGTTCACCAAGGGGAAGGCAGATTTGAGAGGAAGGATAAAGGAAGGGTCCAGCATCTTCCTCTGACAAGCCGGGACCGTGGTTGTTTCTTATCGAGGCGCACTGGGCCAGGGATTGCCCAGCCAATGGGAGCTTAGTGCCATCAGGGTTCGAACGGAGAATCGTTGGGAACGAACGCAATGGGGAATTTGCGGTTGTTGAGCAGCGTCAAGGCGCGTTGAAGCAAAGGAGTGCAACAACGTGGCCAGGGTGAGTACGCTGCCCCGTTCAGATAAACATCTTCACTTATGTTTGTTGAGGCATATGTGAATGGGCATCGTCCAGCACTCATGACACCGGGTGCCACTCACAACTTTGTTGGCCAAGGGGGGCAACAAATTAGGATTACAGTACGCCAAGGAGCCCAGGCGGGTGAAGACCGTCAATGCTTCGCCGGTGTCTATCCTAGGGGTTGCACGGGGTGTACCTCTTCGTTTAGGTGAATGGATGGGTACTGTAAATCTCACGGTTGTCAATATGGATGACTTCTCACTAGTATTGGGCAGGGAGTCATCACTCAGTGAGGCCGTTGACATTGGGAACAGATGACACCTTACCATTAAGGGAACAATGGAACAAGGTCTGTCCCCGTTTCATGGGAAGACGTGGAAGCCAGACTTTATCAGCTCTCCAACTTTGCAAGGGCTGTGAAGAAGGGTGAAGCTACGTTCCTACACCGCTCGTCAAAGAGGAGTCTCAGTGGGAGAGATTCCTAAGAAATTTCTGAGGTCTCCAGGAGGCTGAAGACATAATCCTCCGACTTCCGAAGAAACTTCCTCCTAGAAGGGAGTGTGATCACGAGATTGAGCTGGAGCAAGGGGCAAGCCTCCACAATGTCACCTTACAGGATGCACCACCAGAGCTCGATGTCACGTGCTGACTAATTCCCCTTATTCTTTTGCCACGCTGCCCACTAACTTCCCCCTTGGATGCTAGTCAGGCTAACCCTTCCTTAGTATATAGCTAGTAATCAACGAAAGCTTGAACAAAAGAATAAGAAAAGCACAAGTTTATGAGTATGAGTTTTAGTCTTTGAGAGAAAACTGAATACATACTTATATTATCTTTCTATCTCTCTCAGTCTCTGTGGTTGGATTGTGCTGACACTTTGACTCCCTCAAGCTAATCACCCTGTCAACACTTGATCAACATCCGTCGTGAACAAGTCAGGCTTCCCCTTGACACGCTCCTCGTGCCTGCGTAGCTCACTCCTTGAGCTGATTATCTCACTTAGCAAGAGACGTCCCTTGTGTCTAGCTCCCAAGTATTCGTCCCAGACGAATGTTTTAGTGCGTTGGACAATCTCGTTAGCCCTTAGCACTCACCCCAAGTAATGCACCCCTCGTGCTCAAGTTATCCCCACACACTCACCCTCTCTAGTTTATGTGGAAGATGTTTGCTGGAAGGAACACACAATAAACACACAAGTGGTAGAGGGATTAAACTTTATTAATGCTCACTAATATGCTACACTTTGTTTACAAAGGTGATACTGTGCTCTCTAAGTTCCTCCTCCCTTCTCTTCTCCTGAATGACTCAGGTATTTATACACATCACCTGTCCTACTATAACTAGAATATTCTAACATTCCTACTACATTTAGAACATCCTACTTCCCTACTGTACCTAGGAAATCCTACTTTCCTACTGTACATAGAACATCCTACATTCCTAGTAACTTTAGGATATCCAATATTCCTAGTGTATTTAGGACATGTGAGAATTCCCCAGAATACCCTCCAATGTTCCGGTCCCTTTCGGAATATGCTGAACTACTCTAGACCTTACAATGAGGTTCCAGAACCTTCCATACTCTTCCAAGCGTAGTAGACAACCTCTTCACCATGTATGAACCTCGTTTCACCAACATAGCACGGCCATCCCAAAAGTAGTTCCCATCTTCAGATCCAGTATCATGGTACAGCGTTACTACCTCCTGCAGATTGTCTCCTATAAGGGTGAGGGTGCTGCTTGACAGCCCATGAGCAGCTCCCCCTGGGGATCTTTATGCCTATGCATAAGGACTATGAGTGGGATAAATAGTTCCGTGACATCGAGGACGCTAAGGAAGCAAATCAAGGAGTTGTCTGGATGCAGGGTTCAATGGGAGCTTGCGAATGTGCATTGACTATCGGGCTTTGAATAAGATCACAGTGAAGAACAAATATCCAATCCCGTTGGTTGCTGATCTCTTTGATCGACTCGGTAAAGCCAGGTACTTCTCCAAACTCGACCTGAGATCGGGGTATTGGCAGGTTCGCATAGCTGAAGGGGATGAGCCAAAGACAGCATGCGTAACTCGATATGGGTCTTACGAATTTTTGGTGATGCCTTTTGGTCTCACCAATGCACCGGCCACATTCTGCACTTTAATGAACAAGATCTTCAGGCCATTCCTTGATGATTTTGTGGTAGTCTACCTTGACGACATCGTCGTATACAGTGACAACCTTCANGTATACAGCGACAACCTTCAAGACCATGTGGAACATTTGAGGAAGGTGTTCAAGGCCTTGAGGGACAACGAGCTCTATGTGAAAAGGGAGAAGTGCTCGTTTGGGCAAGAAGAGGTGTCCTTCTTAGGGCATCATATCAAGGAAGGGAAGATCATGATGGAGTACGACAAAGTGCAAGCCATCAAAGAGTGGAGTGAGCCCAGGAATGTCACGGAGCTGCGGTCATTTCTTGGACTCGCAAACTATTACAGGCGGTTCATAAAGAGCTACTCGGCAAGGGCAGCACCATTAACCGACTTA
>PYUH01000271.1:734714-942779 GCA_016808085.1 Suaeda aralocaspica
GGGGGGGGGGGGGGGGGGGGGGGGGGGGGGGGGGGGTGAAGCTCTCTACATAAAATCAAGCTCAAAAGGATACATAAACAACTCACTGTTATGCTAGAAAACTCTTATAGTGACGCCAGATTCATGGCCAAATTAGAAAGAAATAAGGAGAGATTGAATGGACAAATGGAGAAGAAAAGTAAGTAGCGGAGGAGAGCTGAGCGAGATGAAATTGAGAGAGATGAGTGATACAGCCGAATAACAACGAAATGGATCAAAACCTTCATAAATTCAACAACAGCAACAACTATAAGAATACATGAACTTAAACAGTAAATTCAAAAATCACGCAAAATCCCAAACATGAACACAGTATGGTTAAAGGCAGTTATTCCATTAAATGACACAATTAAGTATAGAAGCTAACTGTACTTAAAATCGGCGTCGCAAACCGACAATATGCTGCACCTTAGTCTAACACTACTTAAATTCAGTTCACCATTATTTCATTATTTTAGTTCACCATTGGTAACATTCTTTTAGTTCACCACTTTTAAATTCACCATTATTCCACTATAACATTATTTCAGTTCACCATTATTCAATTCAAACATAAAAAACTAGACAAATTCAGTTTCAGTGAATTTCATTTTCTCTGAAATCCCAATTTTAATCCGCTAAACTCCAACTAGAAATAAAAATGGAAGATTGAAGTAATCACCTAAAACCAAAATGAACTCTGAATCATTATCTCAAGCAAAACTAATTCAAATCATAAAATTACCAACTAAAGAGAAAAGAACAATAAACTAAATCTACAACAACAACAACAACAACAAAAAATACAATCGAAAACTGAAAAATAGAACAACTTTAAAACAATGAACAAATAATGAAACTCTCAATCGAAATCAACAAAAAAAAAAAAAAAATCAAAACCATAAATTTAATAAATAAATCTAGAAGCCCTAGCAACATCACCAATATGAATCAAAAACCCAAATCAACAACCATGTAGCCTCACAACATGCTTTATGCAAGCTTTTGCAAGTTGTTCCATCCTCTATGTCTACTTCATTTGTATAAACACCGCTGACTTAGTAAGCCTATCTACCACAACCAATATGGTATCATTTTGATTGCTCGACTTTTGCAAGCAACTTACGAAGTCCATTGATATACAATCCCACTTCCAATTTGGTATTTTAAGTGGTTGGACTTCTCCTTATGGTCTTTTATACTCAAATTTCACCTTTTGACAGGTAAGACACTTGCTCACAAATTCAGCCACTTTGCTTTTCATCATAGGCCACCAATACACCTTCTTCAAATCCTTATACAATTTATCTCTTTCAGGATGCACTGCATACGGTGTATTATGACCTTCCTGGATGATTCTCCACTTCAAATCTTCACACTTCAGTGGTACACATCACCTTCCTTTATACCTTAAGCTTCGATCTTCATGGACTTTGAAGTGCATAGCCTTTCCTACTTTCAATTTCTCCTTTGTTCTATCCAATTTCATATCTCCATCCTAGTTCTTCTTAATCTCCTCAAATATTGTTGGTTGGATACTAAGATTACCAAGTATTCTTTCCAACTCTCCCTCCTTCACTCTCTCTAAGTTCATTCTCTCCATGTCTCTACATAACTTGTTAGCGACCACTAAAGAATTCTCTCCATGGTTTGTTTTACGGCTTAAAGCATCCGCCACTACATTGACCTTCCCTTCATGGTATTGGATATTTAGATCATAATCTTTAATCAACACAAGCCATCTCCTTTGCCTCATGTTTAAATCTTTTTGAGTGAAAAAGTACATTAAACTGCTGTGGTCCGTGTAGATCCTACACTTTACTCCATACAAGTAATGCCTCCATATCTTTAAAGCAAACAGCATCACCCCTATCTCGAGATCGTGAGTAGGCTAGTTTGCCTCGTATGGCTTCAATTGTCTCAAAGCATACGCAATCACCTTCCTACTTTGCATTTAAACACATCCCAAACCATTTTTTTGAAGCATCAGTATATACATCATAAGGGTCACTCCCATTTGGCAAAGTCAGCACCGGAGTTGTAGTCAAACACTCCTTTTGAGGTCTGAAATGCCTCTTCACACTTATCCTTGAAAAGTCCTTGCCAAACCTCCTATAATATCCTACTAACCCTAAGAAACTTCGTACATCCTTCACATTCTTAGGTGTAGGCCACTCTTTTACTACTTCGATCTTGGCAGGATCTACTTCAACTCCCTCTTTTGACACGAAATGTCCCAAGAACGCAACTTTCTCCAACAAGAGCTCACATTTTGAGATCTCAACATACAATTTATTCTCTCTTAGTGTCATCAAGATTGTCCTCAAATGTTCTACATGCTCCTCTTTACTCTTGGAGTACACCAAAATATCATCAATAAAAACAACCACAAACTTATCCAAAAATAGTTGAAAGATCCTATTCATTAAGTCCATGAAAATTGCTGGAGTATTAGTCAACCCAAAAGGCATCACAGTGAACTCATATTGCTCGTACCTCGTACGAAAAGTCGTTTTTTCTATGTCCTTATTATAACCTCTTAATTGATGGTATCCTGAGCTTAAATCAATCTTTGAAAACACAGTAGCTCCTTTCAATTGATCAAACAAGTCATCAATCCTCGATAAAGGATACTTGTTCTTCATCGTCACCTTATTCGACTCCCTATAGTCAATACACAACCTCAAACTCCCATCTTTCTTCTTTACAAACAGCACTGGTGCTCCCCAAGGCGAAGCACTAGGCGTAATGTAACCCTTCTCCAACAACTTCTGTTACTGTTCTTTCAACTCACTCATCTCCGCAGGTGCCATCCTATATGGTGCTTTGGAAATAGGTGCTGTTCCTAGAACTAAGTCTACGGAAAACATCCGGAATCTCTTCTAGAAACACATCCGGAAAATCCCTCACTACCTCAATTTCCCCGGGCTTAGCAGTCTCAACATCATCTACATCCCTCACACTACAAAGGTAAATTGGAAAACCTCTCTTCACAAACCTAGCAAACCTCATTACTGACACTATTTTGTTATGCTTTGGCCTTCCTGCCCTCTAATAGCACTTTCTTACCCTTATTAACTAAAGAGATCTTTTGTGGCTCATACAAAATCTCAGCCTTATGCTCACTCAACCAATCCATCTCCAGAATCACATATAAGTCACCCAAAACAAACTCAATTAGGTTAGCCTTAAACTCCACTCCCTCAATTTCAATTGGAACATCCAAAAATCTCCTTGAACACCGTACTTCTTGTCCAGACGGTAAGACTATTGACATATCTATTGCATCTCTTTTTCCAACACAAGCATTAAATTTTCCAAAATCTTAGTGGATACAAAAGAATATATTGGATCAGAATCAAATAAAAATTTAAGAGGAAGAGAGTGAATAGAGAAAGTAATAGTAATCACATCCTTACTAGCATCAGCTTCACTTCAAGCCATCACATTCAGCCTTTTAGTATGTCAGGTCTTAGTTTGACCTCCTCTATTTCCACTTCCATTCCTATTGCCAGCTTGAGGCATTGCCTTTTTACCCATTTTTCCTGGGAAACATTTCTGCTAATCCCTAGTTGAGTTCCCTTTGAATTGAGAACCTTGTCCTTCCTTTCCCCTGTTCTTGGAGAAGCACTCATACTCACGGTGTCCAAGCTTGTTACACAAACGACAAGTCACTGGGTTCCTAGCACAATCCTTTCCTAGGTGATTGTTAGGACACTTCTTACCACACAACCTCCTTGATTAGCCATCTGAGCCCTATCCCCATTTGCAATAGCAGGTTTCCCAATGTTTCCCCTATTACCCTTAACATTATTGTTGAAACAAGGCTTCTTAAGTCCACCATGACTCCCATCTTGGTTGAAGTTCCTCCACCATCTTCTCTTTTCTCCCTCGTCTCACCTTCTTTTAGCATCTCGTTTTTCTTCTGGGCTAGGGCATACAGATGTGCATCCCTACCATATAACTCATCCAAAGACTCGAAGACTTGCCCAGCTAATTGCAACTGGATGTATATTGGTAACCTTCTCTCAAAACAACTAGCATTCAATTTTTAAGTTGTGACAGCCTCTTGAGCAAACCTAGATAACTCTATGAATTTAGAGTAATACTAAGTAACCGACATACTTCGCATTTTAAGCTCTAGAAACTCATCAGCTTTCTGTCTCTGAAGGGACATAGGATAAAACTTATTGTGGATCTATTCCTGAAACACAGCCTTATTGAACCATTACAAAGCCCTAATCACAGCTTCATTTTGTGATCACCAAAGATCAGCTTCTCCTCTTAAATCGTAAACAGCATGGTTCACCTTAAACTACTCTGGACACTCAACTGCCCCAAATAGCTTGTTAAATTCTCTCAACCATCCCTCTAAAACAGTTGGATTGGGTTCTCCTTGGTATGTGGGTGGCTTACTTTGAACAATCTTCTTGAAAAGTTCCCCGGCAGGATCATTACCATTTCCATTTCCTCTAGTAGCTAACTGTTTAGCTATAGTAGCGAATTGCCTAACTACATCATTCAGCTGATTGTTGTTACATTCAGCCATTCTATTTCTCCTGTAGAGGGAAAAGACCTTTATATTAAACCATGTCTAACTCTAATTTAGAACAACATAGACTCAGAACATAAAAACAATTTCTCAATTCGTCTCACAAAAGATGTTCTCATATCTTTTAGAGCGAATGATTCAATTAGTATTGATTGTTTACACAACCATTAAAACAATAATAAAGCACATAATATTAATTCCCTTGGTTCTATTTTACTTGAGGCTTTATTTCCTAAAAGAACTAACTCATTTATTATTTCACTCTCATAAGAATTCTTATTGTTTAATTCCTCCTAATATCTCCTTATGGCTCACAGCCACTTATTCACTAAAAAAACAACAATCTAAAATGTCCAACATTCTAAACATTAACAATACTAAAATATATTAACTAACTCATATCAAAACTTCTAAATATTAACAACATCCTTTTTGTCCTTCGACATCACGTATTTCTTAGGCATAAACTCGGGATCGTCTTTAACATCGTCCTCCATGTCCTCCTCAGTATCTTTATCCATATCTTCTTCAGAGTCAAGCTCTTCTTTTTCCTCCGAATTAGACACCAGATCTACATACACCAGAACTACTGGATTTGGATTCTCGATCTCATAGCACGAACTATCCTTCGATACATAGCTACGAGAACTAGAAGTAGTTTCCTTCCTAACCATTTCATCATCTTCCTGATCATTTGGGCCTCGTGTGGGTGGGGTCTCCTCACTTGCATTAGCCTCTTGAAACTCCTTCTCCTCTCTTGCAAATTAATCTTCCAAATACGTCCAATCGCAACCCCATTAACCAACTAAATCTTTATTTTTGGTATAATTTAAAAGTCCTCCAACAAAATGAAAGTCACTGAACATTGCCTTAATCTCCAGGCATGGTGGACAGGTTGGCAAACAACTAACAATTAGAGTAGATACATGATCGGGATGGTCCCACTATGGTAGCTTCAATACTGTACTCATGCACCAACAATAAAATCGGATCTTCCAAACATATTGGGGTGGACTCTCATAGTCCTTCTTTTCAAACATTCCCATCTGACTTTCTTTACTAGGCATGTTATCCTCCATCCTGCACGACACTAAAATCTAATGGGCCATCCTTCCCAAAACAAAACTAAGCTAACAGTTCTAAAACAAAAAGGTCTGGTGGCTAACATACAATTTCTTCTACACATAACTATTCACATAAGCAACATCTCAAAACTTGTAATTAAATGCATGAAAGAACAGAAATAAATTATATCCTACATGCCCAACTTCCTACCCAATCTCACCATATGATATTAAAACAATAACACATAATACATACCTGAATTCCTTGCATACCTGCACAAGTAAATGATTTTAAAAACCTTTATTTCCAAAACATTCTATTTTCGGAAATTACAATTTTTTTTTGAAAAGGTTTCCTTCCATTAACTTTGTAAATAAGAAATTCCTCTTTCCCATAATAAAACTTCGGGTACCCCAAAATAAAATTTTATTTTATTTTGAAAACTAAGCTCTGGTAACCGCTTTGTAAAACCCTTGAATTTCCTAACTTCCTTGTCTAGGTTTTCCAGAAAACATATTATGAATATTAAAGAACAGTAATTATTAAAACACCTAAATAACTAGGAAAAACCAAAGCATTACCGCCACCGTGATAACGGCTAAGGCATTTATCAAAGTAATACAACGGAAGTCTTTAGAAATGCAAACCAATTTAAAAACTTAATCCTCTAAAATAAAGATAAACTAAATTCAAATAAAAACCAAAAGAAAATAAACTTAAAAATTTATTACACTTTGGAACCATATCAATGGCCCTTCAAAACGAAAAATCTTAAACTTCGGAAATAAAAACAACATCCAACAATAGTTAAATAAATCCATAAGCAATTAAAACAAGAAACTATGAAGACTACAATGCAAGTACTCTCACTCCAGCCAAGCATGAATGACTTATGCCCACTTGTACCTGCACCTTTTTCTTATTCTAGACAACTGCTCGCCATTAAGTGGGTCATCGAAGGGCCAAGTCAAAAACAAAGCCATGCACACACAAAAAAAAACAGTCAGAAAAGCTGAGTACATAACTACTAAAGACTATGCAACATGATCAATATAAAATAAATGTGAAACATACATACATACATCTTACCATTGACAACTCTTCACTTGTGCATTGACTCAACTTAGACAAACTAATTATTATATTTAAAATTTGGATTTCGCATTGGACGGGTTTCCTTTCCTTTAAAATTGCCCTATTAGGCACCAACTTGGGAGCAACTCCAAGAAGGTATTACCTATATCACATAAAGTGACGGAATTTCAGCGCATTAAAAATATAAAAGAGTACAACGCCTTATACTCCAATTAGAAGTCATAGATCACTCTTCCATACGACTCCCCCACTGTTCATACTCAAGATATATACGTTACAAGAATTTTGGTGAGATCGAACTCTTCCACTTTACGTGATTTACAGGTTTTAACAATGTTATGACTCACATATAACATCCCCTAAAAACATGCATAAAATCAAACAACCAAAATTAATTATCTTTAATTTAAGTGATTCTTAAAACAAACTTGTGTGTCCTTTAATTAAACTAAACTTCCTTTACCACACATTAACTGTGAGTGGCTAACTATTTTACCTTTTCCTTGACCACACATTAAATTGTGAGTGGCAACATGTATAAAAATATTTGATCCTTAACTTCATTAATCATGTGAATAAAAATTAACAAACTACTTTTCTTGTTGATTAAGCAACTAATCAACTGAAATAACATCCTTTCTTCCAAGATAAGCTATTGGCCGGCTTTAGACTAATTATAACATTCCAATTCAATCTTCAAGAATTTATATTAAAATAAATGTGGAATTCCAACACATTATAAAACCATGCTTCTAATACTTTCATAAACCTATCTTACATATCAATTCACAATCAAATCAAGCACAACAACATCACATATAAGATCAACCAAGCATGAATTTTAATTTCTATGCCTGTCTTTAGTACTTACATATCTTGTGTTGTAGTGGTGATCCGCCACGACTTCTAAAAGTCAACTAGTTCGAAGACTCATACATAGAGAAAATCAAAACTAAATTAAAACCTTGTTGACTATGTTCTACAACAACTCTAAACCAACTTCCTACATTGGAAACTTGTCCAAAACGTTCCCTATATGGTCTCTATTCAATTCCATACTTTATTTTAATTTTTCTATTGGAAAATATTTGATTTTCAGTAATTTTTCAAAAATGGCAACTTTGTAAAAATCGTCAGAAAAACGCTCTAAAACCTTTCTAAATATCACATTTTTATCATAAAACACTATAGACATGTCCTAAGATCAATATACAATACTTAGAAGCATTAAAAACAATTATAACTTACTATGTCACATGTTACTATTTTTGTTGGCCATAATCATGTGTTAATAAAAATTTACAGCTTTATTTATTTATCAAAAACTCATTAAAAACTCGTAAAAACATCATGAGTTCATCATAAAACTCTTTTACAATCCACTATCATCATCATGAATCAAATCTATGCTTTAGAATATTTTTTCATAAGGTAAAACATGTTCATAATATTTATTCCATTGATTTTCATGATTGCAAAATTTGTACAGCAATACAATTTATGTTTGAAACCTTTAAAAATCAATCTAAACTTCATGATATCATCATAAATTCACCCACCAACAATTGATGATCATAATATTGAAGTTTAAATCATTAAAAACCATAAAATCAAGAATTTCATAATTTCATAAACCCTAATTTAAAATTTCATGATCAAACAACTAAATTCATGCTTTGAACTAAATCATAACTTTATAAAAATATGATTAAAACTATAGAAACATGATTAATCATAATTATAAACATGAATTTGCAAGATTGAAGCAAAAAGAAAAAGAGAAGAAAATATTTTTTTGTAAGAGTTGCTTGAAATACCAAAGAAGGGGAAGGAGGTGGTCGGCGGAGCAGCGGTGGCAGTAGGGGCGGAAGAACGGCGAGGGAAAAACGAGCGCAAGTTTTATTTTCTTTTTCCGGAAAATTTTCCAATTTCCTTTTTTTTTCTCTCTAAAAAATATTTGAATCCTAATTCACAAAGTTTCAATTTAAATCTTAAATTTTGGGGTTTTAAGGGGTATTTATAGGCCCCAAAGTAGGATTTGCTGCAATTTCATAAATACCCTTAATGTTTGAATTTACTTTTATGCCCTTATTTTAAAACAATATAGGAAACTCTAAAAATTCTATTTTTAGAAACTTTTCAAAATATTTAATAAAACATGAAATATTATTTATAAACACAAAATAATTGCTTTGTTTAATTTATTTAAATTTCCTTTCTTTAATATCTTTATTGAACTTAATTTCTCAATAAAAATATTAAAAACATACGTATAAAACACGAAAATAATTCCTTAAAATACGTGAAATTATGGGGTATTACATCGATGGTGTCAAGAAAAGAAGTCAACGTGAAGGAAAAAGGTAAATTTGACACATGGGAGAAACTTAAGAAGTATTTGAGGAGTCGTTTTGTTCCCGCCAACTACCAACAAGAATTGTATGTCAAATTGGCAACGCTGAAGCAAGGAACTAAGCCAATGGAAGAATACATATCTGAATTCGTAAAGTTGACCATACAATGTGAAGTTTAAGAGAAGGAGGATTAGAAGATTGCACGTTTTATTGGGGACATCAACATGAATGTGCATGACGAAGTTGTATTGCAACCTAATTTATCCTCTGATGAAGTAAGCAAGACTACTATAAACAAAGATAAACAAAGGAAATGTGGCGCAAATAAAGCATATATGAAACGTAATTAGGGGTTTAAGGCTATTATTTCAACTTCTTCAATTAAATCCAAAAGTGACCCGAAAAATTTCGTAGCTTATAGTGGAGAAAAGGGAAAGAAAGATGAAAAATGGAGGATGGTGTATCTAAAGTGACATGCTTTCAGTGCAAGGGTTATGGCCATTATAAGAAGGATTGCCCTACCTCTAGGCCACTAACCATACATGAGTTTAGGGAGATTGATGAATACACTCAAGATATTCATGAATAATAAGAAGAAGAAGAAGAAGAGGGGGAATGCAAGCCAGAAAGTTACCAAGAGGAAGAAGAAGAAGCTTATGAGAATAATTTGGTTCTAAAAAGAATGTTGCATTCGAAATCTGTGGGAGAAGACCAAAGGGAGATTATTTATCTTACTCATTGTAGGGTGAAGGATTCTTTTTGTAGTTTCATTATTGATGGAGGTAGTTGTGCCAATGTTGTATCTTCGGAAGTAGTTGATAGACTACAATTGAAGACTTGTAGACATCCAAAACCTTATAAACTGCAGTGGCTAGATGATGATATTGAAGTGAGTATTCGAAAACAAGCTTTGGTGAATTTCTCAATTAGGAAGTTTGATGATCAGGTGTTTTGTGATGTTGTTCCCATGGATGCATGTGATGTGTTACTGGGGAGACCATGGCAATATGATTAAAAAACTTATCATGATGGTGAATCTAATGTCTACAATGTTTTCAAAGAAGAAAAGACGAAAGTATTGGTTCCACTTTCCCCTAGTGATTTAAACAAGAAGAAACACTTTAAGTCAAAATATGAAAATAAGGTCTTGTTTGTGTCACGAAAACAAATGGAGAAAATCTTGAATGCTCTAAAATTTGTTTACCTTTTGGTTGCAAAATAAGTTAAAAACGTGTAAGATATTGGGCATCCACGGCTGCGAAAATTGTTGCATGAGTTTGATGATGTATTTCCAGAAGATTTTCCACAGGGTTTGCCACCAATTCATGTTATCGAACACCAGATTGATCTGATTCCTTATGGTTTTATTCCAAACAAACCACCTTACAGATGCAATCCAGAGGAAACCAAAGAATTGTAGAGGCGAATTGATGGACTTTTGGCTAGAGGTTATGTACGTGAAAGTATGATTCCTTGTGCAAATCCAACCTTACTTGTACCTAATAAAGATGGAATGTGGAGAATGTACATTGGTACCAGGGCAGTGAATCAGACCTTTATCAAGTATATAGGTTACTTATTCCTGGACTGGATTATTTGCTGGATGAATTGAGTGGTTCTCAACTTTTTTCTAAGATTGATCTTCGAAGTGGATATCATTAAAATTACTGTGAGAGAAGGAGATGAATGGAAATCTGCTTTCAAAACGAAGCATGGATTATATCAATTGTTGGTTATGCCTTTTGATTTAACAAATGCTCCTAGTACGTTCATGAGACTTATCAATGAGGTCATACGTCCTTTCATTGGGAAATTTGTTGTGGTGTATCTAGAAGACATATTGGTGTATAGCAAGGATTAGAGGGATCATATAGACCACCTGCGCCAGTTTTTTGAGGTTATGAGGAAACAAAAGCTTTATGGGAAACTAGAGGAGTGTGATTTCATGTAGAAGGAAATGAATTTTCATGGTTATATTGTTTCGTTAAAGGGCATTAAAGTGGATCCTAAAAATGTTGAAGCTATTACACCATGGCTTGTTACTTCAACAGCTACTCAAATAAGATATTTTCATGGTTTGGATTCTTTTTATAGGAGATTCATTCGAAAAATTTAGCACAAATATGAGTCCAATAACTGAAAGCACAAAGGAAGGGAAGTTTGTTTGGACCAAGAATGCTCAGCAAGCCTTTGGCTTGGTAAAAGAAAATATTTGTAATGCTCCTATATTATCCCTTCTTGATTTCAGTAAACCATTTGAAGCTAAATGTGATGCAAGCGGTACAGGGACTGGTGCAGTTCTTACTTAAGGAGGAAGACAAATTTCATATTTTAGTGATAAATTTAACTGTGGGAAATTGAATTATTCTATTTATGATAAGGAGTTTTATGATATGGTGAGAGCTTCGGATTATTAGAGCCATTATCTATGTCCGTAGGCTTTTGTGTTACATTTTGATCATGATTCTCTGTGCACTACAAGAAAACAACTTTTTAGCGACGGAATTTTTGCGACGGACTTAAATTCCGTCGCAAATTTGCGACGGAATTAATACGATTGCGACGGAATGTTCAGTCGGAAGTTTCCTACAAAATTGCATATGAAATTTAATGAATTTGTGACGGAAAATAACATTTTACGACGGAATTTTCCGTCGAAATTTTGCGACGGAATTTGTTCCGTTGGAAATTCCGTCGCAAAATCCCGACAAAATTTAAACTGTTCTTCCTTCGTCATTTTGTCGCGCAAAACAAAAAAAAATAAAACCCTAACTCCCTCTCAACACTCAAACCTTACTCCCTCACAACACACCCTCTCAACACTCCCTCACGTCGGCGGCGCCGGACGGCCGTAGACGGCGTCTTCTTCCCTTCCTCCCTCTCAACACTCTTAACCTTACTCTTGTTCTTCTTCCCTTCTTCTTCTTCCACCCATTGTTGTTCTTCTTCGTCGTCTTGTTCTTCTTCGTCCTTCGCCGGCTTCTTCTTCTACGTTGCTGCTTCATCGTCCTCGGTAATTTTCTCAAATTTTTCTTCTGATTTTTGTCTTTGTTTCTCAATTTTGTATGTTGAATGTTGTTGAAATCATGTTGAATGTTGAATGTTGTTTCGCCGGCTTATTCTTCTACGAATGTTGAATGTTGTTGAATTGTTTCTCAATTTTGTAAAATCGTGTCTTCTAAGTGAATGTTCTTGAATGTTTTTTTTTTCGAAATTGTTTATTTTGTTCGAAATTGTTGTTTTTTTTTTTTTACAGTTTCACTCGCCTCTCAATTTTTCTTTCACTCGTCAGTCATTCGTTAATCAATTAACAAGGTACGTTTTACTCATATCTTTAATTTTAAATTAATTAAATGATGATGATTTTGTTAGTTGTTGATTGTTTATGAAAAATGTTAGATTATTGATGAAATTTGTTAGCATTACAATCTATTTTTGTGTTTTCTGAAATTGTTGTTTGTTGAATTGCGAATTGTGTAGTTTGTTTTTTATTGATTATTTTTCTAAGTTATGTTTTGACTGTTTTTGGATTGGAATTTGACTCATTTCGTGTCATTATGCCATTTGAAGTTTTTTTATCACATTTATGGAACTAGTTCAATGTTCTAGAATTATCAATTGATAAGGTTAAATCATGCGACTGATAGGATAATTGTTGATGGTTTGTGTTTGCGCAATCATGCGACTGATAGGATAATTAATTGTTGTTATATGGAGCTTGAATGGTTGTTTTAAGATATTGATGAAGTACTCTTGCTTACCACATTCTAGACTTTGTTAGTGGAAAAACATTATGTTTTCGGAATACTGTTTGAATGCTATTATGCTAGAGATATGAACCACTGGAAAACATTATGTTTTCTCTTCGAAAGAAAAGAGCTGAGTGAATTGATGCATACAACTCGCCTGCTCATTGATGACATTAATGGATTGTTGCTATTTCTTATTGAGGACTTTTATTGTTAACAACATGTGCTATGATATTGTGTCTGTTTCGTCCAAGCTAGATGAAATGGAGTTAGGATTTGGGACAGATATTGTGGTATATTGGTAGCTGGTATGTAAATTTTGATTTCAAATTCGTAGGAGAAATATTGTGATACACTTAGGACAGTTTGCAATTCCTTCTTTTAAAATAGTTGGATAGGCCGAAAATGTTGTTACATCTGAAGCTGTACTTTAAAGTTTACATCTAAACAAATTGCTTTTGTGCTCTAATTTTCATAATAATGACAATGCTTACACATTAACAATAATATTATATTTCACTAAAGTGTTGGCTATATGTGACTTGTGTAGAAGTTATCAACATGAAACGAAAGGATCATAGTTGGATGTATCATAGGTTGGATGGGTACTCTTTAAACCGTGCTTTCCAAGAAGGAGTTGATGAATTCCTTCAATATTGTAAAGATCATCCACAGACTTCTAACCCAAATGAAGTTAGGTGTCCTTATGTGAAATGCAAGAATTTACGTATCCATGAGCCGGAAACGATTAAACCGCATTTGTATCGCAAGGGTTTCACACCGAATTACTACGAGTGGATGAACCATGGAGAAGGCTTTCTTGACTCCTCCGAAGGGAAATCCAATGAATACCGTGACATGGTTTTGGATGCTCTAGGACATAACCAAGATCAAGGGGGTGATCACCAGGCCCAAGATGTAGAGGAGGAACCTAATGCTCAAGCCAAACAGTTCCTTGATATGCTTAAGGCTTCTGAGCAACCTTAGGTTGAAGGGAGTTCAATTTCTAGGTTGGAGATGGCCTCTAAAATCACTAGCTTGAAATGCGAGTACAATTTTCCACATAGGTGTGTCGATGCTATTGCTTCTTTGTTCAGTGAGTCGGCTCCAAAGAACACCTATATAGGCAAGACCTTCTACGAGGTCAAGAAGATTGTTCAGGGGTTGGAGATGCCTGTGCAAAAAATTGATGCATGCCCGAGAGGTTGCATGTTGTTTTGGAAACAGGATGCCAACGCTTCTACGTGTACGGTCTGTGGCAGCGACCGATACAAGAAGACTTCTAAAGGGAACGATGTGCCTTTGAATGTTCTCACTTACCTCCCCATTACTCCTCGATTGCAAAGAATGTTTGCAACAAAGGACGTTGCAGAGGAAATGGCATGGCATGCAAAGAATCCTCGACAAAAAGACACAATGGCACACCCTAGCGACAGTGACGCTTGAAAACAATTAGATAGATGCTCTAACGAATTTGCATCTGAACCTCGTAATGTTCGGCTTGGGTTGTGTACAGATGGGTTTGATCCTCATGGTAAATTTGGCGGTAAGTATTCTTGCTGGCCTGTTATTTTAACCCCTTACAACTTGCCTCCCTCCATGTGTATGAAAAGGGAGTTTATGTTCCTTTCTTTGATTATTCCCGGTCCAAACAACCCAAAGGGAAACTTAGATGTTTACATGCAGCCATTAATTGAAGAGTTGAAACAATTGTGGGACATTGGTGCAACTACGTACGACATTTCAACAAAACAAAATTTCACTCTTCGAGCAGCCATCTTGTGGACCATTGGTGACTTTCCAGCTTACGGTATGATGTCTGGGTGGTCTACAGCCGGTAAGAAAGCTTGTCCTTACTGCATGGAGAAAAGCCAGGCATTTTGGTTAAGCAACAGTGGTAAGGTAACTTGGTTTGATTGCCATAGGAAATTCCTATCTCCAGATCACCCTTTCAGGAAAAGCAAGACAGCTTTCTGTAAGAATAGAGTTGAGAAAGGCGATCCTCCACACATCATGTTGGGTGATGAGCTTTGGGAATGTGTGAAAGACCTTCCAAAGGCAGTTGATGGTCCCGAAGCACTTAAACAAGTCAAAAAGGCCAAAAAAGGTTGGGCAAAGCAAAGCATATTTTGGGAGCTGCCTTATTGGAAACATCTTCTCGTTCGCCATAACCTAGATGTGATGCACATTGAGAACAAATTTTTTGACAAACTAATTCAAACTATTATGGATGTCAAGGGAAAAACTTTTGACACAGCTGCCGCTAGATTAGACACCCAGGCTCATTGTAAATGTCCCCAGCTTCATCTACAAAAAGACGATCAAGGAAAAGATGTCATGCCAAAGGCACCTTACACTCTTGATAGAGCACAAAGGAAGGTTTTGTGTGAGTGGGTGAAGCAGTTGCGATTTCCTGATGGGTACGCTTCTAATTTGAGCAGATGTGTTGATTTACAAGGTTGTAAACTAGTAGGAATGAAAAGTCATGACTGTCATGTCTTCATGGAAAGGTTGTTGCCTGTTGCTCTTAAAGAATTTTTGCCCATTCATGTATGGAATGCAATCACAGAGATAAGTCAATTCTTTCGAGATATATGTTGCTACACTATTACAGTAAGTGACATGGAACGATTGGAGAGAAACATTGCGGAGATAATTTGCAAGCTAGAGAAGATTTTCCCTCCTCCATTTTTCAACTCAATGGAACATTTACCGATACATTTGCCATTTGAAGCGAAGTTTTGTGGACCTGTTCAGTATCGATGGATGTATCCATTTGAAAGGTTGTAGCCAGAGAATTCAAACATAATTATTATGTTGTCATTTATATAACCGGTTGGTTAAACATAATTACTGTTGTTTAATATTAATTTCAGGTTCCTAAATCACTTGAAACGGAAAATTGGGAACAAAGCCCGTGTTGAAGGTATAATATGCAACGCTTACCTAACTGAAGAGGTTGCAAACTTTTGCTCGCATTACTTTGACTACAAGTTTGACACAAAAACAAGAGATCTAGGTCGGAATGTCAACCCTGATATTGACAGTGACATACACAAAAATGATGTTCCAGAACTATTCACAGTCGACACAGGTCGTGTTACAAATCAAGGGAAGTCAAGATTTCTAGATGAGAAAGAACTCCAACATGCACACTTTTTTGTGCTGTCCAACTGCGGCATTTTGGGTGACTAGGAAAGGTTACTTGAAAAATGTTACATGTATATTCATAGCATGTGAACAACTATGTTTAATTTTTAGTCATTGAGTTGGAATCATTCATTTTGTAGGAAGTTTGAGGACCACCTTCTCTCAACCCATCGGACTTTGGATAGAGAAGCAGTTCAAGAAAAATTTGAAGTTGAATTCCCAAAGTGGTTCCGTGATACGGTAACAACAATCAATACCCTATTTGTTTATGTTTATAGGTTTGACTTACCGTTACACTTTAACATTACCAATTTCACCGTACCTACAGGTCCATCGCGATAAACCGAATTCTGATGTCCTACAAGCTTTGGCTATGGGGCCTTTCAAGCGAGTTCGAAGTTTCAGTCAAATCATGGTTGGTGGTTTCAACTTTCATACATATGGTCACGGTCGTCAAAAAGCCACTATGAATTATGGTGTTTCAGTTTCGGGTGAAGATGGCTCAGAGTACTATGGAATTTTAGATGACATCATTGAGCTTGTCTACGCTGGTGCGAAAAATGAGTACAAGACTATGTTGTTTAAGTGTAGCTGGATGGATTGTGTTAGGGGTATGAACGTACATGAGCGATACAAGCTTGTCGAAGTCAATCATACGAAAAAGTACCCAAATTATGACCCATTTGTCTTATCTTATCAAGTAAACCAGGTTTACTACACATCTTATCCAAGCCTTAAACAAGATCGCATTCAATGGTGGGCTGTGTTCAAAACACACGCTAGGTCCGTAGTTGATGCTCCAGTTGACCTACAATTTCTACAAGAAACTTTACCTAGCGCAGCTTCAATCCTTTGTCCACCTAACGAGATTCCGGACTATGATGTTGTTGAGGACTTTGTTGTCTTTGATTTTGATGACGACGAAATGATTGCAGACGATGACGATGATGAATCTGAACTGAGCTCAAGCGATTCAGAAGAAGAGGACGACACCATTGTATACCTAGATGACAGTAGTGACGGATATAGTACAGATCATAGCAGTGAATAGTTACGTTATTTCATTCATGTAGTGCAAGTGTTGGAATAAGATGATTATTAGCTTAGGGATTGAGCCATTGTTGTTGTCATTATGTGTATTGAACGCTTATTGGAGATCCATTTACATGAAATGAAAATGTGTATTGTTGTTTTATTGGTTTTCATGCTCAAGCTTTTATCTTTCATTCTCTTAGTATTCAGATTCATGTAAAATTCCGTCGCAAATCTGAATTTTGCGATGGAATATTCCGTCAGAAATTTTGTTTTGCGATGGAAAATTCCGTCGCAAAACTTTTACGACGGAAATTCCGTCGGAAAACCCAACATTTTGCGACGAAGGAAATAGCGACGACCGGTTTCCGACGGAATTCCGTCGCAAACACTTTTTCCGACGGAATTTCAGGTTTTTCCGACGGATTTTTTCCGTCGCTAAAAAAGTGTTTTCTTGTAGTGTGTGACATATCAATAACCAGCAGAAACTCCATGCTGGACATGCCAAGTGGGTGGAGTTTCTTCAATTTTTCAAGTTTGTTACAAAATACAAAGCAGGGAAAGCTAATGTGGTAGCAGATCCTCTTTCAACGAGACATAATTTTACAGCCATGGTTGATTCCATGGAACTTGGTTTTGAAATCATCAAGGAGTACAATGAGAAGGATGGTGATTTTGGTGACATTTATAGAGATGGTGCACAAGATACATAGGGACATTATAGCTTGGTGGATTGAATCCTAATCAAGGGTAATAACTTTGTAGACCCAAGTGTGCTATAAGAGAATTGTTGGTACGTGAGGCTCATGGAGAAGTTGTTGCAGGGCATTTTAGCATTAATAAACAGTTGAGTTTTTACAAGAGAATTTTCATTGTCCAAAGATGGTTGGTTATGTACATGGTATTCTTGCTCGTTGTGGAACTTGTCAAAGGGTAAGTCGCACATTTCACAAGGGATTATGCACACCACTACACGTTCCAGAGTGACCTTGGAAAGATGTGAGCATGGATTTCATTGTTGCTTTACCAAGGACAAAGTAAGGTCAGGATTCGATCATAGTTGTGGCTGATAGGTTTTCTAAGATGGTGCATTTTATTGCTTTTGCCATTAGAATGTGGATGCTATGGGTGTTGCTTCTTTATACTTTAAAGAGGCTGTTCGTTTACATGGAGTTTCTAAGTTCCTTAGTTACTTTTGGAAAGGGTTGTGGAAATGGATAGGGACGAAACTATTGTTTAGTACTTCTCATCATCCGCAGATAGATGGACAAACAGAAGTTACTAACAAGACTATTTGTTCGTTGTTGAGGGAACTTGTAAGCAAAATTGGCAAAGATTGGGATATCAAGGTTAGTCATTAGAGTTTGCTTATAGCAAGACACCTGCATATGCTACTTAACACTAGCCGTTTGAAGTAGTTTATGGTATAAATCCTTATATTCTAATAGAGTTGATGGAGTTTCCTAAAAACGAGTACATTCATGAAGATGCAAAGAAACATGCTGAGGATATGGTGAAGCTGTATAATCAAGTCAAGGCTAGAATTGAGAAGGTTAATGAGAAGTACAAGAAAAACTCCAACAAGAAACACATATCTAAGATATTCACTCCAGGTGATTATGTTTAGGTTCATCTTACAAAGGAGAAGTTTTCCAGGCAAGTGCAAGCACAAGAAAAATGCCTAGAGCTGAAGGACCTTTTCGAGTCTTGGAGAAGTATGGAGATAATGCTTACAAGATTGACATTGGGGAAGAGTATGGGGTGGCTAGTACCTTTAATATTGGGAATTTGACTCTATACTTGGATGATCAGCAAATTCAAGAATTGAGGACAATTCCATTTGAAGAAATGGAGGATGATCAGGAAGAAGATTCAAGAAATGATGAAAAAGAGTAGATTTCAAGTCGTTCAGAAATTTAGGGGATTATACCATTTAGGTTACATGGCTTTGGCTTTGGATTGGCTCATCGACATTGTTGCATATCACACATTCCAATACAGAAAGGCTACATATGCCAATGGAAATATGGTGGATAAGGGGAATAAGTTGGTTTTTGCCTATGGGTTTTTTCCCACTGCATTTGCTAGGGTTTTTCTCGGCATTGTTATTTTATTTCTTGTGGAGTATTAATCATAATTTTCTACCTACAGGTCAAGGGAAATGCACTCTTGAAGGTTTCTTGACCAAAAGATTCGTTCTTCAAAAGTTTTTTGAAGTTTCAAGACATTTCTTGAATTTGCGCAGAAACCGAAGCTTGTGTCTGTGGCGAGTTTTTTGACGACTTTCCGGGATCTTAGGTGACTTCAAATTTTCGTGTATTTTTAGGGAATTCTTGATGATTATCTTTTTTATTAGATTGTTAGTTAGTTAGTTAGAGTAAAATCTAAGTAAGTTAGGATTTATGTAAGTTGTTAGTAGATAAGGTCAAGTTGTACAAGTGGATGTGGCCGATTTTGGATTGACACAAATGCGGCAAGGGGGACATATTTCTTGTTTTAAAATAGAGTTTGTTTAGGATTTGTTAGGGTTATTGTATGTTTTCTAGGATTTAGTTTTTTGTTATAAATAGCCACATTTTTATTGCAACAAATTATACAAGTTTTCATTAAAAATTCAAGTTGCAAATTCGTTGTTATTTTCTTTCTATGATCATACGAAAATTCCAAGGTGAGGTTTTTGAGTATTTTGTGAGTTTAGAGCAACAAAATATTCACTTTTAGTCATAGGATTTGTGATTGAGTGTTCTCACAAAAAAAAAAACAACCTTAGCAATAGATTGTTAAGTGTTCCAATCAAGACCTATGTTCGTGAATTGTGTTAGTCTTCATTGGGAAATTCATAATCCTCAAGTCGAGGTTCGTCAAGAGAGGCAGCTAGAAATTCTAAGACTATGCTTCATGTTATGGAATTTGGTGACACGAATTTAAGTTCAAATTTGGCCAACATGATTATCCATCTCGATATTCGTCCGTTTACTGTGAGATTGTCGAAGAGATATTTAAGTGGATCTCCTTTACTGACTACGTGAACAGTGTGAGTGAGCAAGTAATGTCTCAACTATTTGGTAGACTATACCAATTCCAAGCACAATTTTTCGATGTTAGAATATATTTCTTCATATTTTAAGAATTTTTGCTTAAGAAATAAATAGCATTATCTTTTCCATCAAATTCTTATGCTAGTATAGCCCCTGCAGGAGTTTGAGTGACAGTCAAGTAAAGTCTCAAACGATGCCCAAGATTAGGAGGTACCAGAACAAGCGGATTTATGAGATAATTCTTTATTTTATCGAAAGCTTGTTGGCAGTCATCATCCCATTCCTTTAGAGCATCATTCTTTAATTTCTTGAAGATGGGCTAGCATACCCTGGTAAATTTGAAAATTAACCTACTAATGTATTGGAGCCTTCCCATGAATCCTCAAATTTCCTTCTCGGTCTTTGGTGGTTTTAGAGACATGATGGCTTTGTTTTTTTGTTGGTAAAATTTCAATCCCTCTTGCACTAAACAAGTGACCTAGAAGCTTTCCCAAAGGAACACCCAAGGCACATTTTTGAGGATTAAGTCTCATGTCAAACCTTAGGAGTCTTTCTAAGAATTTCTTCAAGGCAAGGGTATTCTCACTCTTTTCCTTGATTTTCAATATCATGTCATCCACGTACACCTCTACTTCTTTGTGTATCATATCATTAAGAAGTGTAGTTGCAGCGCATTCATACGTGGAATCAGCCTTCTTTAAACCAAATGACATGACCGTGTAGCAATATAACCCCCATGGAGTAGTGAAGGTCGTTTTCTCCATGTCCTTTTCGTCCATTTAGATTTGTTTGTAGCCAACATAACTATCCATGAAATAAAACAAAGTATGGTTACTCGTGTTACAAACAAGCAAGTCGATGTGAGGCAATGGGAAATCACCTTTTGGACTGGCCTTGTTCAGGTCCCGAAAGTCCACGCACATCATTACTCTTCCATCTTTCTTTGTGACAGGAACAACGTTGGCAACCCAATCAGCATACTAGACAACCTTGATGAATTCCACCTTTAGTTGCTTTATTACCACTTTTCTAATTTTCAATTGAACTTCTGGCTTCTTTCTTCTAAGCTTTTACTTAATGGGCTTGGCTCCCAGGTCCAGAGTGATACAAATATCGATCACAATTTTGATGGTTTGATTGAAGCTACAAAGAAAGGTGTAACCATGGAAGAATTAATTGCTTGTGGAGACTCAAGTCTAATGGGTGCATCTAGGTTTGGGATTTGTGTGTGCATGGTCATACATATCTTGGTGGGCACGCAAATCAAGGAAAGATGGTTGATAAGGGGAATAAGTTGGTTTTGCCTATGAGTTTTCTCCCACTTCACTTGATAGGGTTTTCTCATTTTACGCATTGAGTCTTTTATTCTTGGTGAGTCTTAATCATCATTTACAACCTTAAGACATGGGAAATGACTTCTTGAAGGTTTCTTGATTAAAATATTGGATCTTGAAAGGTGTCTTGAAGATTTGAAGCAAATCTTGGAAAATTGCGCAAAAATTGAAGCTTGCTTGTGTGGCGAGATTTTAACGATTTTTCTGTAGATTTGGGTCCTTCGATTTTTTTTGTGTATTTCTGGTTGTAAATTTTTTATTATCATGTTTAATAAGTCTTTAGGAAGTTTGTTAGGATATTTTCTTGATTAGATAAGTTTTTTAGAGTTATTTAGCAAGATAAGATCAAGATGTAGTGATGATGTGGCAATCTTGTCTTGTGAATCATGTGAGAGTCATTAGGGACGATGTTTAGGGTGTTTTGTGCGTGTTTTTTTAGTTACTTTTGTTAGGATTTTGTTGATAATTATGCCTATAAATAGTCTCAACATTAGATTGTAAAATTCAAATTATTGAGTTTAATAAAAAGTTTCTTTTGTTTACTTGAAAAACAAAATACCGAAGTTGTGAGTTAGTGGTTAATTCCTTTAGACTCTTGTGAGATTGAATAGTGGCTTTGAGGGTTCCTAGAGCGTTAATCAAAGACAAATCTATCAACATAAATTCGTGTGTTTTGGGGGGCTAGCCTTTATAAGTTCGTGAGTTTAGTTCAACCCCTCGTGAGTTTTTGTATTCATACGAAAATTCACATCAACTTTGGTGCTCTCACTGAGAGATTAAAACGAACTATATTTAAGCAAATTAATAATGGAGGACGGACAACCTATAAATAATAATAAGGGGATTTCTTTTGAACAAGATGAGGACATTCAAAGGGATAATGAAATCAAAGAATTGCACCATATGCTAGAAGAACTTATTCAATTCGTTTGATCCAAGGCTAAAAGATCGAAAAAATCCAATGAGTTTGGTGAATCTAGTTCAAGTTATATTGATGAAGATTCTATAAGGGGGGCATGAAAACCTAGGAAGGTCATACACTCAAGTTCAAGTGATGAAGATGATAGAAAAAGGCACAAAAAATGAGATAAACAAAGGGATGATGATCGAAACTTAAAGTTGGACGTTCCTGAGTTCAATGGAAGTTTGGATCCTGAAGTTTTTCTTGATTGCTTAAGGAGAACCGAAAGAGTGTTACTTACAATGAGTATGATGATTCTAAGACCTTCATTGCGGCGGAACTAAAGCTAACATCTTATGCTAGTCTTTGGTATGAGGGCTTGCAAAAGAAAAGAAGAAAGGAGGGTAGATCCAAAATCACTTCTTGGCGCAAATTGAAGAAAGAATTAAGGAAATGATTTGTTCCCCATGAATATGAAAAAAATAACTTCCTATAGATGCATGCTTTGAAACAAAACTCTAAAAGTGTTGAAGAATACATGATTGCGTTCAAAGAGATGGTCATCATATGTGATATTGAAGAGAAGGAGGATCACTAGGTGGCTATATTCGTTGCAGGAGTTGATGAATCTATCAAGGAAAAGGTGGAATTGCAACCCTATTGGAATTTTCATGAGATTTGTAAGGTAGCCTTAAGAGTTGAAAAGCAAGGGCACTCGAAAAAGTCTAAAACTTTCTTCAAAAGTTATGAATCTAAAAAGGAAAAGGAAGTAGTGTTCACGCAAAACACTAAACCTAGGTTGGAGAATGAGGATAAGCCTAGGGTTATTACTCCTACTAAGTCCTCATCAATTCCTGATGACAAAAGGAATTGTTTCAAGTGCCAAGTGTATGGGCATGTGCAACGATATTGTCCTAGTTCAAGGGTCATCAAAGTTAGAGAGGCAAGAGAGATTGAAAAAGCCTTTCTAGATGTAATCATTGAAGAAGGGGAGCATGATGACATTGAGAAAGAGGATAAGAGTAATAATGATATAGAGGAATTTGATCCTAAGACACTTGGTCAAGCTTTAGTGTTGAGGAGGGTTTTGCAAACTAAACCCACGATATAAGAAGAGAGCCAAAGATGCAAAATCGTCATGACAAGGTGTGTAGTTGAGGGTAAACTTTGTGATGTGATTATTGATAGTGGTAGTTGCAAGAATTTGGTGTCTACTTTGTTGATTCAAAAGCTAAACTATCCTACACATAATCATCCTCATCCATAAAAGCTTCATTGGCTAAGCAATACTAGTGATGTTAAGGTAACCAAACAAGCTTTAATATCATTCGATATTGCGCAATTTTGCATAGTGTGCTATGTGATGTTTGTCCTATGCATTCGTGCCATATTCTACTTGGAAGACCTTGGCAATATGATGGTAGAACTAATGTTTATGTCATCAAGAAGCATGTCCATGGCAAGCCTATTGCATTGAATCCATTCAGGGTTGTGAATGGTAAGAAGCAAGAGACTATGGAGAACAAAAAAGGGGGCATTTTTGACGAGTGATAGGGAGGTGAAAAGGGAGTTGAATTCTTGTAATCAAGTCCTTGTTCTCATGCCCAGGGAAGTTCAGGAAGGTTCCTCATCCATCCCACAAATTTTGAAGCCTTTGTTGCATGAATTTGAGAATGTGCTTCCGAATGATCTACCACCAGGATTACCACCTATGAGGGGCATTGAGCATCAAATAGATCTTGTTCCTGGGGCTCAAATTCCAAACAAACCAGCTTATCGATGTAATCCAGAGGAAATAAAGGAGATTCAATAGCAAATTGAGGAGCTAATGGAACGTGGATATGTGAGAGAAAGTATGAGTCCTTGTGCGGTTCCTACTTTGATCGTTCCTAAGAAAGATGACACTTAGACAATGTGTATTGATTCAAGAGTAGTAAACAACATCACCATAAAATATAGATCCTTAGTTCCATGGTTAGATGATTTACTTGATGAATTGTATGGTTCTAATGTCTTTACGAAGATTGATCTTAGGAATTGGTATCATAAAATTCGCATGAAAGAAGGTGATGGGTGGAAAACGACTTTTAAGACTAAGTTAGGGATCTATGAACTGTTGGTCATCCCTTTTGATCTTACTAATGCACCCAGTACCTTCATGAGACTCATGAATGAGGTATTGATGCCATGCATACATTGGAAAGTTTGTTGTTGTTTACTTAGATGATATCTTGGTTTATAGTAGAAGCAATGAGGATCATCTACATCATCTAAGGAGTGTGTTTGAAACTTTAAGGCAACAAAAACATTATGGGAAGCTCGAAAAGTGGTATTTCATGGTTCCTAGTGTCACGTTTTTAGGCTATGTGGTCTCAAAAGTAGAGTTTCTATGGATCAAACAAAGGTAGAAGAAGTTTGAACTTTGCCTTTTGAGTGGACTAAAGAGGTGCAAAAAGCCTTTGAGAGGATCCAAGAGACGTTATGCAACATGCCTATTCTTGCATTACCTGACTTTACAAGACCTTTTGAAGTTGAAACTAATGCAAGTAATGTGGGGATTGGAGCAGTATTGGTTCAAGGGAAAAGGCCAATTGCTTATTTTAGTGAGAAATTGAATGAAGAAAGGTTGAACTATTCTACTTATGATAAGGAGTTTTATGCAATTGTTACAGCTCTTAATCATTGGAGTCATTATCTAAGACCTCACCACTTCATTCTACATTCTGATCATGAATCCTTGAAGCATATTAATGGCCAATAAAAGTTGAATCCTAGATATGCCGAGTGGGTGGAGTTCCTACAATCTTTTCACTTTTCATCAAAGTACAAAGAAGGCAAGTCTAATGTTGTTGCATATGCTTTCTCACAATGGTATGCTCTTATTAGTGTGTTACATTGCAAGTTACTTGATCTAGACATGATGAAAATATACTATGAGCATGATGATAGTTTTGGTCCTATATTGCAACAAATGGGCAAGTGTGTTGAGGGATCTTTTGTGATGCATGATGGGTTCTTATGCAAGGGTAATCAATTGTGTGTGCCTAAGTGTTCAATTAGGGAGTTGTTTGTTAGAGAAGCGCATGGTGGACGGTTAGCAGGGCATTTTGGCATTACTAAAACTCTAAACATTTTACAGGAACACTTCTATTGGCCTAAGATGATTGTTGATGTTGAAGCTACCATGTCTCAATGTGCTATTTGTCAATTAGCAAAAGCTTCTTTTCATCAAGGTCATTACACACCATTGCCTGTTCCTTAAGGTCCTTGGGAAGATGTCTCCTTGGATTTCATTGTGGGATTACCTAGAACTGCAAGAAGCAAAGATTCTATCATGATTGTAGTGGATAGGTTTTCGAAGATGGCACACTTTACAAGTTGCCATAAAACTGATGATGCAATGAATGTTGCAGACTTGTATTTCAGGGACATTCTGAGACTTCATGGAATTCCTAAAACGTTTGTAAGTGATAGGGATATGAAATTCATGAGCTATTTTCGGAAGTCTTTATGGAGGTTAGTTGGCACGAAATTTATCTTTAGTACATAATATCATCCTCAAACTAATGGGCAAACAGAATTCACAAATGGAACTCTTCAGGTATTGTTGCGTGGTTTGGTCAGCAAGACACAAAAGGATTGGGATTTGAAGCTTGCACATGCGGAGGTTGCCTACAATAGGTCGCCTACTTTTGCTACAAAACACTCTCCATGTGTGGTTGTTTATGGGGTGAATCCAAAGTTACCTATTGATCATGTTGATATTCCAAAGGGTGAATTGGTGCACAAAGATGCCTTGGCAAAGATTGAATACATGTTAAAACTCCATGTGCATGTGGGGGCTAGAATTGAGAAAGTGAACGAGCAATACAAGACTTGTGCAAATAAGCATCTCCATCAACATACATTCAAGTAAGGAGACTTGGTTTGGCTACACCTAAGGAAGGAAATATTCCCTAATAAATGCAAGGACAAGCTCATGCCTAGGTATGATGGTCCATTCAAGGTTTTGAGGAAAATTGGTGACAATGCTTATCAATTGGAATTGGCAAGTGAATATGTGGTCCATGATACATTTAACATTGGTGATTTGACTCCTTATGTTTCTGATGATCAACTTTGAGGTTAGAGGACAAACTCTTTTGAAGAAGGGGAGAATGATACAAATATTGATCACAACTTTGAAGGTTTGATTGAAGCTACAAAGAAAGGTGCAACCATGGGAGAATTAATTGCTTATGGAGACTCAAGTCTAATGGGTGCATCTAGGGTTGGGATTTGCGTGTGCATGGTCACACATATCTAGGTGGGCACGCAAATCAAGGAAAGATGGTTGATAAGGAGAATAAGTTGGTTTTGCCTATGAGATTTCTCCCACTTCACTTGATATGGTTTTTCGCATTTTAGGCATTGAGTCTTTTATTTCTTTGTGAATCTGAATCATTATTTAAAACCTTAAAGACATGGGAAATGACTTCTTGAAGGTTTCTTGATTAAAAGATTGGATCTAGAAAGGTTTGTTTTGAAGATTTGAAGCAAAGCATGGAAAATTGCGCAAAATTGAAGCTTGCTTGTGTGGCGAGATTTTGACGATTTTTGTGTAGATTTGGGTCCTTGAATTTTTTTTTTTTTTGTATTTATGGTTGTAATTTGTTGATCATTTTGTTTATTAAGTTGTTAGGAAGTTTGTTAGGATATTTTCTTGATTAGATAAAGTTCGTTAGAGTTTGTTAGCAAGATAAGATCAAGATGCAGTGATGATGTGGCAATCTTATGTTGTGAGTCATGTGTGAGTCATTAGGGACAATTTTTAGGTTGTTTTTTGCGTGTATTTTTAGTTACTTTTGTTGGGATTTTGTTGATGATTATGCCTATAAATAGTCTCAACATTAGATTGTAAAATTCAGATTATTGAGTTTAATAAAAAGTTTCTTTTGTTTACTTGAAAAACAAAATACCAAAATTGTGAGTTGGTAGTTTATTCCTTTAGACTCTTGTGAGATTGATTAGTGGCTTTGAGGGTGCCTAGAGCTTTAATCAAAGACTAATCTATCAACCTAAATTCGTGTGTTTTGGTGGCCTAGCCTTTAGAAATTCGTGAGTTTGGTTCTATCCCTTGTGAAGTTTTGTATTCAGACGAAAATTCACATCATAGAGGGATGGTTTGCTTAGCCATATCTGGTCTATGCTGAGTATATCTTCATAGGACCCTGCGAATACATCTTTGAATTATGTGATTGTCGCGATGAGCTCTTCCCTTTCTTCATGACTAAGTGTAAGACCAATTTGGAATTCTCTAGGAGTGTCGTTGTCAACAATGTTTATCTTTTCAGTTTCCTCAATTATTAGAGTTTTATTTTCATGTTTCTCTACAGCTTTTGTTATTTCATTATCATTTTGAACTTCAGTTTGTGAAACAAAGCAATCATATAAAGGGGAGAGGGAGCAAGGTGTAATACCCCGTAATTTTATACACGTTATAAAATTAAAATAGTATTTATACGTACATTTTACGTATTTTAAAGGAATAAAAGTATTTGAAAATAATTAATTAAAGGAATTTAATTAATTACGGAGTTTTATTTACTTTATTTTAAAGAAATAAATTTTTATAAGGTCATAAAATAATTTTTATGAAGGTCTTAAAATGTGTGAAAATATTTTGTAAGGCTTTTAAAAGTGTTTTTAATGGGTTGCCATGATTAGTTTAATTATGGGCCCAAAACTAATCCCACTTCAATTAGACCTTTTGGGCTTTTCCTACTACCCAACTCTAAACATTCCTTGTGGCTTTTTACTACCCCTTTTAAACCCAAAATTCAGAATTTCCAAGGATTAAGTTAGGATTTCCAAAAGCAAAAGAGAGAAGAAGAGAGAAAAAAAAAAAAAAAAAAAAAAAAACGAAGGGAGAAGCGACAAGAGGACCGAAGGTCGCCGGCCACCTCTCGCCACTGCTGCGCCGCTGCTGCCCTCGCCGGCGGCCGTCGCCGCCCCTCCTCCCCCTTTGCCTTCTCGATTTCGTAGGTACAAAAAAAAAAAAACTTTTTCTTCTAATTTAATTTAATTCTTAAGCATGTTTTATAATTATGTATGATCAGTTTTAGTAATGTTTATGATTTATATCATGTTTTTATGATTTGTAATTATAGATTTAAAAAGTTGATCATGAAATTTTAATTAGGGTTTGAGAAAGTATGAAGTTTTATTGTTTTAAATTATTTTTATGATCTAGTGAAGTGGTATGATCATAGTTTAATTATATATGATTGTATGATTAAATTTGATGTTTAGATGGTTTTTTAAAAAATTTAAGTATTAAAACAAATCTGAAAAATTGTAAATACATGTTAAAACAAGTTTTAAGTGTTCATATTATGCTAGTATGATCATATATGAATCTATGATCACTACATATATTTTGTACGATTATGAAGTTTAAAGATGATTTTAAGTATGATTTATAAGCTGTCCAGATTTTATAAAATTCTAATTAATGTTTTAAAGTATGTAATTAGCATGAATTAATCATATAGTTAAGTATTACATTATATGATCAATCCATGGTGTTTTAGGGCTTTTCATGAAGTTAGAGAGGTCTAAAGGATTTTAATTAAATAAATAATGCTGTAATTTTTATAAGGCATGTTTATAGAAGTAAAATTAAGTGTTATTACTTACAAGTTTCCAAATTAAATTCTAATGACTAGAATCGAACCATAAACCTATAAGGATATTAATATGGTGTTTTTATGCAAAAATAAGTGTTTTAAAGAGGTTTTAAGAGGCTTGAATAATTAAAGTAAAGCTGCCATTTTTGGAAGTAATGAAAATAGAAGTTTTCGAAAAGAAAAATAAAGAGACAAGTTATGGAATTGAATAGAGACATAGTAAGGAAGGTTATGGATGTTATCCACTAGTAAAAAGTAGTTTAGAGTTGCTGTAAAGTTTAGTCAAAGAGGTTTTTCTTATATAGTTTTCTCTTTTGTTTTATAGGAGGATTCGAATCAGTGGTTCTAGAAGTAGTGGCGATCACCGCTATTATACAAGGTACGTAAGTACTAAAGATTCATGAGTAGAAGATCATGCTAGGATCATGCTAGTAGTAGATTGAATATATAAGTTTCATGTAGAAAACTATATGATATGAAGTATGTTATGTGACTCTTGTTGACTTTTGTGACTTATATGAGCATGGTCAAGTATGCAGATTACATGATAATCCAGAGTATTTGTTTATGTATTCTATTAATATATATATTAATTAATAACATCAAGGAGTGTTTGGAATGCATGTTTAATAAAGAAGTTGACTAGTAGTCAAAAAATGCATGAAAGATTATGTTATTAAATATTTTGAGCAAGAAGAGTTAGTGAATTTTATTTCACATGATTAGCAGTAATTGAGCAATTTATTATTATTATCCATCACAGTTTATGTGTGGACTAGTAAAGGAAGTATCCACTCACAGTTTATGTGCGACTGTTAGGAAGTAATTAACCACTCAAGTTATGTGTGGTCTAGAGAGGAAATAAAGGAATAAAATATGTTCACTATTAATGAGATAATTAATATGGTGTTCATGTCATGTTATGTTATGAATGTTGGTGTGAGTTATGCATGTTATGATGTTTGTTATGTGAGAGTCATCACAAGTTATAAAATGGTGTAATCACGTAAAGTGAAAGAGGATTCGCACCAAAACCTCGGAACGTATATACCTGAGTATGAACAGTGGGGGGAGTTGTCTAACAGAGGATTCAACTCCTAGTTAGGGGTACAAGACGTTGTACTTCTATTTTTAGATTTTATCTTATATGCGCTGGAATTCCGCCACTAGGTGGCATGTAATACCTTCTTGGAGTTGCTCCCAGTTGGTGCCCTTGGGCAATATTTATTTTATAGGAAGGAGCCCGTTCGATGCGAAATCCAATTATATAATAATTAATTCTGAGAGTAAGATCTTAGAGTCTTATGATGTTGCAATTGTGGTAAAGGTATGGTGAGTTTTACTTTGATGTCTTGCCCAGGATTATTCATGCTAGTGTGTTGCTTTGTCTTTAATACTTATGTTACTCAGCTTTGCTGATACGTGCTTGTGTGCATGGCTATCTTTGTTTGGCCCTACGACGACCCATTTATTATGGCGAGTGAAGTCTTGAATAAAGAGTAAGCAACAGGTTTCAGGGGGCATCTAGTCGATCATGCTGGATTGAGTGAAGAGTGTTCATAGTTGTTTTAGTTTTTGCTTAAAAATTAAGTGACTTTATGCTATTATATCTAATGATGGATTAACGTTTGTTTTAAGATATTAAATATTATTGGTTTGAAGGGCCGTTATGTCGGTTCCAAGTTGTTATAAAGTATCATGGGATTTGGTTTTGAAGTTTATTTTATTAAGTTGTTTTTGTGTTTTAAAAGTTAAGTCTTCCGCTGTAGTACTTTGGTGAAGCCTTAGCCGTTTTCACGGTGGCGGTAATGCTTTGGTTTTCTAAAGTAGTTGGGGCTCGATTATTTTATAAATTTTCCGGAAATGTAGTATTAGTTAGGAAGGAGAAAACCAGGGTGTTACAAAGTGGTATCAGAGCCCTGTTTTATAGATAAAATGTTTTATTTTTGGGTACCCTAAGTCTAAGTCGAAGTCTAAACCCTAAGCTGAGGTCATTTTATTCATTCATTTTGGGAAGTGTCTTGAGGAGCAAAATGTTTTAGAAAGTCATAAAATAGAATATTTCTAAGAATAAATATTTCCAAAATAGAAAATTTTCAAATGGAGGTTTGTTTGTTACATGTGCAGGTACACAGAGGTTAAGGTACGTTATTATGTGTTATTGCTTTACAATCAGTGGTGAGATTGGGTAGGAGGTTTTGGCATGTGAGATTTATTTCTTCCTCCTCATGCAAAGATATTTGTTTTCAGTTGACTGTTTTATGTGACGTTATGTGTAGAGATTGTTGTTATCCATTGATCCTTTTTTTGAGAATGGTTTGTGTTGTTTTGTTTCTCTGGCTGGGTTGGTTAATTGTTAATCTGTAGTGGCTTTGCAGGATGTTGACAACTTGCCTAATAAGAATTCGAATAGGAACCTTGGAGAAGAATTATGAATATGTGGGACAATTGTTGGGAAATTCGGTTTTATTGTGATTACCAAAGAAAGTGTTAGGAAAGAAGGAGTATGAGGTGAGCCCATAGAGTGTGCACCATGATTATAAACTGTTACCTGACCTGTGAACCCTATACCAAAATTAAGGAGAATTTGTAGTGACTTTTACTACCTGGAGGGATTCCTAATTTGGCTAAGTATATGATGAGTATGGTTGTTGGAGAGTCTCATTGGGTATTTAGAGAGTTATATTGGTCTTAGGGAAGCAGAGCATAGGGCTGATTAATGAAAATCCTCCATCACCTGAAGTCCCTGAAGTAATGAAGCTGAGTCTGAGGATAGTTCCTATTTTGAAATGGAAGAAGACCAGAAGAGGATCTAGAAGACATTGAAGTGATGTTGAGAAGACCCTGAGTTTATCCAGAGGAATATGTTAGGTCTTCAGATAAGCTTGATAACACTAAGTTTAAGTAGAAAAGCAATTGTTGCTATTGTATATTATAGTAGTAGTATGTTATTATGTTGAGTGATGTAAACCTCCTTAGTGATTTTGTTAAGGAATGAGTGGCAAAGGGCCATGTGAATTTAAGAAATTAGTGTTGATTAAATTATTTTCTAGAAAGGAGCATAAATAAAGCCAATTACTTTAATTAAGTATTGTTAAGAAGGGGAAATTCCAAGGGGAATTTTTTATTTCTATGTGCTTTATTTATATTTAATGGTTGTAAAACAATCAAAAGTAAGTGAATCAATTACTCTAAGGAAGTATATACTTACCTTATGAGGTAAATTGAGAAGTGTGTTATTGCTCAAAGTAAAGTTTTGTGTCCTAACATAGAGTAGACATAGTTATTTAAGTAAGTGTTTTTCTTTTTAGGAGAAAAACAAAATGGCTAAGGAAATGCAAATCAGCTTAGTGAAGTAGTAAGGCATTGGCAACTGTAGTCTAGCAGTTAGCCGAAAGAGGAAAAACCAAGGAGTAGACCCGCTGGGGAATTGTTTAAGAAAATTCACAGAGTAAACCACCAACTTATCAAGGTGAACCTAACCATCTGTTTTAGAGGGATGTGTTGAGAGAGTTAATAAGCTATTTGGTGCTGTAGAGTGTCCAGAAGAGTTAGGGTGAACCATGGGTTTACTATAAGAGGAGAGGCTGATCTGTGGTGGTCTCAAAGAGGTGGTGTGATTAGGGCTTGCCTGGTTTTAACTGGACTGTGTTTCAGGAGCAAATCCTAATAAGTTTTACCTGTCTTTTTGCAAAAGCGAAGGCTGATGAGTTCTTAGAGCTTAGAATGGGGAATGTCTGTTACGGAGATTATTCGAAGTTATTGAGTTATCTAGGTTTGCTAAGGAAGCTGTAGCAACTGAGAAGTTGAAGGCTAGTCGTTTTGAGAGGGGATTGACCATAGATATTCAGTTGCAACTTGCTGGTCAGTGTTTGAAACGCTTGATGAGTTGTATGGAAGAGGGCTCATTTATATGCTTTGAACAAAAGAAGAAGGAGTTGCTCAAGGCAAATTGGGGAGAAGAGAAGGATGTGGTGGGAATTATCACCATATGGGAATCAAGGTGGATTAAGAGGTCTCGTTTTAATAATTCTCAAGGAAATAGGGGAATATTGGTAGGCCAATGAATGGTAATGGTTTTAAAGGACAATCTGCTAATCAGAATAATCGTGTGTATTGTAAGAAGTGCACTAACAATCATCCAGGAAAGGATTGTGATGGGAATCTAGTTATCTTGTCGCAAGTGCAACAAGTTAGGTCATCGTGGAGTACGAGTGCTTTTTAAGAGTAAGGGGAAGGAAGGTCAAAGTTCTCAATTCAAGGGCAATCTGAGGAGGACAGCAAAAAGAGTTTCCAAGGAAACATGGAGGAAGAGCTTCGCAGCGCTGGATTTAAGAATGGAAATGGCAAGGAGGGAGTCAGGCTAAGCTATCTAGTGCAGGAAAGTTGAATGTGATGGCAAGGAGTGAAGTGATGCTAATAAGGATGTGATTACTGGTACTTTCTCATATTCACTCTCTACCTGTTAAGATTTTGTTTGATTCTGGTGCTACATATTCTTTTGATTCACTAAGGTTTTGCAAAACTTGAATCTGTTTTGGGAAAAGTAGAATCCATAGATATTCCAATATTGATTCCGTCAGGGAAGGTAGTGCAATGTTCTAAGAGATATTTAGATGTGCCAATTATGATGAGGGAGTTGAGTTTAAGGCTAATTTAATTGAATTTGAATTGGGTGCTTGAAGTGATCTTAGGGATGGATTGGTGAGTGAGTATAAGGCTGAGATTATGTGTGACCCGCAGAAGATTTCGTTGTTTAAAAGGGCAAAAGGTGGCTTTTGGAAGTCGGAAGGCCTAGATGCAATAGAATCGTGTCGATGATGAGATTTGCTAGCTATGTGAAGAGGGATTTCCAATTTATTGTGGTAGTGGAGGGATGTGGTGTTTGGAGACATCTAAGCCAGAAGACATCCGGAGGTGAGTGAGGGATTTTCTGGACGTGTTTCCGGAAAGAATTCCGGGAATGCCGCCGAGAGGGAAATCGATTTTACTATAGACTTGATGCCAGGTACTGCGCCCATTTCCACAAGTACATATAGGAGGTCCTGCGGAAATGAGCGAGCTTAAGGAGCATTGCAGGAGTTGTGAGAGAGGGTTACATTCGACCTAGTGGCTTCACCTTGGGGAGCACCCGTGTGTTTGTGAAGAGAAGATGGGAGTATGAGGTTGTGTATTGATATGGAGTTGAGATAAGGTGACGATCAAAACAAGTATCCTTTGCCAAGGATAGATACTTGTTTGATCAGTTGAAAGGAGCGAGGTGTTTTTCAAAGATTGCTTGAGGTCAGGATATCATCATTAGGATTGCTAATGAGGACATCACCAAGACGGCTTTTGTACGAGTATGGGCACTATGAGTTTACGGTGATGCCGTTTGGGTTGAAAATGCGCCAGCAATTTTATGGACTTAAGAATAGGGTTTTTCATCAATTTTTGGATAAGTTTGTGGTAGTGTTTATTGATGATATTTTGGTGTACTCAAAGTGTAGAGAGGAGCATGTGGAGCATTAGACAATTTGTCAACGTTAAGGGAAAATCAGTTGTATGCTAAGTTCTCAATGTGAATTTTGGTTGGAAAGAGTGGCATTTTGGGTCATTTTGTGTCCAAAGGGAGTTGAGGTAGATCCCGCAAAGATTGAAGCAGTGAAGGAGTGGCCTACACCTAAGAATGTGACTGATGTTCGAAGTATTCTTGGGTTTAGCAGGTTATTACAGAAGGTTGTAAGGGATTTTTCGAGGATAGCTAAGCCAATGACATCTTTGATGAAAAAGGATATGTTGAGAGCTTGTGTAATGGATTTTCAAGGAAGTTGGGAGGATAGCTTGGATTTGATAGAATTTTCAATAATAATAGTTACCATGCAAGTATAGGCATGGCACTTTTGAGGCATTATTGGAAGGAAGTGAAGTCCTTTATGTGGAATGACATAAGTGAGACAGTGATTTTAGGGCCTCAATAATTGAGGATACTGCACAACAAGTAAGAGAAATTCGAGAAAAAATGCAAGCAGCACAAGTAGGCAAAAATCCTATGCGCATCAAAAGCGTAGAGAAGTCGAGTTTAAAGGGAGATAAGGTGTTATTAAAGTATCACCTATGAAAGGTATATGAGGTTTGGAAAGAAAGGGAAGTTAAGTCCGAAGTACATTGGACAATGAGATATACAGAGGATTGGAAAGTTAGCTAAGCTAGCTTTACCTATGAGTTGAGCAAAGTATAATGTGTTTCATGGTCGCAACTTAGACAGTATGTCCCGGATAAATCTCATGTTTTGCAACGGAGACAGTAGAGTTAGACCAAATCTTACCTATGAGGAAAGACCGATAAAAATCCTTGATAGTAAAGTTCGTGGTACTCGTAGAAAAGAGTGTCCATATAGTTTAAGTTTTATGGTCTAACCAAGAAGTTGAGGAAGCAACTTGGGAAGAGAAGATAGATGGGAAAATATCCAGAGTTATTTCGGTTAGTAGAGTTACGGGAACGTAACTCGATTCTAAGGGGGGTAGAGTGCGATAGAACTTCGCGTTTTTCCCTTAAGTTTTTCAAATTTAGTTCTTTTTATGCTTTTTAGCAAAGTTTTATGTTTGTTTCCAAGTTGTAGTTTGCATCAAGGAGTGTTTAAAAAGTTAAAGTAAGTGTCTAAAGTTTACGAAACAAAGGTCAAAAAGAATAAAAGTTATGAAAAGTGCACAAAAGTGCAAGTCTCTCATTCAATTCCATAACATTTTTCTTAAGTTTCGGACGCATTTTTAGGGGGGTAGACGTTAATACCCCGTAATTTATACACGTTATAAATTAAAATAGTATTTATACGTACATTTACGTATTTTAAAGGAAAAAGTTTTGAAAATAATTATTAAGGAATTTAATTAATTACGGAGTTTTATTTACTTTATTTTAAAGAAATAAAAATTTTTATAAGGTCATAAAATAATTTTTATGAAGGTCTTAAAAGTGTGTGAAAATATTTGTAAGGCTTTAAAAGGTTTTTAATGGGTTGCCATGATTAGTTAATTATGGGCCCAAAACTATCCCACTTCAATTAGACCTTTGGGCTTTTCAACCAACACTCCATCCTTTTGGGGCTTAAATCACCCCTTTTAAACCAAAAATTCAGAATTTCCCAAGCATTCAAGTTAGGATTTCCAAAGCAAAAGAGAGAAGAAGAGAGAAAAAAAAAAAAAACGAAGGGAGAAGCGACGAAGAGGACCGAAGGTCGCGGCCACCTCTCCGCCACTGCTGCGCCGCTGCTGCCCCTCGCCGGCCGGCCGTGCCGCCACCTCCTCCCCTTGCCTTCTCGATTTTCGTAGGTACAAAAAAAAAAAACTTTTTCTTCTAATTTAATTTAATTCTTAAGCATGTTTTATAAATTATGTTTATGATCATGTTTAGTAAGTTTTATGATTATATCATGTTTTTATGATTTGTAATATAGATTTAAAAAGTTGATCATGAAATTTAATTAGGGTTTGAGAAAGTATGAAGTTTTATTGTTTTAAATTATTTTATGATCTAGATTGAAGTGGTATGATCATAGTTAATTATATATGATTGTATGATTAAATGATGTTTAGATTGGTTTTAACAATTTAAAGTATTAAACAAATCTGAAAATTGTTAAATACATGTTAAAACAAGTTTTAAGTGTTCATATTATGCTATATGATCATATATGAAATCTATGATCACTACATATATTTAGTACGATTATTTATGAAGTTTAAGATGATTTTAAGTATGATTTTATAAGCTGTCCCGATTTTATATAAATTCATATTAATGTTTTAAAGTATGTAATTAGATGAATTAATCAATAAGTTAAGTATTACATATATGATCAATCCATGTGGTTTTTAGGGCTTTTCAGAAGTTTAGAGAGGTCTAAAAGGATTTTTAATTAAATAATAATGCTGTAATTTTTATTAAGGCATGTTTTAAGAAGTAAAATTAAGTGTTATTACTTACAAGTTTCCAAATTAATTTCTAATGCATAGAATCGACATAAACCTATAAGGATATTAATATGGTGTTTTTATGCAAAAATAAGTGTTTTAAAAGGTTTTAAGAGGCTTGAAATGATTAAGTAAAGCTGCCATTTTGGAAAGAATGAAAAATAGAAGTTTCGATAAAGAAATAAAGAGACAAGTTATGGAATTGAATAGAGACATAGTAAGGAAGGTTATGGATGTTTATCCACTAGTAAAAAGTAGTTTAGAGTTGCTGTAAAGTTTAGTCAAAGAGGTTTTTCTTATATAGTTTTCCTCTTATGTTTTATAGGAGGATTCGAATCAAGTGAGTTCTAGAAGTAGTGGCGAATCACCGCTATTATACAAGGTACGTAAGTACTAAAGATTCATGAGTAGAATATCATGCTAGGATCATGCTAGTAGTAGATTGAATATATAAGTTTCATGTTAGAAACTATATGATATGAAGTATGTTATGTGACTCTTGTTGACTTTTGTTGACTTATATGAGCATGTTCAAGTATGCATGATTACATGATAATCCATGAGTATTTATTTATGCATTCTATTATATATATATTATTAATAATAACATCAAGGATGTTTGGAATGCATGTTTAATAAAAGAAGTTGACTAGTAGTCAAAAATGAGCATGAAAGATTATGTTATTAAATATTTTGAGCAAAGAAGAGTTAGTGAATTTTATTCACATGATTAGTAGTAATTGAGCAATTTATTATTATTATCCACTCACAGTTTATGTGTGGACTAGTAAAGGAAGTTATCCACTCACAGTTTATGTGTGGACTGTTAAGGAAGTAATTAACCACTCACAGTTAATGTGTGGTCTAGAGAGGATTAATAAAAGGAATAAAATATGTTCACTTATTAATGAAGATAATTAATATGGTGTTCATGTCATGTTATGTTATGAAATGTTGTGTGATGTTATGCATGTTATGATGTTTGTTATGTGAGAGTCATCACAAGTTATAAAATGGTTAATCACGTAAAGTGAAAGAGGATTCGCACCAAAACTCTTGGAACGTATATACCTTGAGTATGAACAGTGGGGGGAGTTGTCTAACAGAGGATTCAACTCCTAGTTAGGGGTACAAGACGTTGTACTTCTATTTTTAGATTTTTATCTTATATGCGCTGGAATTCCGCCACTAGGTGGCATAGTAATACCTTCTTGGAGTTGCTCCCAAGTTGGTGCCCTTTGGGCAATTATTTATTTTATAGGAAGGAGCCCGTTCGATGCGAAATCCAATTATATAATAATTAATTCTGAAGTAAGAGTCTTAGAGTCTTATGATGTTGCAATTGTGGTAAAGGTATGGTTGATGTTTTACTTTGATGCTCTTGCCTAGGATTATTCATGCTAGTGTGTTGCATTGTCTTTAATGCTTATGTACTCAGCTTTGCTGATTACGTGCTTTGTGTGCATGGCTAATCTTTGTTTGGCCCTACGACGACCCATTTATTATGGCGAGTAGAAGTCTTGAATAAAGAGTAAGCAACAGGTTTCAGGTGGGCATCTAGTCGATCATGCTGGGATTGAGTGAAGAGTGTTCATGTTGTTTTAGTATTTGCTTAAAAATTAAGTGACTATTATGCTATTTATTATATCATGATGGATTAACGTTGTTTTAAAGATATTAAATATTATTTGGTTTGAAGGGCCGTTATGTCGGTTCCAAGTTGTTATAAAGTATCATGGGATTTGGTTTTGAAGTTTATTTTAATTAAGTTGTTTTGGTTTGTTTTTAAAAGTTAAGTCTTCCGCTGTAGTACTTTGGTAAATGCCTTAGCCGTTTTCACGGTGGCGGTAATGCTTTGGTTTTCTAAAGTAGTTGGGGCTCGATTATTTTATAAATGTTTTCCGGAAATGTTAGTAGTTTTAGGAAGGAGAAAACCAGGGTGTTACACAAGGAGATGAAGACGAGGAGTAAGAAAATGAAGACTTATTATTGAATTCATTAAGCATGACATCAAAATTAACCTTAGTGGCAGAATCTAATGGAAGGACAGACTCCTTGATAAGCTTATTAGTAATCATAAAGTTCGTACGACTACACATCTTAATAGTGCTAGACTCAGACTCAGAATCAGGCTCAATTTCAGACTAGTTGAACATTGGGTCTTCCTTTTTGGCGAAGTCCATGATTTTCCTTGCCGACGTAGCGATCTTTACGGTCTTGTGCCATCATCTAACCACTTGATTTGTAGGAGTGATGAGCTCGGTTAGATTAAAGGCTTCGGTATTCATAGCCGTGAGCACCTCTTGTTCCATTAAGGGAGCACGTTCTAACCCGAAGAGCAATCAAAGTCCTTGTGCATCAAGGTCATCCCGTTTAGATTTCCCTTTTGTGATTGGAGTGGTCTATGTTTGCGCGAATTGACAATCAGAAATGATTTCCAATCTCGGATTCCTCGTTCCATAAGCACCATCAAACGATTCAGGAAATTCATAATAGGGGAAGTTCTTTCCTTCTTGTAAGAATTTCCCGTTTAAGGTGAGAGAGAAGGGGCGAATCTCAATGTCTCCATCTTTTCTAGCTATTTTCCTCCTTTGGATCTCCTTATAGTCTTCCTGGGTTGGAAAGTATCCCAATCCGAACCTATGGTTTTTAGTTTGGAGGTTGAAAAGGGCAGCACCAAAAGCCCTCCTTGATTCCATACTTATTCCATGAAAGTAGCCTTGGTTGCGAAATAGAGCATTGACCACGAGGCTTGTATGAGGATCAAAGTTAAAAGGAGCTACGTCTTCTTCTTCAATAGTAGTGAATTGAGAATCCTCATAGGTCTTCATCATTATCATCGTGCTCGATGTTGATGATGTGTTCATAAATAGCCTAGATCCTCATTAGAGACGCACCAATGGTAATTACAACCCCTTCTAGCATTAACTTAATTTTCTGATGAAGAGTGGAGGGAACAATACTTAGTTCATGGAGTCAAAGGACTTCATCAGAGAAGGTTGAAGCTAGTTTTAATGTCCATGAACTAGAACTTAACCTTCTCCTGCACCCGTCCTGGGAGTAAGTTGAGCCATATCACCCCCACAGTGTGCCTTCTTGTGTTTTCATATGCTCGAATAACTTGATTACTGGCACATAATTCGTCTTGCAACACCCCGAGCTTTCGAGCAGTTCTTAAAGGGCATACATTGATAGCCGAGCGATTGTCTATCAAGGTCATAGGTATGTTGAGTTTCCTACTTATGACGGTGATGTACAGAGCTGGCCCTTAAGTTGGAAGGTCTTCATTGGAAAAGGTGATGGTCAGCCTATATTGCTCATGGATGATAAGATTTACAAAGCTGTCGAGAGTAGTGTCGTCGGCCACATTCAAATCAGAAAGGGCCTTGAGTAGAGTTTGTTTATAATTTTCCAAAAAGACGAGTAGTTGCCATACGTTGACATCGGTCTTAATTCTTTTTAGTTACTTAACGACCACCTTATCATCAAGAGGTGGAGGAGGTAGTGGAGTAGCATGATTGTTGTTTTAATTTTGTGTAGTGTTGAGGCATCCTCTTCGCGTAAGGACTTGAACTTTGTTGTCTTCAAGAGGTGACAAAGGCCTTAGAACTTCAGTGATGTCATCATCTTCTTCAATAAGGGTGCGATAAATAGGTTGTACCCCTTTCCGGCATAAACGTCCTCGTCGTCACTATCCCATATTCCTTTAACTTCTAGGAAGGGTGGGGAGGTGATTACTTGTGGAATAGGTTGTCCCACGGGAGTAAATCAAGTCAAGTGGGTGGAAAGATAGTTCGTCTTTTTCGACCGCATTCATAGAGAATGCCATGTTATCAACAATTTCACGGCATACTCTTTTATATTCTTCCCATTCTTTTCGATGAAATCCTTCCGGCATCCTGTAGGAAGGAGGATATTAAGGTATAGGGGGAACCAAGGGAAGAGGTTCCTCAATGAGCAAGCGGTATTTGATACGTCTTTCCCAAGTGATATCTTTGTGTACCATTTTATTGATGTATTTTGTAATACCACTATTTTATTTTAAAAATTTACCTTCACATTTTATTTGAGTATTTTTAGTATTCACATGAAAAATTAAGCTAAATAAAAAAATTAAAGATTTTTTTTTTAATAATTTGTAAATTAAAATAATTATTTCTATGTTTCTAAAGTTTATAAGTCATTTATTTATGTTGCTTTATATTTTATTAAATATTTTAAGAAGTTTCTAATTTTAGAACGTCTAAGTTTCGTTAAATGTTTTAAAACGAGGGCACAAAAGTAACTTCGGGCATTAAAGGTATTTATGTAAGTTCACCAAAACGTAATTTAAGACTATAAATAACCCTTAAAACTAGAATTTTCAGATTTAAAAGTGCAATTTGTGATTTAAGATTCAAAAAAAAAAATTCGGAAAAAATAATTATATTTTTTTTCGAAAGCCCTCAGTTTGAGCTCCTCCCTTCGCTAGTTTTCCTTCCCGTGCCACCACTTGCACACCAGCACCCCTCCACGTCGGCTACCACCACTCGTCGGCCATCTTTCTTCTTCCCCTTCTTTTGGTAAAAAAAAATTTCGAACACCTTATATATATAGAGAAGTTTTCTCCTCTTTCCTTTTTAATTCAATCTTACATAAACTCATCTTCATAATTATGTTTAAGGAAGTTTTATAGTTTTAATCATGTTTTATAAGTTATGATCATGTTTTAGAATTTGAAATACATGTTTATAAGTTGTTCATGAAATTATTTAAAGTTAGGGTTTATAAAGTTATAAAAAAATTTAGTTTTACTATTTTAACACTCTAAACTTTCATATTATGATCATAGATTGTTGTAGTATCAATTTGTTATGATTTTATAAAGTTTTGATTTGTTTTTAAAGGTTTTAAAGTAAATTGATATTGCTGTCAAATTTTTCAAAGCATGAAAAGAAAGAGTAACATAGTAATATTATTAACATGTTTTTGAGTATGAAAAATTAATTTAATGCATAAACTATATGTATGATGATGGTATAAAGGTTCTAAAAGTGTTTTATGCTTGGTATATGAAGTGTTAACAAGGTTTTGATGAGTTTTAAATTAAAATATACTGTTGTAAATGTTTATATACATGTGTTAATGCATAACAATAATAGTAACATAGACATGAATGACAGGTTATAATTATTTTTAACATACCAAAAAATTATATGATGATCTTAGGACATGAATCCAATGTTGTAGGGTCAAATTATAATATTTACAAAGGTTTTAAAGAGTTTTTAAGCAGCTTTACAAAGCCGCTATTTTTAGATAATTATCAAAAATTAAGTGTTTTGCAAAGGAAATTATAAAATAAAGTATGTAATTGAGTAGAGACCATATAAGGTTTTGGACAAGTATCTGGTGTAAATAGTTAGTTTAGAGTTCTTTTAGAAGTTAGTCATCTAGTTTTTTAATTTAGTTTAGATTTTTCCTTTGTAGCAGAATTCAAGTTGAGTGATTTCTAGAAGTAGTGGTGTATCATCATTATAACACAAGGTACGAAAGCCAACTATACAAATAGACTTCATGCTAGATTTGTTGATGTTGTAGACATTTAAAAGTTGCTGCTTGGTTGATTTGTGATGACTTGCATGAGAAATTAAGTTGGCATGAATGTATGAAAAGTATGTTTTGTATATCAAGTTGGCATTCCGTATTGATAATATTATTTTTAAATCATGAAAATTGGAATGTTAAATTATTTTTGAAGTTTCGACTAGTGCTCAAAAAAGAAGAAAGGAAAAACAATTTAGTTGATTAGTTACTTGATCAACAACAGAGGTAGTTAGTGAACATTTATTCACATGTTTAATAGAAGCAAATGAGCAAATAGTTAGTCACTCACTGTTAATGTGTGGTAAAGGAAGGCTTAATAATAAAGAACACTCATTAAACTTAGAATCACACTATAATCAAGGTAAATAATATGGTGTTGCTTGTCACTATGTATGCCCTTATGTGTTTTTGTCTGAGTCATGACAATTGTTTAACATGTTAATCACGTAAAGTGAAAGAGGATTCGCACCAAAACTCTTGGAACGTATATATACTTTGACTGTGAACGATGGGGGGAGTTATGGGTACTTACTGTAACTTTTAATCGAGGTGCAAGAATGTGTACTCTTTTACATTTTTAAATGCGTTGGAATTATGTCACTTTATGTGATATAGGTAATACCTTCTTGGAGATGCTCCTAAGTTGGTTCCCTTTAGGGCGATTGTTAAGGAATGGTAGCCCGTTTGATGCAAAATCCAAAGATCTAAATATAATAATTTTTATTTTTAATTGATGAGTCTATGTACAGTTATGTAGTGATGACAATGGTAAAAAGCATGTCTTGTTTATTTCTTTTGTTTTATTGTTGATCTTGCTTTGCATAGTCTCTACTAGTAATGTATTCAACTTTACTGATTGTATGTGTTTGTGTGGAAGGCTTTGTTTCCGACTTGGCCCTACAACGACACATTTCGATGGCGAATAGTTGTCTAGAATAAAGAGAAAGCTATAGGTACATGTGGGCATAGTTAATCATGCTGGGATTAAGTGATGAGTGCTTGCATTGTTGTTTTCTTAGCACATGTGGACTTTCTAGTTATTTTTATTGTTGACTTTTGAGATTTTTGAAGTTTAAAGTTTATTTGGTTTTGAAGGGTCGTTAATATGGTTCCGAATTCTAATTACGATTTATTTTGGTTTTGGTTTGAAAGTTCTTTGAATTTTAATTTGGTTTTGAAATAAAAAGACTTCTGCTACTTTGGTGTTTCGTAGTTAAGTAGAAAGGATATTTATTACTATTTTTCTATTTCATTTATATTATATTTCTTGAAATTTAAAGGAGAAAGTTAGGAAATTCTAGGGCGTTACAAAGTGGTTACCAGATCTTAGTTGTCAAAATAAAATAAATTAGTATTTTGGGGGTACCCTCACTTTTATTTTGGCATAAAGAAATTTCTTATTTTAGAAGGTTGCTAAAAATGGAAAATTTTCTAAAAACAGTAATTTCCAAAATGAAAAGTTTTGAAAATTAAATAGTTTAAATTAGTTACTTGTGTAGAAATGCTAGGACTTCAGGTTTGTTATTATGTGTTATTGCATTCATAAAATGTGGTTAGATTGTGTAGAAAGTTTGGGCATGTAGGGCATAATTTATTTCCTTCATGCATTTAAGTGAATGTTTGAAAATATTGCTTATGTGGATTGTTATGGGTAGAAGAAATTGTTTGTTAGCCACCAAACATTTTGTTGTGGAACTGTTTAGCTTGGTTTTTTGTGTGGGATGGATGACCCATAAGTTTTAAGTGTCGTTGCAGGATGTTGGATAATTTTTCTCATAAGGAGACTTAGTTAGGAACTTTGGAGAAAAAGGACTATGAAATTCTACCTCAGTATATGTGGAAGATTCGTTTCTATTGTTCATACATGAGTGCGGTACTGATTCAAAAGTTGTGGGATCAACCTGATCGTGTGTCAGCTTTGATTGTGAGTTGTTTGCCTAATCGTCCACCTTACTTGGGGATAAAAGCGAAATTCGATGACTTTCATTTTATTGGAGGACTACCAAATTACGCTAAGTATAAGGATCGAAATGGTCAATGGGGTTGTGATTGAAGGTACTTAGAAGACTATATTGAAAAGAATGAGCAAGAGTTTGTGTACTTAAATTCAGGATAGGAGTCCCTACCCACACCAGTCCTAAATGACCAAGAGAATGCTGCAATGAGTGAAAATAAAGCTACTTCTTGTTCTCCAGGCTGTGAGTCTAAGGATAGTTCATGATATGAGATTGAGGGTCCAGATCCAGTGATACCAGTGTTTGTGGACTTAGCGACTGATTCTGAAAAAGAAGAAAATGAACTTGATCTTGAAGAGGACATGGATGATGATGTTGAGGAAGATACGGAGGATGATATTGAATATGACATTGAGGATGATCCTGAGTTCATACTTGAGAAATATGTTATGGCTAGGGACAAGCAGGATAATGTTAAAGTTTGAAATTCTTAGTTACGAACATGAGTTTAGTTTAAATTTATGTTGTTTGGTATTGTTAATATTTAGAGGATGTTGGACCTTTTGGATTGCTATTTCCTCTACGAATAAGTGGCAATAAGTCATGAGAAACTTTTAGAAAACTAAGCATTTGAGAACTCTTATGAGAATTTAGGAATAATATGAGTCATTTGTTATGGAACTGTCTCTGAAGTAAAGTAATACCCAGGGGAATTTTTAGCTAATAAAGTGCTTTATTTTACTTGAATGGTTGTGTAAACAATCAAAATTAAGTGAATCAATCGCTCTAACGGGATGGCAATTTCCTTTATGAGACAAATTGGAAAAGGTGTTTTTTATGTTGTATTATAAGTTTTGTATTGTTCTAACTTAGAGTTAGACGTAGTTTAATAAAAATGTCTTTCCCCCTACAGGAGAAATAGGATGGTTGTGCGTAACAACAATCAACTGAATGACGTAGTGAGGCAATTGGCTACTGTAGCTCAACAGTTAGGCGCTAGAGGAAATGGTAATGGAGGCGATCCCGTTGTGAAACTTTTCAAGAAAACTGCTCAAACCAAGCCGCCTACATACGAAGGAGAACCCAATCCAACTGTTTTAGAGGGATGGCTGAGAGAGTTTAACAAGCTGTTTGGTGCGGTTGATTGTGCAGAAGAATCCAAGGTAAATCGTGTAGTTTACTACCTAAAGGGAGAAGCGGATCTTTGGTGGTCACAGAATGAAGCTGTGAACAGGACGTTACTAGGATTCAATTATTGGACCTTTTTTCTAGAGAAGATTCGCAACAAGTTTTACCCTGTGTCCCTTCACAAGCAGAAAGCTGATGAGTGTTTGGAGCTTAAGATGGGGAGTATGTCAGTTACCGAGTACTACTCGAAGTTCATAGAGTTGTCTAGGTTTGCTAAGGAGGTTGTAGCAACAGAGAAGTTGAAGGCTAGTCGTTTTGAGAGAGGGTTGCCCATACACATTCAATTGCAACTAGCTGGGTAAGTTTTTGAGTCTTTGGATGAGTTATATGGTAGGGCAGCACACTTGCTTGCCTTCGACCAAAAGAAGGAGATGCTAAAAGAAGGTGAGACCAGGGAGAAAGAAAGGGTGGTGGAGAAAACTTTAACCAACATGGGAGTCATGGTGAATTTGAGAAACATCATTTCAACAATAATTTTAAAGGGAATAAAGGTAACTTTTGATAGCCTGCAAATGGAAATGGGAATAGGGTGCAGACGGCTAATCAAGGTGGTCTGTGTACTTCTTCAAGAAGTATCCTAACAATCATCAAGGCAAGCGTTGTGCTGGAAATTTGGTGACTTGTCGTTTGTGCAACAAGCGTGGAGATCGTCAGTATGAGTGTTTCTCCAGGAGTAAGGGAAAGGAAGGACGAGGGTCACAGTTAAAGGGAAATTCAACAAGAGGTAAGCAGAAGGGTTTCCAAGGAAATATGGGAGGAAAGGCAATGTAACAAGTCGAAAATAGGAATGGAAGTGGCAATGGAGGAGGCTAGGCTAAGACCTCAAATGATGGAAAGCTGAATATGATGGCACGAAGTGAAACAGATGCTAGTAAGGATGTGATTACTGGTACTTTCTCTATTCACTCTCTTCCTATTAGTGTTTTTTTCGATTCTGGTGCAACATATCCTTTTACATGCACTAAAATCTTGGAAAAGTTAATGATTGTTTTGGGAAAAGTAGATACAATAGATATAACTATAGTGTTACCATCATGACAAGAAGTATAGTGTTCAAGGAGATTATTGGATGTTTCCATTGAGCTAAAGGGAGTGGAAGTTAAGGCTAACCTAATTGAGTTTGTGTTGGGTGTCTTAGAAGTGATCCTAGGGATAGATTAGCTGAGTGAACATAAGGCTGAGATTTTGTGTGAGCTGCAAAAAATCTCGTTAGTTAAAAAGGGTAAGAAGGTGAGCTACTCGAGGCCAGGAAGGCCAAAACACAACAAAATAAAATCAATGATGTGGTTTGCTAAGTACGTGAAAAGAGGTTTCCCAATTTACATTTGTATTGTGAAGGATGTAGATCATGTCGAGTCTTCAAAGCCCGAGGACATTGAGGTAGTGAGGGATTTCCTGGACATGTTTCTAGAGGAGATTCTGGGAATGCCACCGAAGCGAGAAATCGACTTCACCATAGACTTAGTGCAAGGAACGGTGCCCATTTCCAAAGCACCATATAGGATGGTACCTGCACAAATGAGTGAGTTGAAGGAGCAGTTACAGATTTATTGTAGAAAGGTTGCTTTAGGCCTAGTGCTTCACCTTGTGGAGCCGGGCAGTGCTATTTGTGACGACTAAAGATGGGAGCATTAGATTGTGCATTGAATGTAGGGAGTTTAATAAGGTGACGATCAAGAACAAGTATCCTTTACCTAGAATTGTTGACTTGCTTGATCAATTAATGAGCTATTGTGTTCTCAAAGTTCAATTTAAGGTCTGGACACCATTAGTTGAGGATCGCTAATGAGAACTTACAAACGACGACTTTTATTACGAGGTATAGACACTATGAGTTCACTATTATGTCTTTTGGTTTGGCAAATGCATCAGCAATGTTCATGGACTTAATGAATAGGATCTTTTAACGGTTCTTAGATAAGTCTGTGGTAGTGTTTATTGAGGACATTTTGGTGTAATCCAACAACAAGTAGGAGCATGTGGAACATTTAAGGACGATTTTGACGAGGCTAAGGGAGAAAAAGTTGTATGCTAAATTCTCGAAGTGTGAATTTTGGGACATTTTGTGTCAAAAGAAGGAGTTGAAGTAGATCTAGCCAAGATCGAAGTAGTGAAAGAGTGGCCTGCACCTAAGAATGTGTCGAATGTGTGAAGTTTCATGGGTTTAGCCGGATACTGCAGGAGGTTTATGAAGGACTTTTCGAGGATCGCTAAGCCGATGACGTCGTTATTGAAGAAAGACTGTAAGTTTGTTCGGAGTGATAAGTCTTAGGAGGCATTTCAGACTCTAAAGGAGCGTTTCGCTATGGCTCCAGTGCTGATATTGCCATATGGGAGTGGTTCATATCACATGCATAGCGATGCTTCGAAAAATGTATTGGGATGTGTATTAATGCAAAATAGAAAGGCGATAGCGTATGCTTCGAGATGGTTGAAGTCGTACGATGCAAACTATCCCATCCACGATCTCGAGCTAGCAATGATCGTTTTTACCTTGACAATTTCGAGACACTACTTGTATGGAGTGAAGTGTAGAATGTACACGGACCACAAGAGCTTAAAGTAGTTTTTCACTCAAAAGGATTTGAACATGCGACAAAGGAGGTGGCTTGAATTGATCAAGGATTATGATTTACATACCCAATACCATGATGGGAAGGCCAATGTGGTAGCGAATGCTCTAAGTCTTAAAACAAAGCATGGAGTGAATTCTCTAGTAGAGATAAACTATGTAGAGACATGGAAAGGATGAATTTGGAAATAGTGAAAGAGGGAACATTGGAAGTAATACTTTGTAATCTTAGTATCCAACAAACATGGTTGGCAGAGATTAAGAAGAACCGGCATGGAGATGTGAAATTGGATAGAATAAAGGAGAAATTGGAAGCAGGAAAGGCTATGGACATCAAAATCCATGAAGATGGAAGCTTGAGGTATAAAGGAAGGTGGTGTGTACCACAGAAATGTTAGGAATTGAAAACGAAAATTATGGAGGAAGGTTATAATACACCACCATACTCGATTCATCCCGGAGATGATAAACTATATAAGGATTTGAAAAAGGTGTATTGGTTGCCTAGAATTAAGAAGGAAGTAGCCGAATTTGTGATGTTTCTTACTTGTCAAAAGGTGAAATTTGAGCATAAAAGGACACAAGGAGAGGTTCATCCACTTGAAATCCCAGGATGGAACTGGGATTGCACATCAATGGATTTTGTAACCTTCTTGCCAATGTAATGGAATTAAAATGATACCATATGGGTTGTGGTGGATAGGCTTACTAAGCCGGCGGTGTTTATACCGATAATGGACACTTGAAAAGTGGAACAACTTGCAAAGGCTTACATAAATCATGTTGTGAGGCTACATGGAGTTCCATAGGATATCGTGTCAGATAGGGATTCTAGTTTCTTTCGAAATTTTGGAAAAATGTCCAGCGGAACTTCGGTACAACGTTGAAAATGAGCACAGGTTTCCATCCAACAACTAATGGGCAAACATAGAGAACTATACAGTCTTTAGAGGATACGCTGAGGGCTTATATAATGGATTTTAAAGGGAATTGGGAGGTTGTTTGGATTTGATCGAATTACCTTATAACAATAGCTACCATGCAAGTATTGGCATGGCACCTTTTGAGGCCCTATATGGAAGAAAGTGTATAAGTCCTTTATGTTGGAACGACATAAGTGAGACAGCAGTTTTAGGACCTCAGTTGAGTTAAGAAACTACCAATAATGTAGAGTGATACAAGCAAAGATTCAAGCTGCACAGGATAGACAAAAATCTTATGCAGACTAAAAGTGTCAAGAAGTCGTATTTGAAGTTGGTAACAAGGTTTTACTAAAATTATCACTGACAAAAGGTTTGATGATGTTTGGGAAGAAGGGAAAATTGACCCCCAAGTACATTGGACCTTATGATGTCCTGCTAAGGATTGGAAAGGTGGCATATAAATTAGCGTTACCAGTGGAGTTGAGCAAAGTTTACAATGTTTTTCATGTGTCTCAATTAAGAAAATATGTCCCGAATAAGTCACATGTGTTGTAACCTAAAACGATAGAGTTAGACCAAAATTTAACTTCTGAAATAAAGCCAATAAAAGTACTTCATAGTAAAGTTCGTGATACTCGTAGGAAAAGTTTCAAAATAGTTAAAGTGGTGTGGTCTAACCAAGAAATTGAAGAAAAAACTTAAGAAGATGAGGATACGATGAGGGAAAAGTATCCAAAGTTATATCAGCTAAGTATATTTACGGGGGCGTAACTCGATTCTTGAGGGGGGTAGAGTGTGATAGAATTTCGCGCATTTTTTTCCCTTAAAATTTGCAAGATTTTACGTTTTTTAGCAATATTTTATGGAAATTTTATGCTTGTTTCCTAAAAGTTGTCAAGAAAACATCTAAGTAAGTGACTAACGTCTACAATAACTTAGGATGAAAATGAAAAGTTTTGAAAAAATTGCAATCTCTATTTAAGTTCCTTACAATAAATTACATAATGTTTCGGGATGAAACTTCTTTTAAGTAGGGTAAACTATAATACCCCATATTCATACGTATTTTAAGAATTTAATTTCATATTTTATTTGAGTATTTTTAGTGAAAAATTAAGTTAAATAAATAAATTAAAGAAAGAAAGTTTTAACTAATTTGTTACTCTGTAAGATTATTTCTATGTTTTTTAAGTTTATAAGTTATTTATTTATGTTACTTTAAATTTTATTAAATATTTTATGATGTTTCTAATTTAAAGTTTTCAAGTTATCTTAATTGTTTTAAGCCGAGGGCACCAAAGTAATTTCAAGCTTTGAGGGTATTTATGTAATTTCACCAAAACCTAATTTTAGCCTATAAATAACCCAGAAAACTAAAATTTTAAGATGTAAAACTGCAATTTGTGATTTAGGATTTAAGATAAAATAATAATAATAATAATAATAATAATAATAATAATAATAAAATTCCAAAAAATAAATTTTTTTTGAAGCTCTCAGTTCGAACACCTACCTTCACCATTCCCCTAACTCGCTAGTTTTCCCTTACCGCGCCACCACTTGCACACAACCGCCCCTCTACGTCGGCTACAAACACTCGCTGGCCACCACTCGCCGGCCACCTTTCTTCCTCCCCTTCTTTTGGTAAAAAAAATACATCGAACCCCTTATATATATTAAAAAAAACTTTTCTTCTCGTTTCTTTTTAATGAAACCTTACGTAAATTCGTTTTTTATAATTATGTTAAAGCATGTTTTATAGTTTTAATCATGTTTAATAAATTATGATCATGTTATGGAATTGAAAATTCATGTTTATAAAGTTTTTCATGAATTTATAAAACGTTAGGGTTTAAAAAGTTATGAATATTTTTAGTTTTATGATTTTAACACTCTAACCTTTCATATGATGATCATAGATTTTGTAGTATTAATTTGGGATGATTTTATGTAGTTTAGATTTGTTTTTAAAGGTTTTAAAGTAAATTAATGTTGTTGTCAAATTTCAAAAGCATGAAAACTAAGCGTAATAATATTATGAACATGTTTTTGAATATGAAATATTATTTTAATGCATAGATTATATGTATGATAATGGTATAAAATTCTAAAAGCGTTTTATGCTTGCAATATGAAGTTTTAACAAGGTTTTGATGAGTATAAAATTAAAATATATTGCTGTAAATTTTTATTAACATGTATTCGTGCATAATAAAAATAGTAACACATGAAATAATAGGTTATAATTTTTTTTAACACAACAAAATATTATATGATGATCTTAAGACAGGAATGTAATGTTTTAGGGTAAAATTATAATATTTAGAAAGGTTTATGAGAATTTTTAAGCAACTTTAAGAAGCTGCCATTTTTAGAAAATTATCGAAAATTAAGTGTTTTACAAATGAAATTATAAGATAAAGTATGGAATTAAATATAGACCATATAGGGAAGGTTTTGGACAAGTTTATGACGTAAATATATAGTTTAGAGTTGTTGTAGAAGTTAGTCAATATGGATTTTAATTTAGTTACGATTTTTGCTTTGTAGGAGAATTCGAGTTGAGTGATTTCTAGAAGTAGTGGCGGATCACCGTTATAGCACAAGGTATGTAAGTACTAAAGGCAACTATACAAAGTAAATACACTTCATGCTAGATTTGTTGATTTTTCCATGCTATATGTTGTAGACATTTAAAAGTTGATGCTTGGTTGATTTGATATGACTTGCATGATAACTTATGTTAGCATGAGTGTATGAAAAGTATGTTTTGTATATCAAGTCAAGATTTCGTATTTATAGTATTATTTGTACATCATGAAAATTGGAATGTTGATTTATTATAGAAGGTTTGACTAGTAGTCAATAAAGAAGAAAGGAAAAACAGCTTAGTTGATTAGTTACTTGATAAATCAGAAAGGTAGTTAGTGAGTATATATTCACATGTTTAATGTAAGCAAATAAGCAAATAGTTAGTCAATCACAGTTAATCTGTGGTAAAGGAAGGTTTAATGATAAAAGACACACAGAATTAATCTTAGAATCACATTATAATCAAGGTAATTAATATGGTGTTGCTTGTCACTATGTATGCCTTTATGTGTTTTTGTGTGAGTCATGATAACTTTTTAACCTATTAATCACGAAAATAGCAAGAGGATTCGCACCAAAACTCTTGGAATGTATATACCTTGAGTATGAACAATGGCGGGAGTTATGGGTATTTACTGTAACTTCTAACCTGGCTAGAAAACGTTGTACTCATTTACCTTTTTAAATGCGCTGGAATTCTGTCCCTTTATGTGACATATGTAAAACCTTCTTGGAATTGCTCCCAAATTTGTGCCCTTTCGGGCGATTGTTTAAGGAAAGGAATCACTATCAATGTGGAAGCCAAAGATCTAAATATGATATATACTTTTTACTTGATGAGTCTATGTACATGTATGTAGTGATGACAATGGTAAGAAGTATGTGTTGTTTATTTCTTTTGTTTTATTGCTAATCATACTTTGCATAGTCACTAGTAGTTATGTACTCAGCTTTGCTAATTGTGTGTGTTTGTGTGCATGGCTTTGTCTTTGACTTGGCCCTACGACGTTCCATTTCAATGGTGAGTAGTTGTCAAGAATAAAGAGAAAGCTACAGGTACAGGTTGGCATACTCAATCATGCTGGGATTGAGTGATGAGCGCTTGCATTGCTGTTTTCTTAGCTTGTGTGCACTTTCTAGTTATTTATTTTTATTGTTGAGTTTTCAGACATTTGAATTGTAAAGTTTATTTGGTTTTGAAGGGCCGTTAATACGGTTTCGAATTGTAATAAAGATTTAGTTGGTTTGGAAGTTCTTTGAGTTTTAATTTAGTTTTGAAATAAAAGACTTCTGCTGTAGTAATTTGATAAAAGCTTTAGCTGTTATCACGATGGCGGTAATACTTTGGTTTTTCCTAATTAAGTAGGATGGATATTTATTATCATTTTTCTATTTTTTTTATGCTACATATCTGAAAATTGAAAGGAGAAGATTAGGATATTCCATGGTGTTACATATTTATTCCAGTATCTATTAACCATTTGGCTCATGCCTAGACTTTTGAGATCAAGTTTCTCCCAAATGCTCTCTATAAGTTCTATGGGGAGGTTGATGAAGGGACTTGGTAGTTCAACATTTTCGGGTTCATTGAAATGACATTTACAAAATAGAAAATAACATTTCGGATTATTAATGGGCTCATCCCATCCAGTATCGTTCTTTCTATTTTAACCCTCTTCCAACTATCGCATGCATATGGATCTTTGGAAGGAGGAAGGTCGTCAGAGGTCTTCTCTCCTTCTTTAAAGATTTTTAGGGTAACTCCATCCTCTTCTAAGGCATTCCGGGGGACAGTTCATCCTGCGGAAGTGACAAGAGTGACTGCATTGAAGTTGAAGCTTTCTTCTTCAATCATGAAGATTTTTTTGTACTACACCATATCTTCACGTATTTTAAAGAATTATTTTCGTATTTTGTACGTATGTTTAATATTTTATTTGAGAAATTATATTCTATAGAATATAAAACAAAAGAATTGAAATAAATTTTAACGAAAATAATTATTTTGTGTTTATGAATAATATTTTGTGTTTTATTAAATATTTTGAAAAGTTTCTAAAAAAAAGAATTTTTAGAGTTTCCTAAATTATTTTAAGGCAAGGGCATAAAAGTAATTTCAAATATTAAGGATAAAAGTAATTTTAACGAAAATATTTTGCAAATTGGAGATTTAGGATTCCAAAAATGTAGAGAGAAAAAAAAACAGAGAGGAGGAAGTACGAACAAGAAGAAAAAAAATTATTTTGTGTTCGGTTTTGGCGAGGAAAAGAAAAAAAAACATCGTCGTTGCTTTCAGCCGGAGATTCACCGGAGCCCGTCGTGAGCCGCCGCTCTCACTGCCGGCCACCCCTTCCTCCCCTTCGTTGGTATTTTCATACTTCTAAAATAAACAAAAAGTTTCTTCTTCTTTCTTTTTGATTTGATTTGGCAAATGCATGTTTATGTTTATGATTAATCATGTTTTTATAAGTTTGAATCATGTTTTATGAAGTTATGATTTAATTTTAAGCATGAATTTATTTGTTGTTCATGAAGTTTTAGATTAGGGTTTATAAAGATATGAAATTCTTGATTTTTATGAGTTTTAATGACTTAAACTTCAATATTATGATCATGAATTGTTGTTGGGTGAATTTATGATGATTTTATGAAGTTTAAATTGATTTTTAAAGACTTTAAACTTGAATTATATAGCTGCCCAAATTTTGAAACCATGAAAATCAATAGAATAAATATTATGAACATGTTTTTGCTTGTGACAAATTATTCTAAAGCGTAGTTTGGTTTCATAATGATGTTAGTAGATTGTAAAAGAGTATTATGATGAATTTATGATGTTCTTACGAGTTTTTAATGAGTTTTAGATGAATAAACAAAGCATTAAATTTTTATGAACACTTGTTTATGCCCAATAAAAATAATAACATGAAATATAGTAAGATATAATTATTTTTAATGCATCTAAGTATTGTGTATTGATCTTAGAACATGACTATAGTGTTTTATGATCAAAATATGATATTTAGAAAGGTTTTAGAGTGATTTTAAGAAGGTTTACAAAGTTGCCATTTTTGGAAAATTACCGAAAATCAAATATTTTGCAATAGAAAAATTAGAGTAAAGTATGAAATTGAATAAAGACCATATAGAGAATGTTTTAGACAAGTTTCTCACATAGAAAGTTAGTATAGTGTTGTTGTAGAACTTAGTCAACAAGGTTTTAATTTAGTTTCGGTTTTCTCTATGTAGGAAACTTCGAAATAGTCGACTTTTAGGAGTTGTGGCAGATAACCACTACTTTACAAGGTACGTAAGTACCAAAGACAAACATAAGAATTAGAATTCATGCTTGGTTGATCTTTTATGTTATGTTACGTTATTCTGCTTCTTTGGATTGTGAATTAGCATGCATGACAAGTTTTATTAGAAGCATGATTTTATATTATTTTGCATTACATTTTTTTAGCAATATAAATTCTATAAGATTTGTTTGGAATATTATGAGCAGTTTAATTTGGCCAATAGCTTATTAATAAGGAAAGGAAGTTATTGAATTTGGTTAGTTACTTAATCAACAAGAGAAGTAGTTTGTGAATATTTATTCACATGATTAATAGAAGTTAATGAGCAATTATTTTGTGCATGTTGCCACTCACAGTTTAATGTGTGGTCAAGGAGAAAGTAAATAGTTAGCCACTCACAATTAATGTGTGATAAAGGAAGTTTAGTTTGACTAAAGGACACACATGAGATTATTTTTAGAATCACTCTTAATCAAAGGACGCATGCTTCTATGTGATGTTATATGTGAATCATCACATTGTTAAACCGGCTAATCACGTAAAGTGTAAGAGGACTCGCAGCAAAACTCTTGGAACGTATATACCTTGGGTATGAACAATGGGGGGAGTCGTATGGAACAGTGATCTATGACTTCTAATTGGAGTACAAGACGTTATACTCTTTAATATTTTTAATGCGCTGGAATTCCGTCAGTTTATGTGACATAGGTAATACCTTCTTGGACTTGCTCCCAAGTTGGTTCCCAATAGGACGATTTTTAAAGGAAAGGAAACCCGTTTGATGCGGAATCCAATGTTTAAATATAATAATTGATTTGTTGAGTCTATGCACAGATGAAGATAGTCAAATGTAAGATGTCTGTATGTCTTAGGTTTATTTATGTTGTTCTTGTTGCATAGTCTTTAGTAGTTATGTACTCAGCTTCACTGACTGATTGTTTTGTGTGCATGGCTTTGTCTTGGACTTGGCCCAACAAATGACCCACTTGTTGCCAATTAGTTGACTAGAATAAGAAAAGCTATAGGTACAAGTGGGCGTAAGTCATTTCATGTCGTGCTGGAGTGTAAGTGCTTGCTGTGTAGTTTCGTAGTTTCTTAATTTACTTGCTTATGGAGTTATCTAACTTTTTATTTTGGATTTTGTTTATTTTCAAAGTTTTTAGTTTTGGTTTTTAAGGGCCATTAAGGTGGTTCCAAAGTGTAATAAAGTTTTAAGTTGATTTTTATTTTGGATGTTGGTTTGAATTTAATTTTGAGATTGTTTGAAGTTTAAGTTTTAACGTCGTTTTGGTTTTAAGACTTTCACTGTAGGACTTTGATAAATGCCTTAGCCGTAATCATGGTGGCGGTAATACTGTGGTTTTTCCTTGTTATTTAGGAGTTTAATGATTATATTTCTTGAATATTTATATTATGTTTCCGGAAAAATATAGAGTAGAAAGTTAGGAAATTCCAGGGTGTTACATGTTTGGATGTTGAGCTTCTTTCCTCTTAGAGGAATGGGGAGCCTCCCATCTTCAACAATGAATTCTAGGAGATTTTTTAGAGTCCAACATTCTTCGGTAGCGTGACCTCTGTCTCGGTGGGATTTGCAGTATTTGTTGGCATCCCATCATAGTGACCTGTTTTTAGGAGTAGGGTGGGGGGTGGGCCCTACTGGATTGATGTTGCCTTTCGATTAGAGTTTCTCAAACTCTTGAATATAGTTCATACCCAAAGGAGTGTGATAGCGTCGGCGGCGGAAAGAGGTCTTGGACTCTTGAATGGCATTGATTTTATTAGAAGTGGATGCTCCTTTTGACTGATTGGCCCGATGGTTGTTGGTCGATCTTCCTCTTCCACTTTCTTATTGAGGTCTTCCTCAATTTCGATCCCTATGTGATAGAACTTTTCAAAAGTGTCAAGGCCCAAGTATTTGAGATGATTTTTGTACTTTGGGAGCATGTTAGCAATTTTTACTTGCTCTTTTTTGGGTGGCGCGTTCACCATTTGTGCCGCAACTTCACTCCAACGAGGGAGGTAGCAGGTGAAGCCTTCCTTTTCTTCTTGGTTGAGAATTTCAAGCTCCCTTTTAGAGGTGGTAGCTTGAGTATTTCCCTTGTAACGAGTTATGAATGCCTGTGCTATGTCCTCCCAAGTTGAGGTGTCTTTGTCGGGGAATGAAGAGAACCACTTTTGACATACGGGCTCAAGAGTCATAGGGAAGATACTTGGATAGAGCCTTGGATTGATCTTCTTCACATCCATGTAGAACTTGAAGCCTCTAAAAAAGTATTTCAAATTGTAAGTAGCTTTGACTTTCGGGTTTTCAACAATGGAGAATTTTTCCAGCAAAGTATCGATCAAGTTCTGATTGAGATTTAAAAGATCAATGTAGGAATCTTGGTCGGTGACCCTTCTAACTACCTTTTTAGGCCCTGGATAGTGTCTCTATTCTTGAGGTCATTCATCTCAACTTTCATTGCTCCAAATGCTTGTGTTGATTGGGCGATGAGGGCCATCTAATTGATCGTGCTCGTGAGGTATTGATTACCCATTGTTGAATTGGATTGTGTCGTTTCTTCTTGAACTTGAAGGTAAACCGGAGTGTCCTTTCAAAGTAACCTTGTTCCTCGCTTTCTTGTCCAAAGAGAGGTGGTTAACTGGGTTCGTGCACGAGCTATCCTGTGATAATGGATTTTTAGATTTTTCACTTATTTTAATGACTTGACCTGTAAGACACAAGCAAGACCAACATGGTTGCTTCCTAATTCTATATCAAAGCATGATACATAGTTTTCCATCATCCCCTTGATATAGTATTTTTTTGTTATTTTATTTTTATTTTTATAATTAAGCGGAGGATGAAGATACTACTTACAAAATGAATGACATGAAACCAAATGCAATAAGCAACCATGGTCTATAAGCTCCTCTCTAGGTGAAAAAGGCTACAAGAAAGCTAGACTCCCGAAAATAGTATTCACACAAGTATAGTACATATGATCACGTAGCATGTCACACGTAATAACACACCTATGTATGAGGTCAAGTCCAATAACGTTAGCCAAGGTTCTAAGAGGCAACTAGAACTAAGGCTTTAAGGCGTCCAAAGGGTTACCATGACTAGGGTGTGACCAACTATCCACACCACAACTTAGTGGTGATCCAAGTTGGACATCCATTATGAATCACATAGGTCATATGATCCACGCGTCATGGTAAGAAGGACATCAGTTAAGGAACAGCATTAGGTAGGTCACCTAACAATCCTTAACGTTGGTCCCCTGGAGGTGTCGCAAGTATAGAACATACTTTAAGAGATGTGTATCGTAAAGCAAGACCCTCACATGGGAATTGCATGCATTATGCCTAGCAGGTAGAATTCAATATTACAACTATGAAATTACGAGACTCTCGAGTTTTGTCCACTCTCCTTTAAGAATAAAGGAATATCCCAAGTGAAGTTGCCAAACCATGGACCCTGGGCTTTGGGCGCCCACGAGCCCATTTTACGGACATCGAATGTCTTTAGTTTGATTGCATAGTGTGAGTGTTCTTGGCTTAGGGACTAAGTCTAGAAGCTCGAAACCTAAGTAGAGAAGTCGCAATCATGCTCCTTTCGGGAGCTCATGGAACCCCATTAGGTCTATCCCGAAGGCAAATTGACAGCTAAGGATAAGAAGGTCTCATATCTATGGATTCGGAGACAAGAGTAGGTAACACTGTCCCCCTACGTATAGCGGCCTCTACTTGTTCTCATATGTGATTTCTTAAACATACTATCAAATTATATCATACATATTTCCGGTTATTGCCTACAAATGCATAGAAATAATGCTAGGCGGGTTTTTAGTTAATGCCCACATAATTCCCGATTTATATATGCTTGGGTGATCGCTTTAGGATCTAATTGATTATGATATTTATATCGTTAGAACATGCTTTTAAGTCTTTTGAGCTAAACATGGATTCCATGTGGTTTAAAGCATTAAACATTTAGCATGGAATCACATAAATCTTAAAACATGTTTCTACCTAAATTTGGTTTTAATGAAAATTTGAGTAATTAATTAGTCAATATTGCATGAATTTAATTTTAAAACATCTCAATTATCTAATACAGGAAAAAAAAAAAGTCACATAAACATGCAAACTAACTTATTGAAGAAATCAAGGAGATTTCGATGTTGTTGGCCTCATTTAAAGTACCTTTCGTGCAATAAATCCACAATTTCATAGAACCGAAAGCTTGAAGCTAAGAACCTGTAATAGTAATAGTAATAGTAATAGTAATAGTAATAGTAATAGTAATAGTAATAGTAATAGTAATAGTAATAGTAATAGTAATAGTAATAGTAATAGTAATAGTAATAGTAATAGTAATAGTAATAGTAATAGTAATAGTAATAGTAATAGTAATAGTAATAGTAATAGTAATAGTAATAGTAATAGTAATAGTAATAGTAATAGTAATAGTAATAGTAATAGTAATAGTAATAGTAATAGTAATAGTAATAGTAATAGTAATAGTAATAGTAATAGTAATAGTAATAGTAATAGTAATAGTAATAGTAATAGTAATAGTAATAGTAATAGTAATAGTAATAGTAATAGTAATAGTAATAGTAATAGTAATAGTAATAGTAATAGTAATAGTAATAGTAATAGTAATAGTAATAGTAATAGTAATAGTAATAGTAATAGTAATAGTAATAGTAATAGTAATAGTAATAGTAATAGTAATAGTAATAGTAATAGTAATAGTAATAGTAATAGTAATAGTAATAGTAATAGTAATAGTAATAGTAATAGTAATAGTAATAGTAATAGTAATAGTAATAGTAATAGTAATAGTAATAGTAATAGTAATAGTAATAGTAATAGTAATAGTAATAGTAATAGTAATAGTAATAGTAATAGTAATAGTAATAGTAATAGTAATAGTAATAGTAATAGTAATAGTAATAGTAATAGTAATAGTAATAGTAATAGTAATAGTAATAGTAATAATAATAATAACAACAACAACAACAACATTAATGTTTAATAATTTGTGAGAGGAAGAAGCACGATTTTCGATGTAGGGCACAAAAATCGAGAGAGAAAGAGAGAGAGAGAGGTCGTGAAGAAGAGAGAGATTGTGTGAATTGATGATTGTATGTGAGGATTGATGAATGAGGTCGGAAAAGGTCAGGAATACATAGGGTTGGATGTGACGTCATCAAGCGCTAACTCGCTCGTGCTTGAGCGCCTAGACGCTGGCTGGGTGCCTAGGCGCTCGAGCTCCCTTTTTCATGGTTTTCATGCGATGAATTTCCGAAACTTCCTTATTACGTATATTCATTTCCATAAATCGAAATATTATGAAAAAATATGAAATAACTTCCATAAACCTGTTTATATACTTCCATAAACTAGAGTTTCCATAAACCGAGCAAACCCTTCTAGAATGTTCGTCGAATCTGGTCACGTTGATATGCTTAAATTAATTTCTTTATTTTCGAGAATGAAATTATGAAATAAAATTAAAATGAAACGAAAATTAAAGTAAAATGAGAAAAGGCAATATATAAATAAGAAGTAAAAATAAATTAAACTAGAATGAAAATTAGAAAAATATTTTAAGTGTATTTTGACCTCTATCTTGTCATCAGTTAACCATTTCTAACAGCGCTTTTATTTATTTATTTATTTTCAAACAATTGACTTTCAAAAATTGGACATAATTGAGACGTGGTAAACTTTAATCATCAGCCGTTAGGTCGGACCTAATATAGGTGTCTACAACTGGTGAACTATTTCTGACCCTTGATCGCTTGAAAAAGGATTCTCATGCTCCATTAACTGATTGTCCTTTACTTCTCCAGGTAAATATTTCATTCTTTAAACATTTATGAATTATTTGCATATGAATTTCTAGCAATAAATAAATATTTTAATGCTAAAAATTATGTTAAATTAATTTCATATATTAATCAATTCATGAGAACATTTAAAATTATTTTCTTGTATGCAAATAATTAATGGTAATATTCAATGATGTATGTTGCACATTATAATTGTTTTGTTGAATAAAAATTTTTATTTCAAATATTCAATAGGTCAAAAAATATTTGACATATCCAATACATTGTTAATTATGACACGTAATAATTGAATATTTTTATTTCAAACATTAAATAGCTCATAAAGCATTTGAAATGTGATGATTGAATGTTTTTATTTCAAATATTAAATAAGTCATAAAATATTTGAAATTTTGATTATTGAATGTTTTCATTTCAATTATTAAATAGGTCATAAAATATTTGAAATATGCAATTAGTGATGATTTAAATATTCAAAATACCCTCAAGTGCTAATTATTTCCTTCTTTGACATGTATGGCTTATGGACCGTCTGAAATTAATGGAGCCTTCTTTCAACATTCCCACATATACTCTAAGAAATTTATATGGGCGGCGTAAACGGTATCATTATTCCACTACGCATCAATGGCTGCTTATTCTTGCTAACAAGAAGATTTGCATTTGATGGACAGTCTCGTGGTGGAAAATCAAAACCATGGTCTATTCTAAAGATACCCTGTACATTCAAGTGGTTGGGTGACCTTACTGGCATTTTATTACCCTTCTAGGGTGATGAGGCAGTTAGGTAAGCAACAATTAGTTCCATACCATGACACAGTAAGACCTGATGATAAGCCCGTGCTGCTACAAAGTTATCAAAACATTATTTTATTTGGCAGAAAGCAGAATCTATTTTCATTCGTGTTGAGCCTTGTAAGGAAGAAAGGAAGGATCATGGATATGCTTAGGAGAAAGTAGAGGAGAAGCCCAAGATGTCCTCTATTAAGGACTGACTCGAACCCAAGAAGGTGCCTGTTTGGGAAAGACTCGAGAAACTACCCCTATTGAAGATTCATGATGTTTCTCCTAGAAAAAAAAGGCCAAGAGAATAGAGGTCCCAAGAAAGAAGAAGTTCGTACCCAAGAAGCAAATTGAATTAGGGGAGAGTTCATGCTTTTACAAATAATTCATTTACTTTTATATTATTTCAAGGAAAATGATACAATATTCAGATAATGAATCTTTAAATTTTGAGAAAATAAACGTAGTTCATGTTTATTATGGCAACCAATTTAGGTACTGTAGAGGAGAGGGATTTTTATTTTTTAAATGTGCCGAACACTAGGTCGAGGCTACGTATCCTTATGGAATCAGCCAAACGTAGTTCCAGTAACTCCATGAGTATGATTTAAGCATAATATCTCTTCAGCCGATCCAAATTGGTGAGGTTATAAAAGTTATCACTATTTATGTCCATTAGTTAGCATGCACCTCGCAGATGTATTTTCATAACAATATAGAGCCCGACACATTTCGGGCAGAATTTCACTCTAGGATCTATGACGATCATCCTTAATGCCTTGAGAACCAAGTCACCTTCTTGACATTTCTTTCTTTGACATGTTTACTTAAATTCCTCTCAATCCTCTTTTGTTAGACTTGTACATGACTTAAAGCCTTAAAATTCTTTTCATCTAGAAGGACAAAGGGGGGCAAAATGAACCCAAATCAGTTCACAACAATTACAACCCACCAACAAGCGCATACATAAAATAATTAACTTAATAAGAAGATAAAAAAAGTGAAGAAATCACCAAAACGTAGAGGTTCTGTCCAGCTGCAATTACAAACAAACCAGAGCTCAAACAAAGGATCCAACCGTTGAATTTGAAGCTTTATGTGTCCCCAACAAGACTCACAAAAGCTTCTTTTGGAAGCCAACAAGAACATTCCAACATGGACTCACACAATAAGCATGCTCGTTTGGAAAAGGATGTGTATTCCCAAACACAAATTCATCATGACATAAAAGAGAGGCTATTCTTTAAGCTTGAAATAAATCCAATAATTGGGACTTCTTAAAGGTCCCACAGCGCCGACAATAGCCTAAATGGAATATTATCATGCCATTTTCTCTTTTCTGGGTGGGCAAACAAATAATTTCTTGCTCAGGACGAAAACAAAACAAATTACATTGGCATGATCGTTGCTTAAAACGCAGTTTCCTTGTTATCCTGTGTACCCGACCCTTAATTGTTAAAAGTGGTTTCCTCCTGCGACAAAGAATATATAAAATAATATAGTATATAAAAGTTGAACCATAGTGGTTAGAATTCTCATTCTAATCACTTATATATTCTTTAGATAAGTTGAAAAGGGAAACATTCTATTATCCTTTAATTTTTAGATCGCAATTTATCCGTCTATGCCAATAGTGACTTCCAAATTTGGCTACCTCCCCCACTCATCAAGATAAAACATAAGACACTTTTGTCAAGGGGGACCGGGGTGCACGCTGCCCCTTCACCTACAAAACCGCTATTGGAGTGCGGTGCTTCTCAGGGCCCTCTTAGTGAGAGCAACCTCGCCCGCCGTGGCGATCTCATATCTCGGCCGTACCCATTCTACTTCAGGAAGTTCACTTTCCAGTACTATTCTCAACGTGGGAATCTCGAGTTCAATTGGCTGTATTGCTTCCATCCCGTACACCAAAGAGAAAGGCGTTGCTCTAGTAGAGGTCCTAATGGAAGTCATGTACCCAAATAAGGCGAAGGATGATCCTGATGTTCTTATTTGCTGCTTCGACTGCTCAATTGGTTTGAGGTTGATATGGAGATGATTTGTGTTGCTGATTTTTATATTTTAGGAGGAGTTATTCGCATTCACACTGAAAATGAGTTCCATTATCATTGATGATCTTATGCGAGACGCCATATCACCATATTATATTGGTTTTGATGAATTGTGCCACATGTATTGGCTTGCAACCCACGGTATGAAGCGGCTTCTACCCATTGGTTAAGCAAGGTGAAGCAATTGATTACCAATATAAATTCATGGCCTTCATGACCTGGAGGTGTAACCTTTCCAATTATATCGATTTCCCATGTTGAGAATGGCCATGGAGATGATAGGGAATTAATAAGGGATGGTGGTATATGCTGAGCATTTGCATATTTCTGGCACTTATCGCAATGTCTCACATATCTTTGGCAATCATCCCCTATAGTAGTCGAATAATACCTTTGTTTAATGATCTTTGAAGTTAACATTCGAGCATTCATATGAGTATATCACACGCATGTATGTACTAGATCCATGACCTCTTGATCCTCTTCGCTAACTATTCATCGAAGGTGTAGGCCATTGTGGTGTCTTTTACATAATTCTCCTCCTCAAATGATGTATCGATAGGCTAAGAGCCTTAAGGCTCGTTGCTCCTTCTATGTACCGCTAAGGTACTTTGATTTTCTAAGTAACTTTTTATGTCACTATAGCAAGACTCCTCCTTTGTGAGGTCATTCACCTCGTTTTCTTCTTCAACCATGCAAACATAAGCTGGTTCCTTTTTTCTTTCAACCTCCAAGGGCATTTCATTCAAAGATCTTGGGATGCAGACCATTGACGCTAACTTAGCTAAAGCATCGGCAAATTGATTATCCTCCCTTTTTAGGTAGGTGTATTCGATTTCTTCAATTTCTGAAGCAATTTGTTCTAGGTGAGCCTATTATGGGGCCAAGCATTCACTTATAGCTTTCCATCTTCCAGAGAATTGATTGATGATTAATGAAGAATCTCCATAGACCATTAACTTCTGGACTTTCAGAGCTACAGCGGCCTCGAGCCCTATGATGCAACCTTCATATTCAGCAGTGTTGTTTGTCACATCAATTTATAATTTCACTAATATGGGTGGATGCTCCTCTTTGGGGGAAACGGGTAGGACATCGACCCCATATCCTTATTTATTAGAAGCACTATCAAAATATAAGGACCAGCTTTCTTTTTCAGCCATAATTATTTCTTCATCAGGAAATTCGTAGCACTCGGGTTGTGGTTCGTCAGGAGAGTCAGCTAAGAATTCTTAAACTATGCTTCCTTTTATTGATTTTTGTGACACAAACTTAAGGTTAAATTTATCCAACATGATCATCCATCTCCATATTCACACATTTATACGGGCATGTCAAAGAGATAATTGAGTGGATCTCCTTTGTTGAATACGTGAATGGTGTGAGTGAGCAAGTAATGTCTCAACTTGTTAGTAGGACACACCAATGCCAAACACAAATTTTCGATGTTAGAATATTTTTCTTCAAATTGTAGGAGCTTTCTGCTTAAGTAATAAGTAGGATTTTCTTTTCCATTGATTTCTTGTGCTAGCATAGCCCTGAGACAGTTTGAGTGACGGTTAAGTAAAGTCTCTAAGGATGGCCCAGAGTAGGAGGTATTAAGACAGGCGGATTTGTGAGATACTCCTTGATTTTGTCGAAAGCTTGATGACAATCATCATCCCATTCCTTTGGAGCATCTTTCTTTAATTTCTTTATGATGGGCTCACACACCATAGTATGTTTGGAAATGAATATGCTTATGTACTGGAGCCTACACATGCAAGAACCCCCGAATCTCCTTCTCGGTCTTTGGTGGTTTTAGAGACATAATGGCTTTTATTTTCGTCGGATCAATTTCATTTCCTCTTGCGCTAAATACGTGACTTAGAAGCTTCCCTAAAGTAATTCAAAAGGCACATTTTTGAGGATTGAGTCTCATGTTGAACCTCCGAAGTCTTTCGAAGAATTTTCTCCAGGAAAGGGTGTGTTCACTCCTTTGCTTGGTTTTACTATCATGTCATCTACGTACACCTCTAATTTTTTGTGTATCATATCATGAAGAAGTGTGGTTGGAGCGCGATGATACGTAGCGTCGACGTTCTTTAAACCAAATGGCATGACTGTGTAGCAATATAACACCCATGGAGTGGTGAAGGTTATTTTTTCCATGTTTTTTAAAACCATATTGATTTGATAGTAGCCGGCATAACCATCTACGAAGGAAAACATGGTATGGTTGGTCGTGTTATTATCAAGCATGTCGATATAAGGCAATGGGTAGTCATCTTTTGAACTGGACTTATTCAGGTCCCCAAAAATCCACGCACATTCTTACTCTTCCGTCTTTCTTTGGCACAGGGACTACGTTGGCAACCCAATCAGCATATTGGACTACCTTAATGAATCCAGCTTTCAGCTGTTTTATTACCTTTTCTCGCATTTTTAATTAAACTTCTAGTTTCACTCTTCTAAGCATTTATTTTATGAATTTGGCTCCCTAGTTCAGAGGGATGGTGTGCTTAGTGTAGACCCAGGGCTATGGGGGCCCACATGCCCTTTTTACGGACATCGAATGTCGTTTAATTTGATTGCATAGTGTGAGTATGCTTGCCTTAGGGAGTGAGTCTAGAATCTCAAAACCCAAGTTGAAAAGATGCCATCGTCCTCCTTTCGGGAGCTAACGGAACCCCATTAGGTCATATCCCAAGGGTAAAAATGAAAGCCAAGGATAAGAAGGTCTTATATCTCTTGATTCAGGGACGAGGGTAAGGAAAACTGTAGGTCACAGTGTCCTCCATCATATAATGGCCTCTACTTGTTATCATGTGTAATTTCACAATCATATTATCGAATTATAACAATCATATATCCGGTTTAGACCTACAAACACATATGAAAATTCGCTAGGCGGGTTTTTATTTAATGTACAGATAATATCTGGTTTATCATGCATGGGTGATCGCTTTAGGGTTAAGTTGATTTTTAATCTTGGATTAGTTGAAACATGCTTTTAGGTCTTTTAAGCTAAGCATGAATTCTACGTGATTGAAAGCATTAAACACTATGCATGGATTCACATAAAGCCTAGAGAAAATGTTTCTACTTAAGATTGATTTTAATTTAAGGTCGAATCATCAATTAATCAATAATGCATGAATTTAATTACAAAGATGCCCGTTATCTAATAAAGCATTAAAACCACATACTTATGAAAACTAACTCCTTTGAAGAACTAAATATGATGATTTCGATGTGGTTGGTCTCATGTGAAGTACCTTTCGTGCAAATCATCGACCATCCTTCAGAACAGGGAGCTTGAAGAACCTTAACTAAGTAGTAGTAGTAGTAGTAGTAGTAGTAATAATAATAATAATAATAATAATAATAATAATAATAATAATAATAATAATAATAATAATAATAATAATAATAATAATAATAATAATAATAATAATAATAGGAATAATAGTAATAAAAATAAGAATAAGTTATTTGTTTTGTGGAATGCGAGGTTTTCGAAGTAAGGCACGACGACCGAGAGAAGTTTAGAGAGAGAAAGAGACGAAATAGAGAGAGAGAGAGAGAGAGAGAGTGAATGAGTTGTTGTGAATGAAGAAATTGTTCGGATGATTTGATGATGAATGAAGGTCGAAGGAGGGGGTTTTTATAGTGATGGAAGTAACATAAGCTAGTGCCAGTATAACACCCTAGAATTTCCTAACTTACTTCTCTAGATTTTCCCGGAAAATATTACAATATAAATAAAGAATAATAATTATTAAGAACTCCTAAATTAACTAGGAAAAACCAAAGTATTACCGCCACCGTGATATTAAAACCTAACTCGAACTCTTCTACTTAGAGAAAATTGAAACTAAATTAAAACCTTGTTGACTAACTTCTACAACAACTATAAACTATCTTTTTATGTTGAAAACTTGTCCAAAACGTTCCCTATATGGTCTTTATTAAATTCCATACTTTATTTTAATTTTTTCATCGTGCAATACATGATTTTCGATGGTTTTCCAAAAATAGCAGCTTTGTAATTTTCCTTAACATCACTTTAAAACCCTTCTAAACATCATAGTTTGATCATAAAATACTATAGTCATGTCCAAAGATAATCAAACAATATTTAGATGCAATAAATATAATTATGAATTTCACGTGTTACTATTTTTGTTGTGCATGAAGATGTGTTAATAAAAATTCACAAGTTTATTTATTTATTGAAAAGTCATTAAAAACTCATCTAAACATTATAAATCAACCATAAAACTCGTTTACAATCTATTATCATCATCATGTATCAATTCTATGCTTTAAAATAATTTTTTCATAAAGTAAAACATGTTCAAAATATTTTTACTATGCCTTGGGAGAAATGAAAGCGGAGATGAACGATCTCGAGAATAGACACACTATACAAGACATGGAGAAAGTATTTAGAAGGGTCACCGACCAAGACTCTTATTTTGATCCTCCCAATCTCGAACCAAACTTGATCGACACTTTGCCGGAAAAGTTCTCCATTGCTGAACTTCCAAAGTTTAAAGCTACCAACAGTCTGAAGTATTTCCTAAGAGGCTTCAAGTTCTACATGGATGTGAAGAAGATCAATCCAACGCTCTATCCCATAATCTTCCCTATGACTCTTGAGCCCGTATGTCAAAAATGGTTCTTCTCACACTAGTACATAAAACCCTATTTGCTACGGTTAAAAACAAGTTATTTGCTTCGGTTCTAGAGAGCAGCAAATAGTATACATGTTATTTACTGCGATCAAACCACAACATATAATATGTTATTTGCTGCGGTTCTATAACAACCGCAGCAAATTACAAGCTTTTTTTTAGGAAAGCATGTTATTTGCTGCCGTTGTTTGTAAAACCGCAGCAAATAACATGCTTCTCTAAAAACAAAAAGCTTGTTATTTGCTACTTACAACCAAGAACCGCATCACACAACCAAGAACCGGAGCAATAAGCTTTTTCTTTTTTCTTCAAATTATTAATGCTAATTAAATTGTTGGTGGAATACATAAATTGATTTCAAATATCAAATGTATATATTAAAAATAATTACATCAATTTCATTTGTCACCCCTATTACAATGAAGAAGTAATTTATGCGATTCAACTAATTACATTCAATAATTAGTTTGATAAACCACAAATTAGATTCATAAATCAATAATCAGCATTTTATATTTTACACTCAACAACATACGGCGGATAGATTGACGTGCATCATGAGCAATAAGTTATAAGAAACTTAACAACCTTGTCTGGAACTTCGTCAATCTCCGAAACAGTGAAAGGCCCTTCTAGAATTGTTGTTGACGTGCTCAAAATCTAAAATCCAATAAAAAATAGGTAAGGAATAGGCAAAAAGTAACAAATACCATGAAATCCGTATATCATACAAAAAACACCATGTTAAAGCACCATGTTAAAAAAAAACATACGAATATAATTTACAATGTAACTAACTTATGATGTGTGACTGAGAGACTAGATGTGTGAGTGTATGTGCGAGTGAGGGACTAGCTAAGTGTGAGTGTGATTATGACTGTGTGATTGTAAACGTGGATGAGTCACTTGATTAACAACCATACAAAGGCATTACGAATATATCAACTTTTAAAGTTCATTAACAACCCACTCTAGCGCTGAGCTTCATAGGGAAGGTAGCTGTTATCTTTTTTAATAGCAACTGTGATCGGTGTGTGAGTGTCAGTTTGTGTCACTGTGAGTGCGTCATTCTGAGTTTCTGTGAGTGTGAGTGAAAGTGTGTGACTATGAGTTTGTCACTAAGTGATGGACTGACTATGAGGGTGTGTGCTAGTGAGGAGCTTACATGTGATGGTAATTGTGTGACTGTGAGGCAAGCCAATCTGAACCACACCACACAACCAAGAACAAAAATGAGTTTTAAATTCAACTCAAAAAATAATGAGCTGCAAGATAGATGATTGAATATCACTCCTGAATTCTTGTTAAGGCACGCATTAAACAAGCAAGTCAAAAAAATAATTCAAACTGACGCGCACATTGTGTGCTCTACGCTCAAGCTCAGATCCATATACGATTTGAAAATGCAACACAACACAAACTCATTAGTAGCCAATGGACGATGCCATATGGCATCGGTGTATTCGAGCAGAACAATAGGTGTGTGAGTGTTAGCAGCAGCTTGTGAGTGTGAGTTTTTGTCTGAGAGACTAGGTGTGTGAGTGCCTGTGCAATTGAGGGACTAAGTGTGAGTTTGTGTCAGTGACTAGGTGTGTGAGTTCCAGTGCGAGTGAGGGACTAACTGTGAGTTTCTGTCAGTGACTAGGTGTGTGAGTGCTTGTGCGAATGAGGGACAAAGTGTGCTAGGTGTGTGAGTGCTTGTGCGAATGAGGGACAAAGTGTGAGTTTCTGTCAGTGACTAGGTGTGTGAGTGCCTGTGTGAGTGAGGGACTAAGTGTTAGTTTGTGACAGTTACTCAGAGACTAGGTGTGTTAGTGTGTGTGCGTGAGTGAGGGAGTAACTATAAGTGTGGATTTGTGACTGTGGGTGAGTAGTTAGTGAGTAAGGGACTAACTGAGTTCATATCTTTCAATAAAGATTGGTACACCAAGCATGTCAAAGACCAATGACACTACAAGTTATATAATACATACCTAAAGTTAAAAACTAAACAATGGAAGGAAGAATATGGCGTGCATCTTGTGGTGTGGTATACGGAGAACTTTCAGCCAGATTTTTATGCAAATCCAACTTCTATTCCCCTAAAGGCTAAGTAAAAAAAACAAAAGAAATGCATAAGAGAAAGGTACTATAACAACAAATTGAGACACCAAAAGAGTCAAAGTGAAAGGCCTCCAAACAAGCATAGAGTATCGAATATCACAGCCAACAGGAGCTTTGTCACCAAATAAGTTCAAACTCTTCAAGAAAGTGTACAAACATCTTAAAGTTCAACACCAGTTGCATCTCAAAGACTATGCAAGAGATTAAATATCAATTGAACATCAATTACACAGCAAACCAACTGCAGATGATACTTACATTTAATGTAGCTAGCTATTAGAGGATAACAACAGGGTATTAAGCAACTGCTACTAGTATTTGAATAGAGATAATACTAATTGGTTAAAAAAAAATACTCTCAGGAGATTTGATATCGAAATTAAACTTAAAAGTCCTGGCATAAACTAAATTCCTGAGTAGATGGATTGGGCAAAAACAAATAAAACATATAATAGAGGAAACAACAACAACAGCAACAACAACAAAATTAGATTAAACAGAAGAAGTAAAACATAATCGAAGAAGAAAAATGGTAAAAATAGAAATCAGAAGGAAAAAAAAATCCCAATTAAACCCTAACAAATTAAATCCAGCCCAAAATCCCAATTTTGGTTTAACCACATTACCTTGGTGACAACGACAACGGAGAAGAAGGCCGCAGGTACCAACGACTACGACGGAGAAGAAAGCAGCAGTTACAAACGACGGAGAAGAAATCAAATTCGGTGCATATTCTGTTCTAATAGGAATTAGACTAGAGATCAGACCAGGAGTTCAGCACCCTACCATTGAGCCTCATCAGCAGTTCAACAGTTTAGCAGTTCACAATTCATAGCATATGCCCACTTTCTAACAGCACTACAGCCTAGCGTTTAGGATAATCCCATGACTATCAGTCAACCCTAAAAGTAATGAAAATTTCTAATTGAGCTTTCTTTTATATACATTAACTTTTCTAATTTCTTTCTTTTTAATTAATGCCGTAAACTTGCAGTAGATAGGTGGTAACCAAAATAAAATTTTACGTGAGAACCTTAGGTAAAACGGCACTGTTACTCAGAGACTAACAGCTGAAATAGAAAGATGGCAAAGTGTTCTTAAGGAAAGTTACTCAGCTAGGTTCCTATATGAACTAGACATGAAATTTTTTTCCCAAGAATATTATAAATCTCTCTCTCATATACAGATTTTAACCTTAACATGGTGCCTTTCTTTCACATGAGACCAGGAGTCACGTCTGTAATTTAACAACGTTCTCTAATAGATCATAATTTTTTTTACTAATTTGTATTGAGTCCTTAAAACTCCTCAAATTTAGCTTCTAGCAGGATTTGGTTTCATGACTTGTAACTCGTGAACTACAAACCTTACCGCTAAACCATCCACCATCTTAGAATGAAGTTTTCCATGGAGAATAAGGATCAAACTTTGGCATCAATAATAAACTAAAAACCATAAATGGAGTATGCTACATGTATTGTTTATTTTGGTTCCGAGCTCCTGCATATATCTAAGGGATCTTATTCTTATTAGTGTTCCAAAAAAAAATTACTTACGTAGTATGTAGAAGATTTGTCAGATAACATCTCACACAATCATGTCTCTGAAATCAGAATCCTTAACTATGCAACCCACTGTGCCTGACTAATGCCAAATTTAACTTGAATTCCCTTAACTCTGAACCCCCCTCATATAATTGAGTTTAGAGCTGATTGAAAGTTTTACTCAAAGATTCCAAGTATGGGACTTTGAGTGTCATAGAGTGCAGAAATGCTAATCTTCCTCATACTTCCTCAATTACATAATAGTTAAAAGATTTTCAAATTTAAGATTTCAATGCTCAAGTTTGGCAATTGATATCTCCAATTCAATATTATTGATATCTCAAAAGGAGCATCTACTTCCAACAATATCAATGTTGTCCAATAAACTAAGGCTCCTTTTCGCCGTCGACGCGAGTACACTTCCTTTGGTGTGACTTATACTCAAGCATTCAAGAGACTCCAATAAAAGGCAAGATAAGTCTAGTAGTGCCCACTCCAGACCTCACTCCTGAAAAGAGGTCACTACGATGGAATGCCAATAAATACTGCAACTACCAACAAGGTAGATGTCACAATACCAAAGAATGTTGGACCCTCAAAAATCTTTTACAAGACATGGTTGAAGATCGAAGGCTTTCCATTCCGCCCAGAGGGAAGAAGCTCAACATTCAAACCAACCCTCTTGCCATCTTCATGATTGAGGAAGGGAATTTCTACCTCACTCCTATCAATGCGGTCTTAAATGATGAACTATCTTTTACACCTTAACTATTCACATAGGCAACATCTCAAACATGTACTTAAATTTATGAAAGAACAGAAATAAAGTCTATCATACATGCCCAAACTTCTTACTCAATCTCACTACATGATATTAAAGCAATAAGACATAATACATACCTGAATTCCTTGCATACCTGCACATGTAAATGATTTTAAAACATTTATTTTTCAAAACTTTCTATTTTCAGAAATTACTAATTTAGAAATATTCCATTCCCAGTAACCTTCAAAAATAAGAAACTCCTCTTTCCCAAAATAAAACTTAGGGCACCCCTAAAATATTTTTTTTTTTTATTTCGAAAACTAAGCTCTAGTAATCACTTTGTAGCACCCTGCAATTTCCTAATATCCCTCTCTAGATTTTCCGAAAAACATATTATAATTAATAAAGATTTTAGTAATCATTATAACTCCTAAATAACTAGGAAAAACTAAAGCATTACAGCCACTGTGATAGCGGCAAAGGCATTTATCAAAGTACAACAGCGGAAGTCTTTAAATTGAAAACCAATTTAAAACTTGAACTCAAAAATAATCCCAAAGTAAAATCAAACAAAAACAAAAAGAAAATCAACTTAAAACGTTATTACACTTCGGAATTATATCAATGGCCCTTCAAAAACCAAAAACTTTAAACTTCGGGAATAAAAACAACATCAAATAATAGTTAACTAAATCCAAAAGCAAATAAACGAAGAAGCTACGAAGACTACAAACAAAACACTCTCACTCCACTCCAGCATAATGACTTATGCCCACTTGTACATGTAGCTTTCTCTTATTCCAAACAACTACTCGCCAACAAGTGGGTCATCGTAGGGCCAAGTCTAAAAGAAAGCCATGCAAACAAACAAACAGTCACCAAAGCTGAGTACGTAACCACTAAAGACTATGCAGCAAGATTAAAAAAAAAAGTACAACATACATACATCTTATCGTTCACAACTCACGACCTGTGCATAGACTCAACTAAAAAAAAATTAATTATTATATTTAAACTTTGGTTTTCGCATCGAATGGGTTTCCATTCCTTTAAAATCTCACTATTGGGCACCAACTTGGGAGCAACTCCAAGTGGTATTACCTATGTCATATAAAGTAACAGAATTTCAGCGCATTAAAAATTTTAAAGAGTGCAACGCATTGTACTCCTATTAGAAGTCATAGATCACTGTTCCATACGACTTCCCCCATTGTTCATACTCAAGGTATATACGATCCAAGAGTTTTGGTGCAATCCTCTTTCACTTTACGTGGTTAACCGGTTTAACAATATTATGACTCACATACAACATCACATAAAAGCATGCAAAATATCAGACAAGCCATATTAATTGTCTTAGATTTAAATTGATCCTAAAAATAATCTTGTGTGTCCTTTAATTAAACTAAACTTTCTTTACCACACACTAAATGTGAGTGGCAAACTATTTACCTTTTTCCTTGACCACACATTAAACTGTGAGTGGCAACATGTATGTAAATATTTGCTCATTAACTTCTATTAATTATGTGAATAAAAATTCACAAACTACCTTCCTTGTTGATTAAGTAACTAATCAACTTAAATAACTTCCTTTCTTCTTTACTAAGCTATTGGCCAACTTTAAATTAATTATAACATTCCAACTTAATCTTGAAGAATTTATAGTACTATAGATGTGGAATGTCAAAACAATATAAATTCATACTTCTCATACTATCATAAACTTGTCATGCATGTCAATTCACAATTAAACCAAGCAACAACAACCATTTCATATAAAATCAACCAAGCAAGTGTTCTAGTTCTATCTCTACCTTTAGTACCTACGTACCTTGTGTTGTAGTGGTGATCCGCCACAACTTCTAGAAATTAACTAGTTCGGAGTCTCCTACATAGAGAAAATCGAATCTAAATTAAAACCTTGTTGACTGAGTTCTACAACGACTCTATACTAACTCTCTACATTGGAAACTTGTCCAAAAAATTCCCTGTATGGTCTCTATTCAATTCCATACTTCATTTTAATTTTTCCATTGCAAAATTCTTGATTTTTGGTAATTTCTCAAAAATGAAAGCTTTGTAAAATTCCTGAAAAACACTTAAAAACCTTTCTAAATATTATATTTTGATCCTAAAGTATTACAGTTAAGTCCTAAGATCAATATACAATACATAGATGAATTTAAAATAATTATAACTTACTATGTCACCTGCTACTATTTTTATTGGGCATGAATATGTGTTAATAAAAATTTACACCTTTATTTATTCATTCAAAACTCCGTAGAAACACATTTAAACCTCATAAATCCATCATAAAACTCTTTTACAATCCATTATCATCATCATGAATCAAACCTATGCTTTAGACTAATTTTTTATAAGATAAAACATGTTCGTAATATTTTTACCATCAATTTTCATGATTATAAAATTTGGACAACAATATAAACCAACTTTAAAACTCTTTAAAATCAATCTAAACATCATAAAATCATCATAAATTCACCCAACAACAATTTATGATCATAATATTCAAGTTTAAATCATTGAAAACCCTAAAATCATTAATTTCATAATTTCATAAACCCTAATTTAAAATTTCATAAATTCATGCTTAAAACTAAAACATAAGATTAAAATAATTAACATGATTAAAATTATAGAAACATGATAAATGATAATTATAAACATGAATCTGCAAGATTGAATAAAAATAACAAGAGAAGAATTTTTTTTTAAGTTTTCGAAATTTACCAAAAATAGAGGGGAGGATGAGGTGGCCGGCGAGGCTGCCGGCGGTGTGCAGGTTGCGCGCGCGGCAAGGTCCGGTAGAGAAGGGACGCGCGAAGGGGAGGCAAGCGAAGGTAACGAGCGACGAAATTTTTTTATTTTTTATTTTTCTGGAAATTCGAACTTCCCCTTTTTTTTCTCTCAAAAGTTTTGAAATCCTAATACTTTAAGATTGAAAATTAAATCAGAAAATTTGGGTTTTAAGAGGTATTTATAGGCCCAAAAGAAGGATTTGGTGCAATTACATAAATACCCTTAATGTTTGAAGTTACTTTTATGCCACTGTTTTAAAAAAAATTGGGAAAGTCTAAAAATCCTATTTTTAGAAAAAAATGAAATATTATTCATAAACATAAAATAATTACTTTGATTAAATTTTATTTAAAGTTCCTTTCATTAATATTTTTATTGAACTAAACCGAATCTAAATTTTTTTAAGACAAGGGTATAAAAGTAATTTCAAACTTTAAGGGTATTGATAGAAATGCACCAAATCCAATTTTGGGGCCTATAAATACCCCTTAAAACCCAAATTTTATGATTTAATTTGCAATCTTATTGTTTTAGGATTTCAAAAATTTTGAAAGAGAAAAAAAAGAGAGAGAGAAGTCCGAAAAAAAAATGCTGCTTCGCCACCCCTTTCTCGCCGGTCTCTTTCCCTTCGCCACCCTTCGTCGTCGACGCCTCCCCTATTGCTGCCACCTGCAGCCCGCCGACCACCTTGCGCCACATTCCTCCCCTATTTGGTATTTTTAGAGCACTTATATATATATATATATCTACTCCTTTTCTTTTTAATTCAATCTTGCAAATTCATGTTTATAATTATGAATTATTATTTTTCTATAGTTTTAATCATGTTTTTATAAAGTTATGATTTAGTTTAAAGTATGAATTTATTGTTTGATCATGAAATTTTAAATTAGATTTTATGAAATTATGAAATTCATGATTTTTAATGATTTAAACTTCAATATTATGATCATGAATTGTTGTGGGGTGAATTTATAATGATTTTATGAAGTATAGGCTGATTTTAAAAGGTTTTAAAGTTAAATTATATTGTTATGCAAATTTTATAATCATGAAAATCAATGGTATAAATATTATAAACACGTTTTATCTTATGAAAAATTATTCTAAAGCATAGATTTGATTCATGATGATAATAGCATATTGTAAAAGAGTTTTATGATGAATTTATGGTGTTTAGATGAGTTTTTAATGAGTTTTAGATAAAGAAATAAAGCTGTAAATTTTTATCAACACATGTTTATGCCCAATAAAAATAGTAGCATGTGGCATAGTAAGTTATAATTATTTTTAATTCATCTAAGTATTGTATATTGATCTTAGGACATGACTGGTGTTTTATGATCAAAATATGATATTTAGAAAGGTTTTAAAGTGTTTTTAGGGAATTTTACAAAGCTGCCATTTTTGGAAAAGTACAGAAATTAAAATATTTTGCAATGGAAAAATTAAAATCAAGTATGGAATTGAATAGAGACCATATAGGGAATGTTTTGGACATGTTTCCATTGTAGAAAGTTCGTTTAGAGTTGTTGTAGAACTTAGTCAATAAGATTTTAATTTAGATTCGGTTTTCTCTATGTAGGAAACTTTAAATTATGATTTATATTAAGTTTTCATTAGTACATTTAAACTTTGGATTTCGCATCGAACAGGTTTCCTTTCCTTTAAAACCGCCCTATTGGGCACCAACATAGGAGCAACTCCAAGAGAGTATTACCTATGTCACATAAGGTGACGGAATTTTCTAGCGCATAAAAAATATAAAAGAGTACAATGTCTTGTACTACAACTAGAAGTCATAGATCACTGTTCCATACAACTCCCCCCATTGTTTATACTCAAGGTATATATCTTCCAAGAGTTTTGGTGCGAATCCTCTTTCACTTTACGTGATTAAGCAGTTTAATAATATTATGATTCCTATGCAACATCACATAAAAGCATGCATAACGCAAACAATATATTTTAATTATCTTTGATTTAAGGTGATTCTAAAAATAATCTTGTGTGTCCTTTAATTAAACTAAACTTCTTTTACCACACATTAACTGTCAGCGCCTAACTATTTACCATTTTCTTAACCACATATTAAACTGTCAGTGACAACTTTTATAAAAATATCTGTTCATTAAATTCTATTAATTATGTGAATAAAAATTCACAAACTACTTTTCTTATTGATTAAGTAACTATTCAACTTAATTAACTTCCCTTCTTCTTTATTAACCTATTCGCCAACATAAATAAGTAATTAAACATTCAAATGCAAATTTGAAGAATTTATATTAATATAGATACAGAATGTCAAAACAATATAATTCATACTTCTCATACTTTCATAAACTTGTCATGCATGTCAATTCACAATCAAGTCAAGCAACAACAAACATATCATATAAGATCAACCAAGCATTAGTTCTAACTCTATGTCTGCCTTTAGTACTTACGTACCTTGTGTTGTAGCGGTGATCCGCCACAACTTCTAGAGGTCACCTAACTCGAAGTCTTCTACATAGAGAAAACCGAATCTAAATTTAAACCTGGTTGACTAAGTTCTACAACAACTCTAAACTAACTGTCTACATTGGAAACTTGTCTAAAACATTCCCTATATGGTCTCTATTCAATTCCATACTTAATTAAAATTTTTCCATTGTAAAATACTTGATTTTCGGTACTTTTTCAAAAATGACAGCTTTGTAAAATTCCCTAAAAATACTTTAAAACCTTTCTAAATATCATATTTTGATCATAAAATACTATAGTCATGTCCTAAGAACAATATACAATACTTAGATGCATTAAAATTAATTATAACTTACTTTGTCACATGCTACTATTTTTATTGGGCATAAACATGTGGTAATAAATATTTACAGCTTTATTTATTTATCTAAAACTCATTAAAAACTTATCTAAACATCATAAATCCATCATAAAACTCTTTTACAATCTACTATTATCATCATGAATCCAATCTATGCTTTAGAATAATTTTTCATAAGATAAAACATGTTCATAATATTTATACCATTGATTTTCATGATTATAAAATTTGGACAACACTTTAATTTAACTTTTATACCTTATAAAATCAATCTAAACTTCATAAAATCATCATAAATTCACCCAACAACAATTCATGATCATAATATTGAAGTTTAAATCATTAAAAACCCTAAAATCATGAATTTCATTATTTCATAAACCCTAATTTAAAATTTCATGATCAAATAATAAATTTATACTTTAAAATCATCAATTTATGAAAACATGGTAAATCATTATTATAAACATGAATTTGAAAGATTGAATTAAAAAGAAAAGGAGAAGATTTTTTTATTTTTTATTTTTTATAAAAGTGCTCGAAATATACCAAATAAAGGAGGAAGGTGCCGCAAGGCAGCCGGCGGGCTGCAGGTGGCTGCAGTAGGGGAGGCGCCGGCGAGGAAGGGTGGCGAAGGGGAGGAGACCCGCGAGAAAGGGGTGGTGAAGCTGCAGTTTTTTTTTTTTTTGAACTTCTTTCTTTTTTTTCTCTCAAAATTTTTTAAACCGTAAAACTCTAAGATTGCAAATTAAATATGAATATTTGGGTTGTAAGGGGTATTTATAGACCCCAAAATAGGATTTGGTGCAATTACATATATACCCTTAATGTTTGAAATTACGTTTAGGTCCTTGTTTTAAAAAAATTTAGGAAACTCTAAAAATTTTGTTTTATTAGTTACTTTGATTAAAATTTATTTAAATTTCCTTGTTTTAATATTTTTATTCAACATACTCCATATAAATATTTAAAACATACATATAAGATACGCAAAGAACTCTTTAAAGTACGTGAAAGTATGGAGTATTAAGTCTACTCCCCTTAAAAGAAGTTTCGTCCCGAAACTTTATGTAAATTATTGTATGGAATTTGAATAGAAACTACGTTTACTTCAAGATTTTTCATTTTGACACTATGTTGTTGTAGACTTTAGACATTTAACTCAATGTTTGCTTGATAACTTTTAGTGAACAGACATAAAACTTTCATAAGACTTTACCATGAAGACGTTAAAAACTTGCAAAATTTGGGGTAAAACGCACGATATTATATCGCACTCTGCCCCCCTTAAGAATCGAGTTACGTCCCAGTAACTCTACCTACTAACCTGAGATAACTCCGGAGACTTTTCTCTCATCATATCTTCGGCTACCCATGTTGCTTCTTCAGTTTCTTAGTTAGACCACAACACATTCACTATTTTTAACTTTTCCTACGAGTATTTCGAACTTTACTATCAAAGATCTTAATTGACCTCTCTTCATAGGTTAAACTCATGTCTAACTCTATTGTTTCAGGTTGTAACACATGTGACTCATCCGACACATATTTTCTTAGTTGTGACACATGAAATATATTGTGAACTTTGCTCAACTCCATTGGTAATGCTAGCTTATAGGCAACTTTTCCAACCCTTTGCAAGACCTCATAGGGCCCGATATATTTCGGGCTCAATTTCCCCTTCTTTCCGAACCTCATTACACCTTTCATCAGTGATAGTTTAAGTAGCACCTTATCACTGTAACACTGTGGAATTTCCTAATTTTCTACTTTATATTTTTCCGGAAAACATATTATAAATATTAAAGAATTATAATTAGAAAAACTCTTAATATTGGAAAAACCAAAGTACTACCGCCACCGTGATAACGGCTAAGGCATTTATGAAAGTACTACAGCGGAAGTCTTAAAACCAAAAACTAATTCAAAACTAAAATTCAAAACAAGTCTCAAAATCAAATTCAAATCAACATCCAAAATAAAAATCAACTTAAAACTTTATTACACTTAGGAACCATTTTAATGGCCCTTAAAAACCAAAACTAAAATTTTTAAAAATAAAACAACATTCAAATAAAAGTTAGTAATTCATAAGCAATATAAATAAAGCTACAAAACATAGCAAGCGCTCTCACTCCAGCCCATCATGAAATGACATATGCCCACTTGTATCTGTAGCTTTTCTTATCCTAGACAACGACTCACCAACAAGTGGGTCAGTGTAGGGCCAAGTCCAAGACAAAGCCATGCACACAAAACAAACAGTCAGCAAAGCGGAGTACAAAACTACTAAATACTATGCAACAAAAAAATATAAATTAAAACATACACACACCTTACTTTTGGCAACCTTTACCCTGTGCATAGACTCAACAAAATTAATTATTATATTTAAACGTTTAGATTCTACATCGAACGAGTATCCTTTCCTTAAAGATCGCCCTATTGGGCACCAACTTGGGAGCAACTCCAAGAAGTTATTACTATGTCACTTAAAGTGACGGAATTCCAGTGCATTATAAATATAAAAGAGTATAACGTCTTGTACTCCAATTAAAAATCAGAGATCACTGTTCCATACGACTCCCCCCATTGTTCATACTCAAGGTATATACATTCCAAGAGTTTTGATGCAAATCCTCTTACACTTAACGTGATTAACCGGTTTAACAATGTTGTGACTCACATGCAACATCACATAAAAATATGCATCACATAAAGCAAGCCATATTAATTATCTTCAATTTAAGGTGATTCAAATTAATCTCATGTGTGTCCTTTAGTTAAACTAAACTTCCTTCACCACACATTAACTGTGAGTGGCTAAATATTTACTTTGTCCTTGACAACATATTAAACTGTGAGTGACAACATGTATAAAATATTTGTTTCATAACATTCCAATTCAATCTTCTGAAACTTATATTGCTATTTAACATGGAATGTTAACAATAATATAACATCGTGCTTCTAATAAAACTTGTCATCTATCTACATCAATTCATGATTCAAACAAGCATAACCATATTTCATTACATAAAGCATCATCCAAGCATGAATTCTAGCTCTTATGTTTGTCTTTAGTACTTACGTACCTTGTGAAATAGTGGTGCTACGCCACAACTTCTAAAAGTTGACTAATTCAAAGTCTACTACATAAATAAAATCAAAACTAAATTAAAACCTTGTTGACTAAGGCCCTGTTCTCCTCGTCTTATTTTTGCTTATCTGAACTTATTTTTGCTGAACTGAACTTATTTTTGCTGAACTGAACTTATTTTTTCCGAATTTGTTTTATACTAATTAAAAATTATAGGGCAATTATATACTATAATTGAATTTTATTTAGGTGAAAATAATTGAGTTGTTATAATCTCTAAAATATATATAATTTGATTTTTTCCCTCAAATTTCAAGAATCTTATGAACAAAGGAATGCACAATATTGTATCATCTTCTTTTTAAAATCATATAGTTTCCATGTATTATAATATTATCATATATCTATATTAACATATATTTATTTTCATATAAAATAATATATTTCTAATTTTCCATCAAAAATATAAAATCATATGTAAATATTTTTTTTACACATTATTTCCATACAATACATGCATATTCTCTTCGAAAATGCTACATAAATATTTTTGAAATTATATTCCACTGTTTTTATACCATAATTTCTCATTTAAAAAGATGTGCACATATAAATATCTATGTACAAATTAATTTGCATAATGCATATAGATTTTTGTGTTTTTTGAACTGAACTTATTTTTGCTGAACTGAACTTATTTTTGCTGAACTGAACTTATTTTTGCTGAACTGAACTTATTTTTGCTGAAAATGAGTAAAAATAAGACGAGGAGAACAAGGCCTAAGTTCTACAACAACTCTAAACTAACTTCTATATTGGAAACTTGTCCAAAACATTTCTTATATGGTCTCTATTCAATTCCATAATTCACTTTAATTTTTCTATTGCAAGATTACTTGGTTTTCGGGACTTATTAATGCTTATAAAACCTTAACATAAATTTTATATCACTTTAGAAAAGTGGACAACAACTTAAAATTACATAAACTCCTTGAAAAACTTCAAAAACAACGTAACATATATCAATCATACAATGTGTTACTTAATTTATATGATCAATTCATGCTAGTTACATACTTTACAAGCCTAATTATTCATTTTATAAAATCAGGACAGCATGTTAAACATGCTTAAAATCACTATTAAATTTCATGAAATATAATAAAAATCATATGTAACATCATAGAATTGATATGTGATCATACTAGTATAATATGAACACTTAAAACTTATTTTAGCTTGTTTTTATAAAAATTTCAGATTTATTAATTAACTTTAAATTCATGAAAAGCTCATAAAAACATCATAAATTCATGGCAAAACTCTTTTACAATCAACTATCATCATTATGAAACCAATTTATGCTTTAGAATAATTTTTCATAAGCCAAAACATGTTTATTCTATTAAATTTCATGGTTACAAAATTTGGACAGCACTTTAATTATTTTATATTTAAAGACTTTAAAACTTAATCTAAACTTAATAAAACCATAATAAATTCACACAACAACAATTTATGATCATAATATTGAAGTTTATATCATAAAAAATCATAAAAATCAAAACTTTCATAAGCTATAAACCCTAATCTAAATCTTCATGAACAACATATTAGTTCATGCTTTAAAACAAATCATAACTTCAGAAAACATGATTCAAACTTATAAAATTATGATTAAATATAGATATAAACATGAATTTGCAAGATTAAGTAGAAAAGGAAGAAAGAGAATTTTTTTTAAAGTTCGAAATATACCAAAGGGGGGAGGAGCGAGGTGGACGGTGGTGGCAAGGTGGTGGTCCGGCGAAGATCCGACAAGTGGCACAAATCCCGAGGAAAAAAAATCTTCCCTTTTTTTTTCCCGTAAAACCGAACAAGAATTTTTTTTAGGAAAATTCCTTCTCCACTTTTATTTTTTCTTCTCTCTTTCTCTCTGTAGATTTTGGAATCCTAATGACAATTATGATGGATGAAATCTGAAAATTTGGGCATTAAAGGGTATTTATAGGCCTCAAAGTAGGATTTAGAAAAGCCCATACTTATCCTAAAAAGTGGAATTTACCTTTAGGCCCTTACCTCAAAATAAATTAGGAAACTCTTGAAAATTCTATTTTAAGAAGCCTTTCAAAATATTTTATAAAACATAAAATATTATTTTTAAACACAAATAATTTTTTTTAAATAAAGCTTATTTTATATTATTATTTTTTGTCCATTTAATATTCTTATTGAACATAATTTTTTAATAAAAATATTAAAATTATACGTATAAAATACAAAAATACTTCCTCAACATACGTGAAAATGTGGGGTATTACAGTCAACCCCCCTTAAAAGAAGATTAGTGTATGGAATTTTAATAGAGACTACATTTACTTCAAACTTTCTCATTATAATACTACGTTGTTGGAGACCTTAGACACTTATTTGAATAGAGACTACATTTACTTCAAAATTTCTCATTATAATACTACGTTGTTGTAGATCTTAAACACTTATTTGAAAACTTTTTAGTAGGAAAACATAAAACTCTTACTTGAAAAGTCGCAGAAACTCATAAAAATTTACAACATTGAGGGTCAAACGCGCGAAAAACAGGTAGCTTTCTACCCCCCTTAAAAATTGAGTTACTTCCCCATAACTCTATTTACGAACCTGAAATTACTCTGGGTACTTTTCTCTCATCATATCTTCAGCTTCCCAAGTAGCTTCTTCAATTTCTTTTTTAGACCACAGCACCTTCACTATTTTGACACTTTTTCTACGAGTATCCCTGATTTTACTGTTTAGGATCTTAATTGGTCTTTCTTCATAAGTCAAAATTTGTTCTAACTCTATTGTTTTAGGCTGTAGCACATGTGGCTCATCTGGAACATACTTGCTTAGTTTAGACACATGAAAGACGTTGTGAACCTTGCTCAACTCCATTGGTAATGCTAACTTATAGGCCACCTTTCCAACCTTTTGCAAGATCTCATAGGGTCCTATGTATTTTGGGCTTAATTTTCCTTTCTTTCCGAACCTCATTACTCCTTTCATTAGTGATACCTTAAGTAACACCTTATTGCCAACTTCAAACACAACATCTTGGCGTTTTTGGTCTGCATAGGACTTTTTTCTATCATGTGCTACCTGAATCTTTGCTTGTATTACTCTAATTTTCTCTGTGGTTTCTTCTATCAATTGAGGTCCTAGAATCACTGTCTCACTTATGTCATTCCAGCATAAGGGGCTTCTACACTTCCTCTCATACAAAGCCTCAAAAGGTGCCATGCCAATACATGCATGGTAGCTATTGTTGTATGAAAACTCAATGAAATCCAAGTGATCCTCTCAATTCCCTTGAAAATCCATTACAAAAGATCTTAGCATGTCATGTAAGGTTTGTATGGTTCTCTTTGTTTGTCCATCAATCGCTGGATGGAAAGTTGTACTCATCTTCAATGTTGTACCAAAGTTCTCCTAGACACTTTTCCAGAATTTCGAAAGAAACCTAAAATACCTATCTGACACGATATCCTTTGGAACTCCATGAAGCCTCACAACATGTTTAATGTAAGCCTTACCATGTTGTTCCATTTTCGAAGTCTCTTTCACGGGTATAAACAACGCTGACTTAGTAAGCCTATTAACCACAATCCATATGGTATCATATTTATTCGTCGACTTTGGCAAGCAATTCACAAAGATCATTGATATGCAATCCCATTTCCATCCTGGTATTTCAAATGGTTGGACCTCTCCCTGTGGTCTCTTATGCTCAAATTTCACCTTTTGACAAGTAAGACACTTGCTCACAAATTCAGCCAGTTCTCTTTTCATCTTAGGCCACCAATACATCTTCTTTAAATACTTATACAACTTATCAGCTCCAGTATTCACTGAATACGGGGTATTATGACCCTCCTCCATGATTCTTTGTTTCAAATCCTCACAATTCTGTGGTACACACCATCTTCCTTTATACCTCACACTTCCATCCTCATGAATCTTAAAGTCCATAGCTTTTCCTTCTTTTAACTTTTCCTTAATTCTATCCAATTTCACATCTCCTTCCTGGTTCTTCTTAATTTCCTCAAATATTGTTGGTTGGATAATAAGATTACGAAGATATCCTTCCAACTCTCCTTACTTCACTATCTCTAAGTTTAATCTCTCTATATGCTTACATAGTTCATTAGCAACCACCAAGGTATTCACTCCATGCTTCGTTTTATGTCTTAAAGTATATGCTGCCATATTGGCTTTCCCTTCATGGTATGGGATATCTTGGTCATAATCCTTGATCAACTCAAGCCATCTCCTCTGTCTCATGTTTAAATCCTTTTGAGTGACAAATTACTTTAAACTCTTGTGGTCTCTTTATATCCTACACTTTACCGCATACAAGTAATGCCTCCATATTTTTAATTAAAGCAAACACTATCGCTGTCAACTCAACATCGTGAGTAGGGTAGTTTGCGTCCAATGGTTTCAATTGCCTCGAAGCATATGCAATCACCTTTCTATTTTTCATTAACACACATCCCAAACCATTCTTAGAAGCATCACTATACACATCATAAGAGTCTCTTCCATCTGGCAAAGTTAGCACTAAAGTTGTAGTTAAACACTCCTTTAAGGTCTGAAATGCCTCTTCACTCTTATCACTCCACTCAAACTTACAGTCTTTCTTCATTAAGGATGTCATTAGTTTAGCAATCCTCGAAAAGTCCTTCACAAACCTCCTTTAATAACCTGCTAACCCTAAGAAACTCCATACATCCGTTACATTCTTAGGTGTAGGCCACTCTTTTACTGCTTCAATCTTGGCTGAATCTACTTCAACTCCCTCTTTTGACACAATATGCCCCAAAAATGCAACTTTTTCCAACCAGAACTCACATTTCTAGAACTTAGCATACAATTCATTCTCTCTTAATGTCATCAATATTGTTCTCAAATTTCCCACATGTTCTTCTTTACTCTTAGAGTACACCAAGCTGTCATCAATGAAAACAACCACGAAGTTGTCCAAAAATCGTTGAAAAATCCTATTCATTAGAGCCATGAAAATCGCTGGCGCATTAGTTAACCCAAAAGGCATAACAGTGAAGTTATAGTCCCCATATCTCGTATGAAAAGAAGTTTTCTGTATGTCCTCATTAGCAATCCTCAATTGATGATATCCCGACCTCAAATCAATCATTGAAAACACAGTATCTCCTTTTAATTGATCGAACAAGTCATCAATCCTTGGTAAAGGATACTTATATTTGATTGCCACCTTATTCAGCTCCCTATAGTCAATGCATAACCTCAAACTCCCATCTTTCTTCTTCACAAACAATACTAGTGCTCCCCAAGGTGAAGCACTAGGCCTAATGTAACACTTTTCCAACAACTCTTGTACACACTCATTTTTTGCAGGCGCCATCCTATAGGGTGCTTTGGAAATAGGTGTTGTTCCTAGGACTAAGTCTATAGTAAAGTCAATATCTCGTTTAGGAGGCATCCCCAGAATCTCTTTCGGAAACAAGTCAAGAAATTCCCTTACTACCTCAATATCCTTGGGCTTAGCAGTCTCAACATGATCCACATCCCTCACACTACATAGGTAAATTGGAAAACCTCTCCTCACAAACCTATCAAACCTCATTACTGTTACTATTTTGTTCTGTTATGGTCTTCCTGCCCTCTAGTAGTTCACCTTCTTACCCTTATTCATCAATGAGATCTTCTGTGGTTCACATAGAATCTCAGCCTTATGCTTACTCAACCAATCCATCCCTTGGATCACTTCTAGGTCACCTAAATCATACACGATTAAGTTACCTTTAAACTCCACTCCTTCAATTCCAATAGGAACATCTTGAAATCTCTTTGAACACTACACCTCTTGTCCTAAGGGTAGCACTATTGACATATCTATTGAATCTACTTTTCCCAACACAGCTTTAACTTTTCTAGAATCTTAGTGGATACAAAAGAATACGTTGTACCATAATCAAACAAAACTTTAACAGGAAGAGAGTGAATAGAAAAAGTACCAGTAAACACATCCTTATTAGCATCACCTTCACTTCGAGCCATCACATTCAGCTTTTCAATGTTTGAGGTCTTAGTCTGTCCTCCTCCATTCCCACTCCCATTCCTATTTCCGGCTTGAGGCGTCACCTTTCCTCCCATATTTCCTTGGAAACCCTTTTGTTGTCCCCCAGCTGAATTCCCCCTAGCCTAAGAGTTTTGTCCCTCCTTTCCTTTGTTATGAGAGCAGCACTCATATTCACGGTGTCCAAGTTTATTACACAACCGATAAGTCACAGGGTTTCCTGCAAAACCCTTTCCTGGGTGGTTGTTAGGAAACTTCTTGCCATAGTACACACGCCTTCCTTGACTAGCCATATAAGCTCTATTCCCATTTCCAGAAGTAGGCTTCCCAAAGTTTCCTTTATTACCGTAGAAGTTGTTGAAACGAGGTTTCTTAAATCCACCATGATTTCCTTGTTGGTTGAAGTTTCCTCCACCATCCTTTCTTTTCTCCCTCGTCTCACCTTCCTTTTTTACCTCCTTCTTTTGGACAATGGCATACAGGTGTGCAGCTCTACGGTATAACTCATCCAAAGACTCAAAGATCTGTCCAGCTAGTTGTGACTGAAGGTTTATGGGTAACCCTCTTTCAAAACGACTAGCCTTCAACCTCTCAGTTGCTATGGCATTGGGAGCAAACCTAGACAATTCTATGAACTTAGAATACTACTCAGTGAAAGACATACTTCCCATCTTAAGCTTTAAAAACTCCTCAGGTTTCTGTTTTTGAAGGAACACAGGATATAACTTATTACGGTTTTACTCCTGAGACAAATCCCAATTAAATAATGGTAAAGCTCTAATCACCCAGCCTCATTTCGTGACCACCACTGATCAACTTCTCCTTTTAGATAGTAAACAACATGGTTCACTTTAAGCTCTTCTGGACACTAAATTGCCCCAAACAACTTATTAAACTCTCTCAACCATTCCTCTAGAATAGTTGGATTATGCTCTCCTTGGTAAGTGGGTGGCTTACTTTGAGAAATCTTCTTGAAAAGTTCCACATCAGGGTCACTACCATTTCCATTTCCTCTAGTAGCTAACTGTTCAGCTACAGTAGTTAATTGCCTCACTACTTCATTAAGCTCATTGTTGTTATGTTCAGCCATTCTATTCTCCTGCAGAGGAAAAGACTTTTATATTAAACTATGTCTAACTGTAAGTAGAACAACATAAACTTATATCATAAAACACTTTCTCATTTCGTCTCACAAAAGAAGTTTCCTTCTTTTAGAGCGAATGATTCACTTTGTTTTGATTGTTTACAAAACCGTTAAAATTAGAATAAATCACATAAGAAATAAAAACAATTCCCTTGGTCCTATTCTAATTGAGGCTTTACTTCATAAAAGAAATTTATTCCTTAACTCCTCTTATCATTTCTTATGGCTCCTTGCCACTTATTCAAACTAATGTAAACAATAATCTAAATTATTCAACATTCTAAACATCAGAAATACTAAACAATATTAACTAAATTATATTTAAACAAAATCTCTAAACATTAACATTATCCTTTGACATCACATATTTCTTTTTGGTATGAATTGAGGATCATCTTTTGTATCAACTTCCATTTCTTCCTCCATTTCTTCTTCTTCTTCCATCTCTTCCTCAGGATACAAAATCTTCTTCAAACTCTTCAGAATCGGTTACCAAGTCTACATACACTGGAATTACTGGATCTGGGTTCTTGATTTCATAACATGAACTATCCCTTGACTCATCAGTCCTTGAACCAGTAGTAGTCTCCTTCACTCTGATGTCTTCACTTCCTTGACTAACTGGGTTTTGATGTGGGCGGGGTCTTATCACTTGCATTCATCTCCTGATACTCTTTCTCTTTCCTAGCAATGTACCCTTCCAAGAATCTCCAATCACAACCCCATTGACCAATTGCATCCTTATATTTAGAGTAGTTCGGAAGTCCTCTAGCAAAGTGGAAATCGCTAAACTTTACCTTGATTTCTAGGTACGGCGAACGGTAGGGCAAGCACTTAATAGTTAGAGCTGATACATGGTCGTGTTGATCCCATTGTGGCAGCTTCAATACAACACTCATATACCAACAGTAAAACCGTATTTTCAAAACATACTGGGGTGGACTTTCATAGTCTTTCTTCTCCAAGGTTCCTATTTGTGTGTATTTTCTAGGCATACTATATGACATCCGGCACAATGCTTAAGACTAATGGTCCATCCTTCCCAAAACAAAACAAACTAACAGTTCTACAAAAGGGTTCTTGTGGCTAACATACAATATCCTTTACACACAACTATTAACATAAGCAACACCTTAAAACATGAACTTTAATGCATGAAAGAACATAAATAAAGTCTATCAACAATGCCCAAACATCTTACCCAAGCTCACCACATGGTATTAAAGTAATAACATATAATACATACCTGAATTCCTTGCGTACCTGCACACATAATTTATTTTTTCAAAACATTCCATTTTCGGAAATTACTATTTTTAGAAAAGTTTCATTTTCAAAACCATTCCAAAATAAGAAATTCCTCTTCCCAAAATAAAACTTAGGGCCAAAAATAAAATTTATTTTAATTCAAAATCTAAGCTCTGGTAACCACTTTGTAACACCCTGGAATTTCCTAACTTTCTACTTTATGTTTTTCCGCGAAACATATTATATATATTAAAGAATTATAATTATTAAAACTCCTAATATTGGAAAAACCAAAGTATTACCGCCACCGTGATAACGGCTAAGGCCTCTATCAAAGTACTACATTGGAAGTCTTAAAACCAAAATCCAACCTAAAACTAAACTTCTAAACAAGTCTCAAAAACAAATTTAAATCAACATCCAAAATAAAAATCAACTTAAAACTTTATTACACACCGGAACCACTCTAATAACCCTTAAAAACCAAAACAAAAATCTTTAAAAATAAAACAACATTCAAATAAAAGTTAGTAATTCATAAGCAATATAAGTAAAGCTAGAAAACACAGCAAGCGCTCTCACTCCAGTCCATCATTAAATGACATATGCCCACTTGTACCTGTAGTTTTTCTTATGCTAGATAACTACTCACCAACAAGTGGGTCACTGTAGCGCCAAGTCCAAGACAAATCCATCAACCCAAAACAAATAGTTAGCTAGTACATAACTACTAAAGACTATGCAACAGAAAACATAAATTAAAACATACACACATCTTACCTTTGGCAACCTTTCACCTGTGCATAGATTCAACAAAATTAATTATTGTATTTAAACCTTTGGATCCTGCATTGAAGGGGTTTCCATTCCTTAAAAATCACCAAATTGGGCACCAACATGGTAGAAACTCTAAGAAGGTATTACTATGTCACATGAAATGACGGAATTCTAGCGCATTATAATGATAAAAGAGTACAACGTCTTGTACTCCAATTAGAAGTCATAGATCACTGTTCCATATGACTCCCCCCATTGTTCATACTCAAGGTATATACGTTCCAAGAGTTTTGATGCAAATCCTCTTACACTTTACGTGATTAACCGGTTTAACAATGTTGTGACTCACATGCAACATCACATAAAAACATGCATCACATCAAGCAAGCAATATGAATTATCTTCAATTTAAGGTGATTCAAATTAATCTCATGTGTGTCCTTTAATTAAACTAAACTTCCTTTAACAGACATTAACTTTGAGTGGCTAAATAATTCCTTTCTCGTTGACCACACATTAAACTGTGAGTGGTAACTTGTATAAAATATTTGCTCATAAACTTCTTTTAATCTTGGGAATAAAAAATTCACAACTACCTTTCTTGTTGATTACGTAACTAACCAACTTAAAAATACTTTCGTTCCTTTATAAACAAACTATTGGCCAAATTGAACTGAACATAACATTCCAATTCAATCTTATAAAATTTATATTGCTATTTAACATGGAATGTCAACAATAATATAACATCATGGTTCTCATAAAACTTGTCATGCCATTAAATTCATGATTCAAACAAGCACGACAATATTTCATAACATACAGGATCATCCAAGCATGAATTCTAGCTCTTATATTTGTCTTTAGTACTTACATACCTTGGGAAATAGTGGTGCTCCGCCACAATTTCTAAAAGTTGACTAATTCAAAGTCTCCCATAAAAAGAAATCGAAACAAAATTCAAACCTTGTTGGCTAAGTTCTACACCAACTCTAAACTAACTTCTATATTGAAAACTTGTCCAAAACATTCCTTATATGGTCTCTATTCAATTCCATACTTCACTTTAATTTTTCTATTGCAAATTACTTGGTTTACGGGACTTATTTATGCTTTATAAAACCATAACATAAATTTTATGTCACTTTATAAAAGTGGACAGCAATTTAAAATTACAAAAACTCCATGAAAGCTTCAAAAATAACATAAATAAATCACACAATGTATTACTTAATTTATATGATCAATTCATGCTAGTTACGGAGTACATATTTTCAAAGCCTAATTATTCATTTTATAAAATTTGAACAACATGTAAAACATGCTTAAAATCACTTTAAAATTTCATGATACATACTAAATATCATACGTAACATCATAGAATTTATATGTGATCATACTAGTATAATATGAACACTTAAAACTTATTTTAACTTGTTTTACAAAAAATTCAGATTTATTAATTAACTTTAAAGCCATGAAATACTCATAAAAACATTATAAATTCATGGCAAAACTCTTTTACAATCCATTATCATCAATAGGAAACCAATCTATGCTTTAGAATAATTTTTCATAAGCCAAAACATGTTTATTCTATTGAATTTCATGGTTACAAGATTTGGACAGCAATTTATTTTATATCTAAAGCCTTTGCAAATCAATCTAAACTTCATAAAATCATCATAAATTCACACAACAACAATTCATGATCATAATATTGAAGTTTAAATCATAAAAACTCATAAAAATCACAACTTTCATACTTTATAAACCCTAATCTAAAATTTCATGAACAACAAATTACTTCATGCTTTAAAACAAATCATAACTTCATAAAACATGATTGAAACTTATAAAATAACGATTAAACATAGATATGAACATGAATTTGCAAGATTGAATCAAAAAGAAAGAAAGAGATTTTTTTTTAAAGTTCAAAATATACCAAAAGGGGGAGGAGCGAGGTGGCCGGCGAGTGGTCGTCGACGGTGGCGAGGTGGTGGTTCGGCGAAGATCCGGTGAGTGGCACGAATCCCTAGGTAAAGAAAAAACGATCTCCCCTTTTCTCCGAAAAACAATTATGATAGATGAAGTTTGAAAATTTGGGTTGTAAAGGGTATTTATAGGCCCCAAAATAGGATTTGGAAAAGCCCATAGTTATCCTAAAAAGTGGAAATTACATTTAGGCCCTTGCCTCAAAATAAATTCGGAAACTCTTAAAAATTCTATTTTTAGAAGCCTTTCAAAATATTTTATAAAACCTAAAATATTATTCATAAACAAAAATAATTTTTTTAAATAATGCTTATTTTATATTATTATTTTTTTTCCATTTAATATTCTTATTGAACATAATTTTTCAATAAAAATATTAAAATTATACGTATAACATACAAAAATACTTTTTTGGTTTATTACAATCACCAACTTCAAACACAACTTCTTGACATTTTTGGTCCGCATAAGACTTTTGTCTATCTTGTGCTGCTCGAATCATTGCATGTACTACCCTTACCTTATCGGTGGTTTCTTCAATCAATTGAGGTCCTAGAATAACTGTCCCACTTATGTCACTCCAACATAAGGGACTTATACACTTCCTTCCATACGGAGCTTCAAAAGGTGCCATGCCATTACTTGCATGGTAGCTATTGTTGTATGAGAACTCGATAAGATGTAAACAATTTTCCCAATTCCCTTAAAATCCGTTAAACAAGATCATATCATATCCTCCAAAGTTTGTATGGTTCTCTCCGTTTGTCCATCGGTTGCTGGAATGAAAGTTGTACTCATTTTCAACGTTGTACAGAAATTCTGCTAGATACTTTTCCAGAATTTCTAAAGAAACCTAGAATCCCTATCTGAGACGATATCCTTTGGAACTCCATGTAGCCTCACAACATGCTTTATGTAAGCCTTTGCAAGTTGTTCCATCCTCCAATTCTCGTTACATCAGTCTAAGCACTGGCAATTTAGTAAACATATCTACCATAACCCATATGGTATCATTTTGATTCCTCGACTTTAGCAAGCAAGTTACAAAGTCCTTTGATATGCGATACCACATACATCCTATTATTTCAAGTGGATGGATTCTCATTGTGGTCTTTTATGCTCAAATTTCACTTTTTGACAAGTAAGACACTTGGTCAAGAATTCAGCTACTTCCCTTTTCATCCTAGGCCACCAGTACACCTTCTTCAAATCCTTATATAGCTTATCGCTTCCAGGATGCACTGAATACGGTGTATTATGACCTTCCTCCATGATTCTCCGTTTCAAATCTTGACATTTCTGTGGTACACACCACCTTCCCTTGTACCTCAAGCTTCCATCTTCATGGATTTTGAAGTCCATAGCCTTTCCTGATTTCAATTTCCCCTTTATTCTATCCAATTTCATATCTCCATCCTGGTTCTCGTTAATCTCCTCAAATACTGTTGGTTTGATACTAAGATTACAAATAACTCCTTCCAACTCTCCCTCTTTCACTATCTCCTTATTCATTCTCTCCATGTCTCCATACAGCTCGTTAGTGACCACTAGAGAATTGACTCCATGCTTTGTTATACGGCTTAGAGCATTCGCAACTACATTGGCCTTCCCTCTATGGTATTGGATATCTAGTTCATAATCCTTGATCAACTCAAGCCATCTACTTTGTCTCATGTTTAAATTTTTTGAGTGAACAACTTTAAGCTCTTGTGGCCTGTGTAGATTCTACATTTTACCCCACACAAGTAAGGCCTCCATATCTTTAAAGCAAACACGATCGCCGCTAGCTCAAGATCGTGAGTAAGATTGTTTGCTTCGTATGGCTTCAATTGTCTCGAAGCATATGCAATCACCTTTCTATTTTGCATTAAAACACATCCCTAACCATTTTTAAAAGCATCACTGTACGCATCATAAGAGTAACTCCCATCTGGCAAAGTCAGCACCAGAGCCGTAGTCAAACGCTCCTTTAAGGTTTGACATGACTCTTCACACTTGTCACTGCACACAAACTTATAGTCTTTTCTCATTAACGAAGTCATTGGCTTAGCGATTCTCGAAAAGTCCTTCACAAACCTCCTATAATATCCTGCTAATCCCAAGAAACTCTGTACATCTGTGACATTCTTAGGTGTAGGCCACTCTTTTACTACTTTGATCTTGGCTAGATCTACTTCAACTCCTTCTCTCAACACGAAATGTCCCAAGAATGCCACTTTCTCCTACCAGAACTCACATTTTGAGAACTTAGCATACAATTTATTCTCCCTCAGTGTCATCAAAATTGTCCTCAAATGTTCTACATGTTCCTTTTGACTCTCGGAGTACACCAAAATATCATCAATAAAAACCAACAAAAACTTATCCAAGAACCGTTGAAAGATCCTATTCATTAAGTCCAAGAAAATTGCTGCAGCATTCGTTAACCCAAAAGGCATAACAGTGAACTCATAATGCCCATACCTTGTACGAAAAGCCGTTTTTTGTATGTCCTCCTTAACAATTCTAAATTTATGTTATCCTGACCTCAAATCAATCTTTGAAAACACAGTACCTCCTTTCAATTGATCAAACAAGTCAACAATCCTCAGTAAAGGATACTTGTTCTTGATCGTCACCCTATTCAACTCGCTATAGTCAATACATAACCTCAAACTCCCACCTTCCTTCTTTACAAACAGGACTAGTGGTCCCCAACATGAAGCATTAGGCCTATTGTGACCCTTCTCTAAAAACTCCTTTAACTACTCTTTCAACTCATTCATTTCGGCAGGTGCCATCCTATATGGTGATTTGGAAAAGGGTGCTGTTCCTGGAACTAAGTCTATGGTAAAATCAATTTCTCGCTTTGGAGGAATCACCGGAATCTTCTCTGGAAACACGTCCAGAAAATCCCTCACTACCTTAATGTCTTCGGGCTTAGCAGTCTCAGCATGATCTACATCCCTCACACTACAAAGGTAAATCAGAAAACCTCTCTTCACAAACCTAGCAAACCTCATTATTGATACTATTTTTTTGTCGTTTGGCCTTCCTGCCCTCCAATACCTCACTTTCTTACCCTTATTAACTAATGAGATCTTCTGTGGCTCACACAAAATCTCAACCCTATGCTCACTTAACCTATCCATCCCTAGAATCACTTCTAAGTCACCCAAATCGAACTCAAATAGGTTAGCCTTAAACTCCACTCCAATAATTTCAATTGGAACATCTAAAAATCTCCTTGAACACTATACTTCTTGTCCGGATGGTAACACTATCGACATATCTATTGTATCTACTTTTCCCAACACAGGCGTTAACTTTTCCAAAATCTTAGTGAATAAAAAAGAATATGTTGCACCTGAATCAAATAAAACTTTAACTGGAAGAGAGTGAGTAGAGAAAGTACCAGTAATCACATCCTTAAGAGTATCAGCTTCACTTTGAGCCATTACGTTCAGCTTTCTAGTATTCGAGGTCTTAGTCTAAACTCCTCCATTTCCACTTTTATTTCTATTCCCAGCTTGTTGCATCGCCTTTTCCCCCAGTTAAGTTCCCTTTGAATTGAGAACCTTGTCCTTCCCTTCCCTTGTTCTTGGAGAAGCACTGATACCATTGGTTTCCATGCTTATTACACAAACGACAAGTCACTGGGTTCCTAGCACAGTCCTTTCTAGGGTGATTGTTAGGACACTTCTTTAAGAAGTAGACACGACCTTCTTGATTAGCCATTTGAGCCCTATTCCCATTTCCGTCAGCAGGCTTCCCAAAGTTTGCCTTATTTCCCTGAAAGTTGTTGTTGAAACGAGGCTTCTTAAATCCATCGTGACTCCCTTGTTGGTTGAAGTTTCCTCCACCATCCTTTCTTTTCTCCCTCGTCTCACCTTCTTTCAGCATCTCCTTCTTCTTCTGGTCTAAGGCATACAGATTTGCAGCTCTACCATATAACTCATCCAAAGACTCAAAGACTTGCCCAGCTAATTGCAGTTGGATGTCTTGGGGAACCCTCTCTCAAAACGACTAGCCTTTAATTTTTCGCTTGCCACAACCTCCTTAGTAAACCTAGACAACTCTATAAGATTATAGTATTACTCAATAACTAACATATTCCCCATCTTAAGCTCTAACAACTTATCAACTTTTTGTTTCTTAAGGAACACAGGATAAAACTTATTGCGGATTTGTTCCTGAAACACAGCCCAATTGAACCCTTGCAAACACCTAGTCACACCTTCATTTTCTTACCACCAAAGATCAGCTTTTCCTCTCATATAGTAAACTACATGGTTCTCCTTAAACTCCTCTCGACACCAAACTGCGCCAAACAGCTTGTTAAATTCTCTCAACCATCCCTCTAAAATAGTAGGATTGGGTTCTCCTTTTTAAGTGGGTGGCTAATTTTAAGCAATCTACTTAAAAAGTTCCCCAACAGGGTCATTACCATTACCATGTCCTCTAGCAGCTAACTGCTTAGCTACAGTAGCTAATTGTCTCACTACATCATTTAGCTGATTGTTGTTACGTTAAGCCATCCTATTTCTCCTGTAGAGGGAAAACACTTTTATATGAAACTATGTCTAATTCTAATATAGAACAAAATAAACTCATAAAAGAACATAAAAACATTTTCTTAATTCATCTCACAAAAAGAGTTCTCATTCTTTTAGACAGAATGATTCACTTAGTTTTGATTGTTTACACAACCATTAAAACAAGAATAAAGCACATAATAAATAAAAATAATTCCCTTGGTTTTATTCTACTTGAGGCTTTACTTCCTAACAGAAATGACTCATTTATTTTTCATTCTCATAAGAATTTTTATTGGTTAACTTCTCCTAAAATTTCCTTATGGCTGACTACCACTTATTCGAAAAAAAAAAAAACAACAATCTGTAATGTCCAGCATTCTAAACAATACTAAAAAACGTTAACTAACTCATATCTATAACAAATCTTCTAAACATTAACATTATCATTTTTGTCCTTCGACATCACATATTTCTTAGGTATAAACTCGAGATCATCTTTAACATCATCTTCCCCATCCTCCTCAACATCTTCATCCATGTCTTCTTCAGGGTCATGCTCTTCTTCATCCTCAGATTCAGACACTAGATCCACATACACTAGAATTACTAGATTTGGAATCTCAATTTCATAGCATGAACTATCCTTCGATCCATAGATTCGAGAACTAGAAGTAGCTTCTTTCTCACTCAAATCATCATCCTCCTGATCATTTGGGACTGGTGTTGGTGGGGTCTCCTCACTTGCATTGGAATCCTGAAAAGCCTTCTCCTTTCTTGCAATATAACCTTCCAAATATCTCTAATCGCAACCCCATTGACCAATTGGATCCCAATACTTGATGTAGTGTGGAAGTCCTCCAACAAAATGAAAGTCACTGAACTTTGCCTTAATCTCCAAGTAGGGTGGACCATTTGGCAAACATCTAACAATTAAAATTGACACATGATTGGGTTGGTCCCACTGCGATAGCTTCAATAATGTACTCATGTACCAACAATAGAATCGAATCTTCCAAACATATTGAGGTGGACTCTCATAGTCCTTTTCTAATGTTCCCATCTGAGTTTCTTTACTAGGCGTGTTATCCACCATTCTGCACGACACTTAAAACTAATGGGCTATACTTCGCAAAAAAAAAAAACCAAGCGAACATTTCTAAAACAAAAAGGTCTAGTACATACAATTTTTTCTACACATAACAATTACCATAAGCAACATCTCAAAACATATTCTTAAATGCATGAAGGAACAGAAATTAAGTTGATCCTACATTCCTAAGCTTCCTACCCAAACTCGCCACATGATATTAAACCAATAACACAAAATACATACCTGAATTCGTTGCATAGCTGCACATGTAAACGATTTTGAAACATTTATTTTTCGAAACTTTTTATTTTCAGAAATTTTTATGTTTAGAAAAAATTCCATTCCCAATAATTTTCCCAAAATCGGAAACTCCTCTTTCCCAAAATAAAACTTAGGGTACCCCCAAACTAAAATATTATTTTATTTCAAAAACTAAGCTTTGGTAACCACTTTATAACCTCCTGGAATTTCCTAACTTCCTTCTCAAGCTTTTATGGAAAACATATTATAAATAATAGAGAATAGTAGCTATTAAAACTCCTAAACAACTTGGAAAAACCAAAGCATTACCGCCATTGTGATAACGGCTAAGGCATTTATCAAAGCACTACAGCGGAAGTCCTTAAAACCAAATCCAATTTAAAGCTTAACCTAAAAAATAATCCCAAATCTAAAATCAAACTAACACAACCAAAAGAAAATCTACTTAAAACTTTATTACACTTCGGAATCATATTAATGGCCCTTGAAAACAAAAACTTTAAACTTCGAAAATAAAAAGCATCATCAAATAATAATTAACTAAATCCAAAACCAATTAAACAAAGAGGCCACGAGACTAGAAAGCAAACAATCTCACTCCAGCCCAACATGAATGACTTATGCCCACTTGCACATGTAGGTTTTTTTTTTTATTCTCGACAACTACTCGCCAACAAGTGGGTATTCGTACGGCCAAGTCTGAGACAAAGCCATGCACACAAAAGACTATGCAACAAGATTAAAATAAAATAATAGTACAACATACACAGATCTTAGCGTTGATAACTCAGGACCTGTGTATAAACTCAACTTAAAGAAATTAATTATTATGTTTAAATTTTGGATTTCGCATCAAACGGGTTTCCTTTCCTTTAACATCGCCCTATTGGGAACCAACATGAGAGCAACTCCAAGAAGGTATTACCTATCTCACATAAAGGGACGGAATTCTAGCGCATTAAAAATATAAATAAGTACAGCGTCTTGTCCTCCAATTACAAGTCATAGATCACTATTCCATATGACTTCCCCCATCGTTCATATTCAAGGTATATACATTCCAAGAGTTTCGGTGCAAATAATCTTTCACTTTACGAGATTAACCAGATTAACAATATTATGACTCCAATTCAACATCACATAAAAGCATGCATAGCACAAACAAGCCATTTTAATTATCTTTGATTTAAGGTGATTCTGAAAAATAATCTTGTGTGTCCTTTAATTAAACTAAACTTCCTTTACCACACATTAACTGTGAGTGGATAACTATTTACCTTTTTTCTTGACCACACATTAAACTGTAAGTGGTAACTTGTATAAAAATATCTGCTCATTAACTTATATTAATTATGTGAAAAAAATTCACAAACAACTTTTCTTGTTAATTAAGTAACTAATCATCTTAATTAACATCCTTTCTTCTTTATTAAGCTATTGGCCAACTTAAATATGTAATTAAACATTCCAATGCAATTTTGAAGAATTTATATTAATATAGATGCCGAAAGTCAAAACAATATAAATTCATACTTATCATACTTTCATAAACTTGTCATGCATGTCAATTTACATTCAAGTCAAGCAACAACAAACATATCATATAAGGTCAACCAAACATAAGTTTTAATACTATGTCTGCCTTTAGTAGTTACGTACCTTGTGGTGTAGTGGTGATCCGCCACAACTTCTAAAAGTCACCTAACTCGAAGTCTCCTACATAGAGAAAACCAAATCTAAATTGCAACCTTGTTGACTAAGTTCTATNATGCACACAAAAGACTATGCAACAAGATTAAAATAAAATAATAGTACAACATACACAGATCTTAGCGTTGATAACTCAGGACCTGTGTATAAACTCAACTTAAAGAAATTAATTATTATGTTTAAATTTTGGATTTCGCATCAAACGGGTTTCCTTTCCTTTAACATCGCCCTATTGGGAACCAACATGAGAGCAACTCCAAGAAGGTATTACCTATCTCACATAAAGGGACGGAATTCTAGCGCATTAAAAATATAAATAAGTACAGCGTCTTGTCCTCCAATTACAAGTCATAGATCACTATTCCATATGACTTCCCCCATCGTTCATATTCAAGGTATATACATTCCAAGAGTTTCGGTGCAAATAATCTTTCACTTTACGAGATTAACCAGATTAACAATATTATGACTCCAATTCAACATCACATAAAAGCATGCATAGCACAAACAAGCCATTTTAATTATCTTTGATTTAAGGTGATTCTGAAAAATAATCTTGTGTGTCCTTTAATTAAACTAAACTTCCTTTACCACACATTAACTGTGAGTGGATAACTATTTACCTTTTTTCTTGACCACACATTAAACTGTAAGTGGTAACTTGTATAAAAATATCTGCTCATTAACTTATATTAATTATGTGAAAAAAATTCACAAACAACTTTTCTTGTTAATTAAGTAACTAATCATCTTAATTAACATCCTTTCTTCTTTATTAAGCTATTGGCCAACTTAAATATGTAATTAAACATTCCAATGCAATTTTGAAGAATTTATATTAATATAGATGCCGAAAGTCAAAACAATATAAATTCATACTTATCATACTTTCATAAACTTGTCATGCATGTCAATTTACATTCAAGTCAAGCAACAACAAACATATCATATAAGGTCAACCAAACATAAGTTTTAATACTATGTCTGCCTTTAGTAGTTACGTACCTTGTGGTGTAGTGGTGATCCGCCACAACTTCTAAAAGTCACCTAACTCGAAGTCTCCTACATAGAGAAAACCAAATCTAAATTGCAACCTTGTTGACTAAGTTCTATAACAACTCTAAACTAACTTTCTACATTGGAAACTTGTCCAAAACATTCCCTATATGGTCTCTATTCAATTCCATACTTTATTTAAAATTTTCCATTGCAAAATACTTGATTTTCTTTACTTTTCCAAAAATGGCAGCTTCGTAAAATTCCCTAAAAACACTTTAAAACCTTTCTAAATATCATATTTTGATCACAAAACACTATAGTCATGTCCTAAGATTGATATACAATACATAAATGCATTAAAAATAATTATAACTTACTATGTCACATGCTACGATTTTTATTGGGCATAAACCTGTGTTTATAAAAATTTACAGCTTTATTTATTTATCTAAAAACTCATCTAAACATCATAAATTCATCATAAAACTCTTTTACAATCTACTATTGTCATGATGAATCAAATATCTGCTTTAGAATAATTTTTCATAGGATAAAACATGTTCATAATATTTATACCATTGACTTTCATGATTATAAAATTTGGATAGCAATATAATTTAACTTCAAAACATTTTAAAATCAATCTGAACTTCACAAAATCATCATAAATTCACCAAACAACAATTCATGATCATAATATTAAAGTGTAAATCACTAAAAACCCTAAAATCATGTATTTCATAATTTAAAATTTCATGATCAAACGATAAATTAATACTTTAAACAAAATCATAACTTTGTAAAAACATGATAAATAATAATTATAAACATGAATTTGCAAGATTGAATTAAAAAGAAAAGGGGAAGTAATTTTTTATTTTTTTTAATAAATGTGCTCGCAAAATAACAAATTGGGGAGGAAGGTGGCGCAAGTTGGCCGGTGGCCGACATGTGGTTGCAGTAGGGGAGACGCCAGCGAGGAAGGGTGGCAAAGGGGAGGAGACAAGCGATAAAGGGGTGGCGAAGCTCGACTTGTCTCTTTTTATTCCTTTGAAAATTTTTGAAATCCTAAAAATCTAAGATTGCAAATTAAATCTTAAAACTTGGGTTTTAAGGGGTATTTATAGGCCCCGAAGTAGGATTTGGTGCAATTATCTCAATACCCTTAATGTTTCAAACTACTTTTATGCCCTTGTTTTAAAACAATTAAGGAAACTCAATAAATTCTATTTTTTTTTGAAACTTTTCAATATATTTAACAAAACTTAAAATAACATGAAATATTATTTATAAACCTAAAATAATTACTTTCATTAAAATTAATTTAAATTTCCTTTCGTTAATATTTTTATTGAACTTAATTTCTCGATATAAATATTACAAACATGTGTACAAGATACGAAAATAACTCTTTAAAGTACGTTAAAATATGGGGTATTACAAGTACCTTGTCAATATGCTTGCCAAGTGACTTTATAGGTCATGTAACCTTCGAACTTTGCATCTTGGTCTCAATGGACTTTTGAGGGTTGTAATGGGGGTTGACGTAAAGGTGAAATTTGGAAAGTTTGGCTAATTTGAGGAGGTAAAGCTAGGTGAAGCTTTTACAACTCAATAACGAACTTCACAAACTTTTGACAATGAATAAAAACCTCAAACACAATAAAACACAATGAATTAAACACAATTTAATTATGAAGACAAAAGTGGAAAAACTCAACTCAGAGACCAAATTTGTAGCTCAAAATTTGTCCTAAATGGAATAGGACAAAATAGACATACGACTTTCATCATTCAAAAGATAACCTTTAAAGAACTGATGATGAAAAGCCATTTACTTACTTCAAATGTTTCAAACAAGAACCAAATTTTTATTTCTAACTAAGCTTATTTTACAAAAGATAATAAACAAATGGAAATATTTATTTTTTTAATTTCATTCCACTGCATATTTTTAGATTTCCTTTACTTTACTCTCTGTTTTTTTTTTTAACTAGAAGCTATACAAGTGGACAAGAGTGACGACAAGCTTTACTAACTATATAGGGTGACAATGGTTGTAGGCTGAGGTTCAGATGCAGGTTAGTGAATAAGGGTCAAAGCACAAAGCATAACAAAGAATATATACATTTGTGGAAGGAGAGGAAAAATAGATCTAATAAGAGTTGAATTCTAAAACAAAACACACAAAATTAGCGCCATGATCATATTACCAAGAGCAAAGTAGGCACGATTCCTAAAGTCACAAGGTGAATTCTTGATCTAGGTACCCACAACAAGGAAAATATCAATCGCTCTCGAAAGAAAATGAGACCAAGGAGTTGGTCAATATATGCAGAAGGCTCAAAAACTAACCAAAGTTCAAAAACGATCATTCATGTGGCGTTTGACAAAATCAACCAACAAACTATATTCATCATTTCTCATCATCAAGTTATTTTCCAAAACATCACATAACCAAAAGCGAAGTTAACAGCAAGTCATTCCCAAAGTACGAAAGGAATTGGCTCAAACATCACACTATCATCATCTAAATCATCGTCAAAATCATCAACAAAATCACCATTTACACAAGGATAGAGATATCAATGTTCCCCAAAAGTTGTCTATTCTCTTCTAATTAAGTACCACTAAAAATATCCTCCAAAAATAAGCTAACTGTCTTTTTTCAGAACTTCCTAACAACAAACGACACCCAAACATCATCTATAGCAAAGTGCCCTATACATTCCACATATTTGCGTGAGTGGGATCCTCCCAGAAGCTAGTAGATGAGCATCGGCCCGATGCTCAAGGAGAAGAAGGATCCCTCCTAAAGTTATAAGTGTTATTTACATCAAGGCCACTAGCTTCAGTATATGGTGGCCAAATCACACCGTGGACGGTCTAGGTAGTTGCTTAAGTCAAAAGGACAAGATCTATAGGGATCCCGACCCCCTTTATAACCCTTCGGCCAATGGTCACCCCGAGGATCTAGAAACCTAGAAGTTGCACCATAGCTCAGAACGAGTAGGAAAGTAAGGCCAAGTGTGTTGGCCATCTTGCCAACTCGGGAACAGTCCTTCCTATGGGGGTCTATACGGGTAGTTGAGGTAGGGGTCGAAATGGTCGGTGGAAACGTGATAATGATATATGCCATTGTTTTGAATTGATGCATGTTCATGTTCCGCTTGTTATTGTTGTTGTTGTTGTTGGTATTGTATATAATTAAACATTTCAGTTTGTTGAAGAGAAAGAGAGTTAAAAGCATTTAGAATTTCAATGTAAGGAGTAGCATAAGGTGTAGACGAGCCGTATTAGCTAGTTTTGGGTGGTACTTGCGAGTCAGAAGGGCCCGCTCTAGCCTCAGGAGGAGGGGAAGGAGGATGTTGAAGAGTTGGAAGGGAAATAAGGTGGGGGTGTCTCTTAGAAAATAAGGCATGGTCGTCCGTACTAAGGGAATCGAAAGGAATGAGGAAAGGACATTCCTTTTCAAACGTGGTGAATGAAGGGTTAGGAATATAGAAATGATACCGCCTACTCACTAGCCAACTAACCCTATCCAGTCTAGATGTCTCATGCACAAACCATGAGGAGGAAAACACGTCCAAATTGAACATGTGATCCTCATTTTCTTGGTTTAGTTCATGGAAGTAACGAGTGTAGCCTAGTTTTGGTGCAGGGAGGGTGATATAACCATGCAAACTCTGTTTCTCTTCATTTGGGGATTAGAACTAACTTCCATACATCACTTGATAAGCATCCAACCCGTATTTAGGCGTCCAGTTGGGTTTGGCTTTGTTGCAAGGTAAAGGCAACAAAGCTCAATTTAGTTTATCTTCCCCAAATTTTGTTTGGAGAAGATAGAATTACCCAATAACGGTGCAAAAGCCTTATACTAGGTTGGTGGACGTGACTTGCAAACGATGTAGTGGAGTTGAACCTATCATAGCCGCTTATTTGTTTCCAGAATTCATGAAGATGGAATCATAGAACTGTGACTCCTGAAGGTTCAAAAATAGGGTTGGCAGGATCACATCAAAAATGTGTATTAAGTTGTGACTATGCTCTAGTGTGATCATTGTTAAACATTCGAAAACTTATTGTATATTCGGGGAAATCATCAGGGTCCGGAGTTCTTTTTCTTCTTAGTGTACTTAGGAAGTCGTACGTTAAGTGGATGTAAGTTGGATGAACGTTTTCTAGTTTTACAAGGTTCAACCAACCTATCTTCTCAAAAAACACCTGCATTTAAGTTTCGAAATTTAAAGCTCGAACAGGTACAGGGTCGTAGAATTGTGTTCCTCTTAACGTATATTGATATACGTTCCACCCATTTTTACGATCTTGGCTTGGAACTCGAATTGTTGGTGGGTCTTCTGCATCAGTGGTGTTTTTGGTTCAAGGTCTAAATCGATCGTCTTTCTTTTCTCTTTGCTTAAGGAAAATATATTTCTGATGAATGTGTTTTTAGATGTGAAAATGATACAACCAAAAAGCTAAAAAAATGACAACATATTTGAAGAGTAATGTCCTTAATCGACTAAATAAACCAATTCATGAATCAACGACAACCTCCAAAAAGCCAAATATGCACATAAACAACAATAATAAACTCACTAAATACTAAAAAAATACCATCAAAAACCAATAAAAATCCAGAATAAACAACAAAATTTTAAAAAAATTCATAAATTAGCAACAACAATCTTAAAAATAAGACTAAAAGTAACTATAAAAAACAATTGCCAAAACACGCATCAACTCAAGGAATGAACTTTTATCAAGTGAAATAGATTAAGAAATTTAAGCCAAAAACAAGTTGAGGGAGCAGAAATGATAACAAATAGAGTGTGAAAACACTCTATAAACAACAAATTCGAACTTTGGAAGACCAAGATCAAAAGTTGAATTGAAACCCTAACTTTTTCCCCAATTTTATTTTTAGATGTTCACGAAGATGTAAGATGTGTTTGTTTGAGTTTGGTGAGAAATCTTCAAATATAGGAGAAAAATGAAAAAATTGAGTGATTTTGATTAAAAAAAAAGAATGACGGAGGTTTTGTGAGGGAATGAGGGGGTTGGTGAGAGGATGAGGCGGTCGTGAAAATGAAATGATAAAAAGAGTTTTAATAATTCTGTAAAAATCACTATAAACATTCTGCTTAAAATGACCACCTAGTGGACGCTGAAGCAGGCTAGCAAGCACTAGAACTAGCGGCTGCTGGGAAACCCCTAACAATGATACTTATGAGCAATTTGCTACTTTGTACATCAACTTTTCTCAAACTTTAAATCCCATAAAACCAAAAATTGACCCACGGGCCAAAGTAAGCCAAGACATCTTCATGAAACCTTCATGTGGACAATTCTGATATGTCAAAATGTCTTACGAAGTTTGCGGATGTCTCAAATGATTTTCCGGATGATGTATTCCCGAAAAGTAAATAATGACTAAAATGTGAACCCCAATGATACTAATGAGCCAAATTAAGCAAGTTCAAAGGCTTCATAAGTTCAAGACAAAATCAAAGTAACATGTACGAATGCCGGTGTTGCTTATAATCGCACATGATGCATTTCAAGATAATGAAATTCCCCAAAAAGCCTTAAAAATCACAAAAAAAATACGTAAAATAACACAAAAGTCTCATTTGAACAAAAACCTTGCTTAAACCATCACAATAGCAAAACCAAGTGATTCCAAGGGGTTTCCTTGACTTGGAAGCTTAAAGGGAAAAAATCACCCTAAAAAAGCTCCATAAAGCCAAAAAATGCTCAAATGAGCTAGAAAATCAAAAGATATGTGCAAGTAACTTAGGGTGCCTCTCGTGAGCGCTTGTTTAATGTCTTGATCCTGATGCAATATCTAAAAACAAAAACTAAAATGCGACAGAGGTCACGTCGAAGTCATATAGATGAACAACTAAGCAAACATCAACAAAAGAGCCATCAAGGTGTTTTTTTAAGGTTGACCATTAACCTTGAAAGACTCTTTCCCTTCATTTTCGATCTCTATTTGACCATATGTGAAAAATTGACGGACAATAAATAGTCCACTCCAATGCCATTTGAGTCTGCCCGGAAACAACCTCTTCCCTGAATTAAAGAGGACGGCCTTATCGCCCTCCTTGAAATTTCTTCTCATAATGTATTTATCATGATATGCCTTGGTTCGATCTTTATAAATACGAGCATTCACATAAGCATCCAACTGATTTTCCTTCAAGGCATGGAGATCAAGAGTTGTTTTGTCACTGGCGCTTTGCAAATAAAAATTAATTTTATTGCCCAATTTGCACGGTCTTAAAAGCTGTCCGATAGGCCTATAAGGCTTCAGAGACCTTTGTAGACCAATCCTTTCTAGACCTATCGAAAGTATTTTCAAGGATGGCCTTAATCTCTCGAGTAGAGATCTCATCTTGCCCGTTTGTTTGGGGATGGTAATCTGAGGAAACCCTATGTTTTACCCCATACTTAGCACGGCGTGTTTAGAGAGTTCTCTAGGAAAAATGCAACCCTCCATCACTTATAATAGCCTGAGATACTCTAAACCTCGGAAAATTAAGCCTCTTGAAGAGTTTAATAACCACCTTCGAGTCATTAGTCGGACAATCAATGGGTTCTACCCATTTTGACACGTAAGCAACAACAACCAATATATATTGGTTTCCAAAAGTGGTTAGAAAAGGGCCCATGAAATCCATTCCCCAAACATCTAAGATTTCAAGTTCTAGATGTTATTCAGGGGCATTTCATGCCTTCTTGAAAGATTCCTAGTGCGTCCAAACATCTTTGAACATGTTTGACCAAAAGAAACCACTTTTCAAGACCTTTGTTAAGGTCTTATCAGAAATCATTTGTCAACCATAAGGTGATGAGTGGCACATGAAAATGACATTATGAATTTCGGATATGGGAATACAACATCAAAACAGGCCATCAACTCCTCTTTTTAACAACAAAGGATTATCCCAATAGAATTCCGAACATCATGCGTGAATTTATTCCTTTGTTGGTAAGACCAATCAGGCGTAATGACCTAGGCAAAGAGGTAATTCGCAAAATCCACAAACCAAGGAGTAGTGGAAGCTATAGCTTCCATTATATGCTCTTCAACGAAAGAGTCCTTTTATGGGGGTGATCTCATCTTCTTCAACTAAAGGCAAGCGGGATAAGTGATCCGCTACTACATTCTCTGCCCCACTCTTATCGCGGATTTCAAGTTCGAACTCTTGGAGGAGCAAGATCCATCTTATAAGTCTCGGATTTGCAACCTTCTTTTAAAGAAGAAATTTTAACGCCAAATGGTCAGTAAAGATGGTAGCCGTAGATCTAACCGAGTATGACGGAACTTCTCCGTTGCATGTATAGTGGCTAGAATTTCTTTCTTGAAAGTACAATAATTTCGCTGCGCCTCATCTACAGTTTTCATAGTATATTAAATGTCATGAAGCCTCCCATATTTCTGTTGGTCGAGAACAGTCCTAACGGCAAAGTCTAAAGTATCACATATAAGCTCGAAAGGAAGATTCCAATCAGGAGCTTATATGATGGGGGCAAAAATCAATGCCATCATAAGTTAATCAAATGCTATAGCACAGTCTTTAGTGAACTAAAACGGGGTGTATTTTAAAAGGAGCTAAGTGATTGGTTTCGCTGCTTTCGAGAAGTCTTTAATGAAGCGACGGTAGAAACCAGCATCCCCACAAAACTCCTCACCCCCTTGACATTAATATGTGGGGTAACCGCTCTATAACCTCGATCTTAGCTCTATCAGCCTCAATACCTCGTTTAGAGATTACATGACCTAGCACTATGCCTTCATCAACCATGAAATGAGATTTTTCCTAGTTTAGAACTAATTTCGTCTTTTAACATCGATCTAATACTAGAACGAGATTAGATAGACATTGATAAAAAGACGATCCTTCAACCGAAATGTCATCGATAAACACCTCAAAGGATGATTCTAGCATATCAGAAAAGATCGCCTGCACCCTCGCCGGAACCTCCGCGCGCCGCTGCCCTCGTCGGCCATCACCCTCGCCGACCCTCTTCCTCCCCTTTGGAGACTTCAAACTAGTTGACTTCTAGAAGTTGTGTCGGATCACCACTACAAGACAAGGTACGTAAGTACCTAAGGCAGACATAGAAGTAGAACTCATGCTTGGTTGATCTTATATGATATGTTTATTGTTGCTTACTTTGCTTGTGAATTGACATGCATGACAAGTTTATGAAATGATGAGAAGTATGAATTTATACTATTTTGACATTCCACGCCTATAGTAATATAAATCTTCAAGATTACATTGGAATGTTATAACTAATCTAAAGTTGGCCAATATCTTAATAAAGAAGAAAGGAAGTTATTTAAGTTGATTAGTTACTTAATCAACAAGAAAGGTAGTTTGTGAATTTCATTCACATAATTGATAGAAGTTAATGAGCAAACATATGTATATACATGTTTCCACCGACAGTTTAATGTGTGGTCAAAGAAAAGGGATTTAGTTAGCCACTCATAGTTAATGTGTGGTAAAGGAAGTTTAGTTTAATTAAAAGACACACAAGATTATTTTTAGAATCAATTTAAATCAAAGATAATTAATATGACTTGTTTGGTTTTATGCTGCTATTCTGTTATGATGTATAGGAGTCATAATATTGTTAAACCGGTTAATCACGTAAAGTGAAAGAGGATTCGCACCAAAACTCATGGAATGTATTTGAAAAATGGGGGAGTCGTATGGAACAGTAATCTATGACTTCAAATTGTAGTACAAGACGTTGTACTCTTTTATATTTTTAATGAGCCAGAATTCCGTTACATTGTATGACATAGGTAATACCTTCTTGGAGTTTCTCCCAAGTTGGTACCCAATAGGTCGATTTTAAAGGAAAAGAAACCCGTTTAATGCGAAATCCAAAGTCTATGCACAGGTGAAGAGTTGTCAACGTTAAGATGTATGTATGTTTTACTTTTATTTTATGTTAATCATGTTGCATAGTCTTTTGTAGTTATGTAATCACCTTTGCTGACTGTTTGTTTGTGTGCATGGCTTTGTCTTGGACTTGGCCCTACGATGACCCACTTGTTGGCGAGTAGTTGTCCAGAATAAGAGAAAGCAACAAGTACAAGTGGGCATAAGTCATTCATGATGGGCTGGAGTGAGAGAGTTTGCTTTATAGTCTTCGTTGTTTCTTAGTTTATTTGTATTTGGATTTATTTAACAATTATTTGATGTTGTTTTTATTTCTTAAGTTGAAATTTTTGGTTTTAAAGGGCCATTAATATGGTTCCGAAGTGTAATAAAGTTTTAACTTATCTTCTTTTGGTTTTTGTTTGATTTTAGTGTTGGGATTATTTTTGAGTTCGAGTTTTAAATTGGTTTTGATTTTAAAGACTTCCGCTATAGTACTTTGATAAATGCCTTAGTTGTTATCATGTTGGCGGTAATGCTTTAGTTTTTCCTAGTTATTTAGGATTTTTAACAAATATAACTCTTTTTATTTATTATATGTTTTCCGGGAACTCTAGAAAAGGAAGTTAGGAAACTCTAGGGTGTTACAAATTTGTTACCAGAGCTTAGTTTTCGAAAAATAATAAAGTTTTATTTCCGGGGTACACTAAGTTGTATTTTGGCAAAGAGGAGTTTCTTATTTTCAAAAGATACTGGGAATGGAAATTTTTCTAAAAGTAGTTTCTAAAAATCGAAAGTGTTGAAAAATAAATGTTTTAAAATCATTTACATGTGCTTTAATATCATGTGCTGAGTTTTGGTAGGAATTCAGGTATGTATTATGTTTTATTGCTTTAATATCATGTGCTGAGTTTGGGTAGGAAGTTTGGGCATGTAGGATAGACTTTATTTATGTTCTTTCATGCATTTAGGTACACGTTTTGAGATGTTGCTTATGTCAATATTGATGAGTAGAAGAAATTGAAAGTTAGCCACCAAACCTTTTTGTTTTGGAACTGTTAGTTTGGTTTTTTTGTGGGAAGGATGGCCCATTAGTTTTACGTGTCGTTTAGGATGGTGGATAACATGCCTAGTAAAGAAAATAAGATGCAAACAATGGAAATGAAAAGACTATGAGAGTCCACCTTAATATGTTTTGAAGATTCGAATATATTGTTAGTACATGAGTACAGTATTGGAGCTACCACAGTGGGACCAACCAGATCATGTGTCTGCTTTAATTATTAGTTGTTTGCCAAATTGTCCACCCTTGTTGGAGATTAAGGCAAGGTTCAATGATTTCCATTTTGTTGGAGGACATCCAAACTACACCAATTATAAGGATCTAAATGGTTAATGGGGTTGTGATTGGACATACCTGGAAGGTTATATTGGAAAAAACAGCAGGAATTTCAGGAGTCCAATGCAACTGAGGAGACCCCACACACACCAGTCCCAAATGATCTGGACGATGATAAAATGAGTGAAACAGAAGCTACTCCTGAATCCAAGGATAGTTCGTGCTATGAAATTGAGAATTCAAATCTAGTAATTCGGTGTATGTGGATCAAGTGTCTAATTGTGAGGGAAAAGAAGAGCTTGATCCTGAAGAAGACATGGATGAATATATTGAGGCGAACATGGAAGACGATGTTAAAGATGATCCCGAGTTTACACGTAAGAAATATGTGATGTCGAAGGACAATAAGGGTAATGTGAATGTTTAAAAGCTTTGTTATAAATATGAGATAGTTAATATTGTTTTAGTGTTGTTTAGAATGTTAGACATATTAGATTATTGTTTCTTTAGTGAATAAGTGGCAGTGAGCAATAAGAAAATCTTAAGAGAAACTAACCAATAAAAAATTCTTATGAGAATGAAATAATTAATGAGTTCGTTCTTTTAGGAAGTAAAGCCTTAAGTAAAGTAGAACCAAGGGAATTATTTTAATTTGTTATGTGCTTTATTCTTATTTTAATGGTTGTGTGAACAACCAACACTAAGTGAATCCTTCACTCTAAAAGAATGAGAACTTCTTCTATACGACGAATTGAGAAGAAGTTGTTATGTTTTGTTATATGTTTATGTTATTCTAACTTAGAGTTGGACATCATTTAATATAAAGCTTTTTTTTCCCTCTACAGGAGAAATAGGATGGCTAAACGTAACAACAATCAGCTGAATGATGTATTGATGCAATTAGCTACTGTAGCTGAACAGTTAGCTGGTAGAGGAAATAGCAATGGTAATGACCTTGCTGGGGAACTTTTCAAGAAGATTGCTCAATGTAAGCCACCCACTTACCAAGGAAAACCCAGTCCAACTATTTTAGAGGGATGGTTGAGAGAATTAAACAAGCTAATTGGGGTAGTTGAGTGTCCAGAGGAGTTTAAGGTGAACCATGTATTATACTATTTGAGAGGAGAAGCTGATCTTTGGTGGTCACAAAATGAAGCCGTGATTAGGGCTTTGCCAGGGTTCAATTGGGTTGTGTTTTAGGAAAAGATCCGCAATAAGTTTTATCCTGTGTTACTTTAGAAACAGATAGCTGATGAGTTTCACAAACTTAAGATGGGAAGCTCATAGAGTTACTGAGTATTACTCGAAGTTCATAGAGTTGTCTATGTTTTCTAAGAAGGTTGTGGCAACCGAAAAGTTGAAGGCGAGTCATTTTGAGAGAGAAATTACCCATAAACATCCAGTTTTAATTAGTCGAGAAAGTCTTTGAGTCTTTGGATGAGTTATATTGTAGAGTTGCACATCTGTATGCCTTAGACCAGAAGAAGAAGGAGATGCTGAAAGAAGGTGACACGGGGAAGAAAAGAAAGGATGGTGGAGGAAACTTCAACCAATAAGGGAGTCATGGTGGATTTAAGAAGCCTCGTTTCAACATTAACTTTTAGGTCAATAAGGGAAACTTTGGGAAGCCTGCTAATGAAAATAGGAATAGGGATTAGATGGCTAATCAAGGAGGCCGTGTGTAGTTCTCAAGAAGTATGCTAACAATCACCCAGGAAAGGACTGTGTTGGAAATCCAGTGCTTGTCGTCTATGCAACAAGCTTGGACATCGTGAGTATGAGTGCTTGTCCAAGAACAAGGGAAAGGAAGGACAAGATTCTCAATTCAAAGGGAACTCAATTGGGGGTCAGCAAAAGGGTTTCCAAGGAAACATGTGAGGAAAGGCAAAGCACCAAGCAGGGAATAGGAATGGAAGTGGAAATGGAGGAGGTAAGACTAAGGTCTCGAATACTGGAAAACTAAATGTAATGGCTCGAAGTGAAGCTTATGCTTGTAAGGATGTGATTACATGTACTTTCTCTATTCACTCTCTTCCTATAAAACTTTTGTTTGATTTTGGTGCAACATATTCTTTTGTCTCCACTAAGATTTTAGAGAATTTAATGCATGTGTTGGGAAAAGTAGATACAATAGATATGTGAATAGTGTTACCATCAGGACAAGAAGTACAATGTTCAAGTAGAGTTTTGGATGTTCCAATTGAAATTGAGGGAGTGGAGTTTAAAGTTAACCTAATTGAGTTTGATTTAGGTGAATTAGAAGTGATTCAGGGAATGGATTGGTTGAGTGAGCATAAGGCTGAGATTTTGTGTGAGCCACAGAAGATCTCGTTAGTTAATAAGTGTAAGAAAGTGAGCTATTGAAGGGCAGGAAGGCCAAAACGCAACAAAATAGTGTCTGTAATGAGGTTTGCTAGGTTTGTGAAGAGAGGTTTTCCAATTCACCTTTGTAGTGTGAGGGATGTAGATTATGTTGAAACTGCTAAGCTCGAGGACGTTGAGGTAGTTAGAGATTTTCTGGACGTGTTTCCGAAGGATATTCTGGGAATACCTCCGAAACGAAAAACCAATTTTACCAAAGACTTAGTTCCAGGAACATCACCTATTTCCAAAGCACCCTATAGGGTGGCACTTACGGAAATGGGTGAGTTGAAATAGCAGTTACAGGAGCTGTTGTAGAAAGGTTACATTAGGCCTAGTGCTTTACCTTATGGAGCACTAGTGCTGTTTGTGAAGAAGAAAGGCGAGAGATTGAGGTTTTGTATTGACTATAGGGAGTTGGATAAGGTGACGATCAAGAACAAGTATCCTTTACCGATGATTGATAACTTGTTTGATCAATTCAAAGGAGCTCTCGTGTTTTCCCAAAAATTGATTGGAGGTCAGGATACCACCAAATGAGAATTGCTAATGAGGACATACCAAAAACGAATTTTCGTACGTGGTATGGGCATTATGAGCTCACTGTTATGCCTTTTGGGTTAACGAATGCTCCAACAATTTTCATGGATTTAATGAATAAGATCTTTNATGCTTGTAAGGATGTGATTACATGTACTTTCTCTATTCACTCTCTTCCTATAAAACTTTTGTTTGATTTTGGTGCAACATATTCTTTTGTCTCCACTAAGATTTTAGAGAATTTAATGCATGTGTTGGGAAAAGTAGATACAATAGATATGTGAATAGTGTTACCATCAGGACAAGAAGTACAATGTTCAAGTAGAGTTTTGGATGTTCCAATTGAAATTGAGGGAGTGGAGTTTAAAGTTAACCTAATTGAGTTTGATTTAGGTGAATTAGAAGTGATTCAGGGAATGGATTGGTTGAGTGAGCATAAGGCTGAGATTTTGTGTGAGCCACAGAAGATCTCGTTAGTTAATAAGTGTAAGAAAGTGAGCTATTGAAGGGCAGGAAGGCCAAAACGCAACAAAATAGTGTCTGTAATGAGGTTTGCTAGGTTTGTGAAGAGAGGTTTTCCAATTCACCTTTGTAGTGTGAGGGATGTAGATTATGTTGAAACTGCTAAGCTCGAGGACGTTGAGGTAGTTAGAGATTTTCTGGACGTGTTTCCGAAGGATATTCTGGGAATACCTCCGAAACGAAAAACCAATTTTACCAAAGACTTAGTTCCAGGAACATCACCTATTTCCAAAGCACCCTATAGGGTGGCACTTACGGAAATGGGTGAGTTGAAATAGCAGTTACAGGAGCTGTTGTAGAAAGGTTACATTAGGCCTAGTGCTTTACCTTATGGAGCACTAGTGCTGTTTGTGAAGAAGAAAGGCGAGAGATTGAGGTTTTGTATTGACTATAGGGAGTTGGATAAGGTGACGATCAAGAACAAGTATCCTTTACCGATGATTGATAACTTGTTTGATCAATTCAAAGGAGCTCTCGTGTTTTCCCAAAAATTGATTGGAGGTCAGGATACCACCAAATGAGAATTGCTAATGAGGACATACCAAAAACGAATTTTCGTACGTGGTATGGGCATTATGAGCTCACTGTTATGCCTTTTGGGTTAACGAATGCTCCAACAATTTTCATGGATTTAATGAATAAGATCTTTCAACAGTTCTTGGATAAGTTTGTGGTAGTTTTTATTGATGATATTTTGGTGTACTCCAAGAGTAAAGAGGAACATGTAGAACATTTGAGGACAATTTTGATGACACTAAGGGAGCATAAATTGTATGCTGAATTCTCGAAATGTGAATTTTTGTTGGAGAAAGTTGTATTCCTGGGACATTTTGTGTCGAAAGAAGGAGTTGAAGAAGGTCCAGCCAAGATCGAAGCAGTAAAAGAGTGGCCTACACCTAAGAATGTGACAAATGTATGTAGTTTCTTGGGATTAGCAGGATATTATAGGAGGTTTGTGAAGGATTTTTCGAGAATCGCTAAACCAATGACGTTGTTAATGAAGAAAGAATGTAAGTTGTGAGGATTTATAAGTGTGAAGAGTTATTTCAAACCTTAAAGGAGCGCTTGACAACGGCTTCGGTGTTGACTTTGCCAGATGAAAGTGACTCTTACGATGTATACAGTGATAGTTCTAAAAATAGTTTGCCAAATAGAAAGGTGATTGCGTATGCTTCAAGACAATTAAAGCCATACGAAGAAAACTATCATACTCACGATCTCCAGCTAACGGAGATCGTGTTTGCTTTAAAGATATGGAGGCATTAGTTGTATGGAGTAAAGTATAGGATCTACACGGAGAACAAGAGCTTAAAGTACTTTTTCACTCAAAAAGATTTAAACATGAAACAAAGGAGATGGCTTGAGTTGAGCAAGGGTTGGGATTTAGATATCCAATACCATAAAGGGAAGGTCAATGTAGTAGCAGATACTCTAAGTCGTAAAACAAAGCATAGAGTGAAGTCTTTACTAGTCGCTAACGAGCTGTGTAGAGATATGGAGAGAATGAATTTGGAGAGAGTGAAGGAGGGAGAGTTGGAAGGAGTACTTTGTAATCTTAGTATCCAACTAACAATGTTTGAGGAGATTAAGGGGAACCAGGATGGTAATGTGAAATTGGATAGAATAAAGGAGAAGTTGGAAGTAGGAAAGGCTATGGACTTCAAAATCCATGAAAATGGAAGCTTGAGGTATAAAGGAAGGTAGTGTTTACCTCAGAAATGTATGTATTTGAAATGAAGAATCATGGAGGAATGTCATAATACACCGTATTCCGTTCATCCTGGAGGCGATAAGCTATATAAGGATTTAAAGAAGGTGTATTGGTGGCCTAGGATGAAAAGGGAAGTAGTTGAATTCGTGAGCAAGTGTCTTACTTGTCAAAAAGGGAAATTTGACCATAAAAGACAACAAGGAGAAGTCCAACCACTTAAGGTACCAGGATGGAAGTGGGATTGCATATCAATGAACTTTGTAACTTGCTTGCCAAAGTCGAGGAATCAAAATGATACAATATGGGTTTGTGGTCTATAGGCTTACTAAATCAGCGGTGTTTACACCGACGAAGGAGACTCGGAGGATGGAACAACTTGAAAAGGCTTACATAAAGCATGTTGTGAGGCTACATTGAGTTCCAAACGATATCGTGTCACAGAGGGATTCAAATGGCGATATTCCATAGAACACTGGTGTATTGTTGCGTGGTTTGGTGAGTAAGACACAGAAAGATTGGGATTTGAAGCTTGCACATGTAGAGTTTGCCTACAATAGGTTACCTACTTTTGCTACTAAAAAATCGCCATTTGAAGTTGTTTATGGGGTGAATCTTAAGTTACGTATTGATCTTGTTGATATTCCAAAGGGTGAACTGGTGCACAAGGATGCTATGGCAAAGATTGAGTACATGCAGAAGCTTCATGCACAGGTAACGGCTAGGATTGAGAAGGTGAACGAGCAATACAAGGCTCGTGCAAATAAGAATGGTCACCAGCATACATTCAAAGAAGTAGATTTGGTTTGGCTACACCTAAGGAAGAAAAGATTCCCAAATAAACGAAAGAACAAGCTTATGCCTAGGTGTGACGGTTCATTCAAGATTTTTAAGAAAATTGGTGACGATGATTAACAACTTGAATTGTTAGGTGAATATGGAGTCAATGCTACATTTAACATTGCTGATTTGACTCCTTATGTTTCCGATGATCAACTTCGAGGTTTGAGGACAAACTCTTTTGAAGAAGGGGAGGATGGGTAGATTAAATCTTTGTGTAATTTTGGTTGTAATTTGTTGATTATCTTGTTTATAAATTCATTAGAAAGTTTGTTAGTATATTTTCTTGATTAGATATAGTTTGTTAGAGTTTGTTAGCAAGATGAGAATGACATGCAGTGTTGTTGTGACAATCATATCTTATGAGTCATTGATGAGTAATTAGGAGGACGATTTTTGTTAGCTTTGTGCGTGTGTTTTTTGTTTGTTTTGTTAGGATTTTGTTGATGATTATGACTATAAATAATATCAACAATATTTTGTAAAATTAAGATTTAAAAATTGAATAAAATTTTTGTTTTGTTTACATAGAAAACAAAAATACCGAAAATTGGAGTTGGTGGATTTTTCCTTTAAACTCTTGTGAGATTAGTTAGTGGCTTTGAGGTTGCCTTGAGCTTTAATCAAAGACTAATTAATCAACCTAAAATCGTGAGTTTTGGTGGCGAGGACTTTAGAAATTCATGATTTTAGTCTTCTATCTTTGTGATCTCTGATTTAGACGATAATTCACATCAGGGTAGTGGCCTCTAGGCAAGGGTATCGGGTGCAACCGTAGACTAGCGGCCGCTAGCCCCCATAAGTCTCATTTCTTCATGATTTGAGGCAGTAGCATTTCTTTATATAGATCATTTTCTTTTGAGTACTAAGGCAGCTCCTCAGGCTCCCACATCACTAGGTCATGCTGTGGGCACGGGGCTTTGAGGGCCCACGTGCCCTTTTTACAGACGTCAAATGTCTTTAGTTTGTTGCATAGTGTGAGTATTCTTGGCTTAGGGAGTGAGTCTAGAAGCTCAAAACCTAAGTAGAGAAGTCGTCACCGTCCTCCTTTTGGGAACTAACAGAACCCCATTAGGTCATAGCCCAAGGGCTAAAATGACAGCCACGGTTAAGAAGGTCTCATATCGCTGGATTCGAAGACGACGGTAAGGACAACAGTAGGTCACAGTGTCCCCCCGTGTATAGCGGCCTCTACTTTTTCTCATGTGTAATTTCATAATCATAATATTGAATTGTAACATACATATTTTCGATTTGGACCTACAAACACATAGAAATAAGGCTAGGCGGGTTTTTACTTAATGCACACATAATTTTCAGTTTAACATGCATGGGTGATCGCTTTTTGATTAAGGTTATTTTAATCTTTATTTAGTTGAAAAATGATTTTTAGGTTGCTCAGCTAAAGATGATGTTTAGGTGATTTAAAGAATTAAACACTTAGCATATATTCACATAAAGCCTAAAGTAATGTATCTACTTAAGATTGAATTTAGTTAAGAAGTCGCATCATTAATTATTCAACATTGCATGAATTTGATTTTAAGACATGTTAATCATCTAATAAAGCAAATAAATCATATAGACATGCAAAATAACTCTTTAAGGAACTTAAGATGCAGATTCCGATGCTGTTGTCCTCATTTGAAGTACATTTCGTGCAATCGTCCACAACTTCTTTGAACTGAAAGCTTGAAGAACTTAAGTTAATAATAATAAGTTTAAAGATTCTTGATAGGAAGGATTAGAAAGCCACGGTATTCGAGGTAAGGCACGAAAATCACGAGAGAGATTTTTAGAGAGAGAGAGAGATCGTGAGGTAGAGAGAGAATGTGAGAATTAGAGAATGTGTGAATTGATGAATGAATGTTTGTAAGTGAAGGTCAAAGAAGGGGTTATTTATAGGGTCGAAAGTGACGTCATCCAAGGCCAGAGCGTTAGAGGAGCGCTATAGCGCTCAGGGGTGAGTGCCAGGGAGCTTAGTGATCGCTAGGGTGAGGGTGCCTTGGGCGCCTGGGCACTTAGGCGCTCACATTGTGGTACTCAAGCTCCAGTTTTCTTGATTTTCACGCGGTGAATCTCAGAAGCTTCCTTATTTCATATATTCATTTCCATAAACCGAAATATTTTGAGATATTATGAAACAATACAAATTTCACTTCCATAAATCTGTTTATTCACTTCCATAACCTAGAGTTTCCACGATCCGAATAAACCCTTCTAGAAGCTCTATCGAATCTGGTCACATTCATACGCTTAAATTTATTTCATTACTTTTTGAAGATGAAATTAAAAAGTGAATTATGAAATAAAATGAAAATAAATAAAATGAAAATGAAAAGGAGAAAATGAATTATATATATAAAAATGAAATATTAAAATTAATTTAAGCGCATTTTGACCATTCTAAATCATCATCGGTTTTTTGAACAATGGTTTTTTTTAGTTTTCAAAAAGTTCAGGGGGCGTTTCCCCCCTAACCCCCTAACCAAGGCGTTTCACCCCTGGACCCCGACTCGCTGACCGGGCAGCAAGACCCTCGTATAGATTTTGGAGTGGGGACCAAATAGAAGAAGGATTGACTTCCGACACAAAACTAGGCGTTTTTCAAGCAATCAATATTAGTAGTTAGACTTGTAGCGACGTGGTACACTTTAATCATCGGCCATTAGGTGGGACCAAATATAGGTGTCTACACTTGCTAGCGATATCATTAGTCAAGCTTGCGATATCGCCAAAAATTTTGAGCAAAGAGAGAAAGAACCTTGACCAAATGCTTTTCCTTGATCAAACTGACCTAAATCTGAAAACATATGATTCCTCCAAAATCATGTAGCACCTCGATATCAAAACCAACTGAAAAATCCTACAACAATGAGATAATGCACAAAACAAAGTGATACAAGGAGTAATAAGCTAAATATGCAGGAAAGGGCCTTTAGAAAAATATTTAGAAAAAGAAGGAAAAACTAAGAAAAAGGAATAGAAAACTAACTAAACTAACAAAAGAAAACTAGTTATAATATATACAAATAAACACTACATCAATCAGTCAAACGTAAAACCAATCAAATTCATGGTAATTCCGAAAAACACCATAGAAGTTCGTGCATTCCAAGGTTTAGCTGTGTGCTGTAGGAGATTTGTGAAGAATTTTTCATGAATTGTGGCTGCTACAACTCAATCATCAACAAAGACAAGGGGAAATTCAAGTAGACTAGGGGAGCTCAAAAGGTTTTATTTTGTGGTGTTTAAGGCTTTTCGAGCATGTCCAATATTTATTGATTTCTTTTATTTATTTTTTAGCTTTGTTTATTTATTAATGAGGTCAATTGAAGCACAAGATATAAGCTAAAACAGGATAGAACCTTAATCCTAATTATATGGACTCGAACATATGAAAAGAAAGTGAATTTAAAAGCTAGGTGGAGGGACTCTCCGACTCAACCTAATGAAAACTATGGACACTTACTCATGATGTCAATGCTTTTCAACAATGATCTCAAAAGTGGGTTGTAGATTCTACTAATCCTCTTCCGAAGAGCTATCTTTATAATTCTTGTTGAAGATATTATTCAATTTTTGCCCTTTGATCAAGTCTTCTTCAATTTCAATACAAATGTGGTAGACTTCTTGAAACATTTTCCACCCTGAATAATTAAGGTGATTCTTGTATATAGGTAAAAGGTTTGAAATGAAGATCTTGACCATCTCTTTGTTAGGAGTAGTAGTTACCATTTGAGCAACAGTTTCTCTCCAACGAGCTAGATAATTGGTGAATCCTTATTTTCTCCTTGCTTGAGGATCTTAAGTTCACGTTAAGAAGTTGACGCTTAAGTGTTACACTTGTAGCAAGTAATAACGGCATGGATAATGTCCTCTCGTGTTTCGGTTTCCACGTCAGGAAGAGAGAAGAACCACTTTTGGTCAATAGGTTCCAAAGAGAATGGAAAGATCTTGGAGTAAAGCTTTGGATCAACTTTTTTCGCATCCGTATAGAACTTGAACCCACTAAGGAAGAACCGAGAGTTGTTAGTTGATTTGAATTTTGACAAGTCCCTGATTGAGAAACTTTGGGAATTGAGTCGTCCAAGTTCGGGTCGAGTCCACGAGGGTCAATATAGGTATCTTCGTCATCGATCTGCTTCACAATCTTTTCAAAATCTTTGAGGGTGGTGTTTTCTTTCTCAAGGTTGTTCCCCTTGATGAAGATAGCTTCAAACATTTCAGTTATTTTAGTGAAGTTGGCTTCAATTTGTTCTAATTGAATTTTATAATCTTCACCTGACATTCTTGAAGGGACGATTTGAAACTTGACTTCACAACGGTCTTCCGATGAGCATGCTTGTTTGAGAAGACTCTAGCACTTAATGAACACTTTGCACAAGGCCCTTTGACCCAAGCTATAAGCACTTGATCAATATTCAATTTCCGGCCCTATCCAAGTAAGGTTGGTGACTCTATCCTCCATGAGAGTTAATTAGACATTTATTTCGAAGATGACTCACGGTCAAATTCCTTGAAATAGACTCAACGCATGCTCTTGTATGGTCACTCCGTGTCCTTAATGAATTCATGAATGTAAGGTACCTTATCATCTTTTTATTTTCTTTTCTTTTTTTATATTTTCTAATTGGACGATAAAGATATATTTACATTTATTAAACGAAATGCAACCTAGTTGAGTTCTTAGCTTGTATTTTGAATGATGACAAACTACATTGAACTATCATATAGTATCGAAGTTTCTGTTTGCATGTGCATGAAATAAAGAACAAGTTCAATGGATGATAAGATGAAGCTCATGAAGCCAAGTCTTGAAGTTTGCATGAAGACCAAGTTCATAGAGTTATACTCTTTTGTCTTAGATGCAATGTAAGTGGTATGAAGGTGTATAGATGGATTATAAAGGTTGAGATTAGAGAAATGAACTAATTATGGATGACAAGAAACCTTAGTTACTTGTCATACACAATTATAAGTAAACTTGCCTGATTGGAACAATCAGAGAACAGTGCTGAACTAGTCCTCTCGAGTTGACTTCATACATCCGTATTTTATTAAAGTTTTCTTTTCGCGCAAAATTGATCTCAAAAATTATGCGGATGCTTGGTTTGTTTTGCAAGCTAGATATTCTTAAGTATGACAAGTATGTTATATTATATTGTTCTGATTTTATTTAATCTCAAATTAAATCAGTGAGAATATTTTCCGTGGAAGTACTTCCATATTTCTAAGGAAAATATTCACTTGCAATATTCTATAACATACTTGACAAAGGTTTATTTAAGGAGATCTGCTGGTATACAAACCTATAACTTTTGCACGAACAAAAACTGAAGAATTTAGATTGCAAAAGTTCCCTCTCAAAGTCTTAACCTAGCATCAACCCTATTACCACATTAAGGTCTTAATTTACTCTCTTTTGTAAGCTTTTAGGCTAATTATTATTGAGAGACAAAGTGTTGTAATTTGAGCATTCTGTGAGTTCTGTTTGCTAGGGAAGTTAATTAGGGATTATCTTCATTTGAATCTTCATAGTTGAAGGCTAAGTCGCACTTCCATAGGTGGAAGTTGGGAAATTATATTGTGCATAGGTGCATAAGTGATTGAGTGTAATTCTTTTTGTTATTCTGTGTTGATTGATAAAAAGAGTGAGTGAGTGGAGGACGTAGACTTAATAGAAGTCGAACCTCGTTAAATCTTTGTGTTGTTTCTTTTATTGCATTTTTGTTTCAGCTGCTTGAAAACTGGTTCTTAACTCTTCTCACTATGAATCAAAAAATTTACAACAATCTCACAACACTCAATTCACCCCCCCCCCCTCCCCTCTTGATTGTCACTTGTACTTTCAATTGGTATCAAAGACTAACTTCTTGAAAGGGTAACACCTAGAGAAGGAAGAAAAGATTAANATCTCCCAACCCTCAATTCCCCCCCCCCCCCTCCCCTCTTGATTGTCACTTGTACTTTCAATTGGTATCAAAGACTAACTTCTTGAAAGGGTAACACCTAGAGAAGGAAGAAAAGATTAATACTAAAGAGATGATGAATGTGAATGGTGGATCAGGGCTGCCCAAATTCAATGGAACAAATTATCCTTGGTGGAAGATCAGCATGTAGAACTTTGTCATTGGTACTGACTATGAGTGCTTCATGATAATTGAAAATGGACCAAAGAAGGTGGCTAACAACACTGATGGCATAGAGAATAAGGAGAGTGAATACAACAGCACAGATCTTAAGACACTCGAGAAGAATGCCAAGGCTATGTCACTTCTTCAACACGCCATTGCTGATAATGAGGTAAGCCGTATATTAGCATGCTCTACTGCTAATGAAATATGGGAAACTCTAGAGTTAGCCTATGAAGGCACTAGTGGAGTCAGGAGATCTAAGGTTGATATGCTTATGTCCAAATATGAAACCTTTGATATGAATCGAGATGAAAATATAAAAGATATGTATATTTGTTTTATGTCAAATATTAATGAACTAAAATCTCTTGGCAAAAGTTTCACTAGTGATGATTTGGTCAGGAAAATATTGTGAAGCTTAACAGGTAAATGGCTGTCGAAGGTAACTACAATTCAGGAAGCCAAGGATCTATCCACCTTATCTGTAGAATAGCTTATTAGGTCATTACAGACTCACGAGATGTTAGTAAGCACAAAGGAGGAAAGTACAGCCAAAAGCCGAGGGTTGGCCTTGAAGGGAGAAGAAAATGAAGAGGTTTGAAAGAAGTCGCAGGTCTCAATATAAAGGAAAGTCCTAGAAGAACAAAGGAAATATAAAGAAGACCAGTACCAGCACTGGTTGCGTTAAATGTGGTGAACCTAGACATATGATCAAGGATTGTCTGGCATGGAAAAATGACAAGGGAGGGAAAATGGAGAAAAGGATGACAAAGAGAGCTATGCTTGCTGTCTAGGGTGATTCTGACTCAAGTGGTGAAAGTGAGGAGGACGAAGTTGTATCTGTGTGGCTACACTGATTGGAGAAGTGGATCAGAGGCAGACCAGTTCAGGAAAGAAGGGACATATGTGTCGTATGGCAGGAAGCAGCTCTTCTGATGAAAAACAGGTAACTATTTCTGATATGCAAGAACAAATGAGATATTTTGATAGAGATGAGTTACTAGGTTTTATAGATTCTGCTATTGAACAAAATGTTCAAGGCTATGCTGCTTATAAGGCTAACAAAAAGAAGCTAAGAGAAGTAACTCAAAATCTAGACCTTAGTGAATGTCGTTCTGCTGATCTAGAACTTATTTGTACAGAATTGAAAGAAGAAATTTCAGAAATTGAAATAAGTTTGGATTAGAAGAATATGGATCTTGAGATGCTAAAACCTCAATCAGTTTTTTCAAAAAAAAAGATTTTTATCAAAATAATGAAAGAGGTTTTAGTAAGCTTAAGGAGGCAAAAGTTGATGGTATAAATTTCGAATTACTTAAACAGAAAACCTTCACTCTAGAACATTATGACTTGATTTTATCCTATAACTATATGATTGATGATGTGGAAAAATTGTTCAAAGAGTATGTAGATCTAAAAGCTTCTCTTGTGAGCACAAGTGGTCCTAGTCTTAATGTCGATAACTTATGTTTGGAATATGAGGGTAAGGTATGTGATTTACAAGCTGAAATATTTTAGTTAAAGAAAAATATCAACACTAAAGTTGCTTTAGATAATCAAAGGGTTGAATCTTTACATTTGGAATATGAAACTAAAATTTATGATCTTCAAGCTGAAATATTCCAACTAAAGAAAGCAAAGAACACCCAGACCACTTCTGAACCAAATTCTGAATTGGTTTCTACTCTTAAAGATGAGCTTCATAGGGAAAAGTTGGATCTTGCCATTGGTGCAGAGTATAATGAAGCTCAGCTTAAGAAACTTGAAATTAAGGAACATTATCTGAGTAACTGCCTAAGACAGATGAACAGGTTCCTAGATGCCCAAAATACTCCAAACATCCTGACCTCACAATCTGCTAATCCTGTGAGGTTTGGATTAGGGTATTCTTGAAGTAATTCCCAACAACCCCAAAATTTGGGAAGAGATGACACTTGGATTTCTTAATTCAAGAAAGTTAAGTATGTTTTTGCAAAAGACATGCATGTATGCACCTATTGTGGTAAGAATGGACATGTTATTGAAACTTGTTGGACAAAGTAAAAACATGATAAGAGAAATCAGTCTCACGTTCAAAAGGTTCATAATCAAAAGAGTCACACACATAATTGGTATAAAAATGGAAAACATGATAAAACAAGGAAGACAAATATGAAACAAATATGGGTTAGAAAGGACAGTATCAAACCAGTTCCTAATAATAAGGAACCCAAGAAAAGCTGGGTTCCTAAAACTAAACCTTGATTTGTTTGTGCAGGTTAGAGTGAAAAGGAAAGCCATATTGGTATTTGGACAGTGGTTGCTCAAGACACATGTCAGAAGATAAAAGTCAATTTCTTTCACTCGTAGACTATGAAGGAGGAAGTGTCACCTTTGGAGACAATATAGCAAAGGTTTGATCAAAGGCATAGTTAAGGTTGGTAAGACACTTTTTTTAAGCAATTGATAACGTATATTTTGTTGAAGGTTTGAAGCATAACCTCTTGAGCATATCTCAGCTATATGATAAAGAAAACCATGTTGAATTTGAAACTAATATTGGTCACATAGTCAACACTGAAACAAAGGAACTGGTCTGTAAGGGATTTCGACACAATAATGTTTAGATAACCTTTTTGAGTCAGATTCTGAAGACCAGTGCCACTTGTCTCAATGTTGTAGAGGATGACCATTGGTTGTGGTACAAGAGACTTGGACATTTAAGCTTTTCTTTGTCAAATAAACTACGATCTCGGGACTTAGTTACAGGCTTACCTAACATTAAGTTTGGTGCAGATCATATTTACCATGACTGTGCTAAATGTAAGCATGTCAAGTCCTCTTTTCAGCCAAAGATGGTTGTCAGCAGCACTAAACCATTCGAAATTATGCACATAGACTTGTGTGGGCCCATGCGTGTACAAGGTCAAAATGGTCATAGTTATGTGTTTGTGTTAGTTGATGATTACTCTCGTTATACTAGGATAGTATTTATAAAATTTAAAAATGAAACTTTTGAAGAACTTGAAATCTTGATAAAACAGGTCAAAACTAGATTAATCATCAAATGGTCTCTATTCGGTCTGATCATGGTTCTGAATTTGACAATGTCAGCTTCATAACCTACTATAATGATCATGGTGTATCTCACAATTTCTCAGCTGCCATAACTCCACAAAAAAATGGAGTGGTTGAAAGGACAAACCGCACTCTAGAAGAAATGCCAAGAACAATGCTTCTAGAAAGTGGTCTACCTCGAAACTTCTGGACTGAAGCTGTGAGTACTGCATGCTATATTTTAAATAGGGTAGTGTTGAGACCTTTACTAAATAAACACCTTATGAGCTCCTTAGGGGGAGAAAACCAAACATTGCACACTTACACGTTTTTGGGTGCAAGTGCATTGTACACAAGAATGGTAAATCAAGTTTGGACAAATATTATCCTTGAAGCGATGAGGCTGCTTTCATTGGATACTCTTCACACAGCAAGGCATATAAAATTTTCAACAAAAGAACCTTGTTAGTTGAAGAAAGTATCGATGTTCTATTTGATGAAACTAATATGTTTAGTAAGCATGTTCAGGTTTATAATGTTGATGAATTCGAAATTGGCATGCTGAACTTTAGAGGAGCTAAAGAAGAAGAAGGTGCTAAACCAAACTCACCACACAACTCTCCTAGAGAGGAAGAGTCTGGTCCAGCACAAAATCAAGTAGATCAAGAGGTAAGAGAAGGAGATAGTGACTTAGAGGCTCATCCAAATGAAGATGATGCAGCTGGGATCACTGTGAAACTAGGTTCACCTGTTCAAGGCAACAACGAGACAAGGGGAACCAGTGAAACATTAGAAGGCACCAATGTAAACTTTGATATGAGAAAATCTTTTAAGTATAACTCCTATCCTCCCTCTGATCTTATCATTAGTGACATTAAAAAGGGGGTGAAAACAAGGAATTCTACTCAACAAAACTTTTGTGCTTTCTATTCCTTTCTTTCAAATGTTGAACCAACTAATTATAAAGTTGCGTTGATGAATCCAGATTGGGTGGTAGCCATGCAAGACGGACTCAATGAGTTTAAGAGAAATCAAGTTTGTTATCTTAAACCTAAGAAGGAAAACATGTCTGTTATTGGAACTAAGTGGGTGTTCAGGAACAAGCTGGACGATTTAAGTATTATAGTCAGAAACAAGGGCATGCTAGTGGTTCAAGGGTTTAATCAACAGGAAGGAATTGATTATGATGAAACCTTTGCTCCTATAGCCAGGCTTGAAGCCATCAACATTTAAATTGCTTTTGCTGCTCATTTGAACTTTAAACTCTTCAAATGGATGTTAAGATAGCCTTTCTTAATGTTTATTTGAAAGAAGATGTATATGTGGAACAAGCCCCGGCCCCGGATTTGAGGATAGTGACTTTCCAAACCATGTTTTTAGACTTGACAAAGCTCTTTATGGTCTTAAACAAGCTCTTAGAGCATGGTATGAGAGACTTTCCAGTTTTCTTTTAGAAAACGGATATAAGAGAGGTTCGGTTGACAAGAAACTATTCTTAAAGGAAAGGGGAACTGATCTGCTAGTGGTTTAGAAATATGTTGATGATATTTTTTTTTGGAGCTACTAATCCTGATTTGTGTAATGAGTTTTGCAGATTTGATGAAAAGTGAATTTGAGATGTGTATGATGGGAGAACTTGGGATCTTCCTAGGGCTTCAAATTTAACAAACCAAGGATGGAATCATGATTCATCAACAAAAGTACCTCAAGGAGCTGCTGAAAAGACATGGTTTGCAAGACAGTAAATCCTATTAAACACCCATTCCAACTTCTACAAAACTGAGCCTTGATGAGAAGGGAAAAGATGTTGAGGGTAAGCTGTATAGAGGTATGATTGGCTCATTGCTTTACTTAACAGCCAGTAGGCCAGATATATTGTTTTCTGTAGGGTTGTGTGCAAGATTTTAAAGCAACCATAAAGAATCTCACCGAAAGGCTATTAAAAGAATTCTGAGATATCTTAATGGTATTGATGATTTGTGTTTGTGGTATCCAAAAGGTAGCAGCATGACACAGCTGCTAACTTTGCTGGCTCTATTATGGATAGGAAGAGCACTTCTGCAATGGCCCACTTCTTAGGTTCTCATCTCATCTCATGGGGATCTAAGAAACAAAATTTTGTGGCCTTATCGACAGCCGAGTTTGAGTACATTGTTGCTGCTTTGTGTTGTGCTCAACTCTTGTGGATAAAGTCACAACTAAAGGTTTTTGGAGTCTGTTTCAGAACTATTCCCTCCTATCTAATATGGTGATAAACGCTGTTTTCTCTCGGTCTTCTTCGGCCATCTTGATCTGCTTATATCAAGAGAAAGCATCTAATCCCATTAACCTACCTAAGACTCTCGATAAAAAGGCCACTTCTCCAGGCCTTCGAATAAGGAATTAGCTTTCTTTACGACCCTTCCGATCTCAGATACTAGACTTTGACTCCATTCCTGAGCTCACTTTATGTGATAACACAAGTGCAATCAATATTTCAAAAAATCTTTTCCAACATTCTAAAATCAAGCATATTGAGATTAGGCATCATTTTCTAAGGGACAATGTTGAAAAAGGTAATGTGGAATTGGAGTTTTGCAGGTCAGAAGATCAACTAGCTGACATTTTTATAAAACCTTTGAGCAGAGAAATGTTCATCAAGCTTTGTACCTTGTTGGGTTGATTAAAATTAGACAATGAGCTCTTAGGTCTTGACTTGTCCCTTTGGCTAGTCAAATAATGTCAATTTCTATATATATATATATATATATATATATATACTTTTTTGGTTTTTTTCTGCTTTTTAGGTCTCACAAAGTTCTTATGCGATGCTGAGCTGATTAATTTAGTACTCAAGTACCTTAGCATAATCTTGTAAAGAGTAAGTTGGCACAGACCAGTTGCAGACTATTAGGGAACCATATTCCTTAGGCGATTATTTTACTCGGTCAGTTTATTTTCAAGATTTCAAAATTTTGGAGATAAATGTAGTGGCGGTTATATTTATGGCAACTACCTTTTTTGTTTGAACAGACAAATATCTTTTTTGGACAGACAAATATCTTTCAAATATTTGAAGATTATCGTTTTGATTCTTAAATCTTATATAAATATATTGCTCTTGATCTTACTTTCCTTTTCATTTCATTTTCTTGATCTCATATTTTTCTATATATTCTCTCTCGATCATCTATTCTCTCACAAAACCTAAATTGTCTAAGTTCTTCTTCTTTCTCTCACTAAAATCATTCAAGTTTTTTTAGTGTTCAAAGTACAAGAAAAGTTCAGTCTCATCATGTCAAAGAGAAGAAGCACAAGATTAGTTGAGAAAGAAGTCAGTGAATCCCTTGAAATTTAAACGAAGAAATTAAAGAAGATAGTTCACAAAATAATCGAGTCTATGGTAGAAGATGTGTTTGAAGAGGAAATTGATGAAGAGGAAGAAGCACCAATGATCCGAAATAACGCCAAGACAGAAACATCAAAAGCTTGTGTGTCCTATAGCACTAGGCCTTATGAGTGTACGGTTGATTGATAGTGTTCTGATTTACTGCCTCATTGAACACATTCTAGTCAACCTCTCTGCTATGATGTTAGGTCATATGATCTGTTGTATGGAGAAAGCAAACCATGCTCTGCCCTATAGAGGATGTCTAACGAGTGTTTGGACATTGGAAGGTTCCTATGGTGGGTGATTATGGCACCATGTCTTATCTCACTAATCAGATAATAGGTCAGAATGGTATGACATATGCAGGTGAGGTTTTGAAGATGAAAGATGAGGGAAGAAGTGATGCTACTCTTGCTAGGACCAGCACAAAATCAGTTCAGGCAACTTATGCGTTGGTGAAGCAGCTAAGTGACCAGAATCAATTAATGCAGAATATGGTAAACAGTGTCACTATACTATGTGCTGCGCTTCAAGAATCCTACAGGAGAATTGAGGTTCGTCGTGATAAAGTTGGTATAAAAGGAGCAGAGGATGATGAACATAAGGAAGAATCATCAGAAGCTGTTGATGATGTTGGTGATGAGGATGATGAACTGGTCTCTGAGAAGAATGTAGAAGTGGAAGATGAGGAACATGATGCAAGTGCTTCAGAGGAAGAGGAAGATGATGGGACTGAAAATGACTCAGGAGCAGATTAAATTTCCTTATTTCTTCTTATCTTTTCTTATTGCTGCTAACCCCTCTTATTTATTGAACTCTTATTCTGGTTTCCCCTTTCTCAATTACTAAGACATTGCTATTATGTAATTTGGTTCACTGCTGGTATGTAATAACTATTTAGAACAAGTAGATTTGGTACTTTTGCAGGAGCAATGGTAAAAGCAGCATCTCTAGAATGCTGTTTGAGCTACCTACATTAGCTTGAACTTGATATAATTAGTAGTTTGACTACTGATTGTGTTTTGATGTTTGTTTAAATGATCTGTTCCTTGACTATTTTGATGATTCCAAAAGAGGGAAGCAGGTAAAGTTCTGATCTCTTCTACCTATCTCAGGGGAAGAAAATCAAATGAATGTTAATAATTTGTGTGTGTTGCAGCAACTAGAGCAAGGTTAAAAAATCTTGCTAGTGGTGACGGACCTGAATGGTCTGGAAGTAAGTTCATAGAGTTATAATCTTAAGTCTTAAATGCAATGTAAATGGTATGAAGGTGTATGGATGCATTATAAAGGTTGAGATTACAGAGATGAACTAATTGTGGATGACAAGAAACATTAGTTACATGTGATACACAATTATAACTAAACTTGGTTGACTGGAACAATTTGGGAACAGTGCTGAACCAGTCCTCTCGAGTTTTCTTCATACATCCGTATTTTAGGAAAGTTTTCTTCCCGAGAAAAATTGATTTCAAAAATTATGCGGAAGCTTGGTTTGTTATGCACGCTAGATATCCTTAAGTATGGCAAGTATGTTATATTATATTGTACTGATTTTATTTGATCTCAAATAAAATCAGTGAATATATTTTTGTGGAAGTACTTCTATATTTCTAAGAAAATAAATTTACCATCATGCGCCAAAACACCACCATCACTATTGTTGCCATAAAGGAGGATGGAGTACACTTCCACCAAATCAGACATTTGCCTATTTCAGCATCAATCAATTTTAATTAATATATTATATATATATATATATATATATATATATATCAGCATCAAAACCCCACATAATCCCCTATATAAATATAATATGGTCAATCAATTAACACTAAAAAAACACCAAAACTTGTAACTTTAAGTTAAAATTAAAGATTAGAAAAATTGAAATTGGAGACCTTTTGGGATTGAGGAAGTTACAATTTGTTTCTCTATTAATTCCACACATCAATTTATATTAAATTGATATCAATTTAAAGCCAGGAGGGGTAATGATACACTAAATAGAATAACAAATAAAGCAAGGAGGGGTAGTAAGAAAACAAAACAATTCTAAAATTTGAAAATCAAACTAAATAGAGAAGTATTGAATATGAAAAGTAAGCTAGATAGCTAGATAGCAAACAAATCTTGTCAATACTAATTAGTTGATTGTTTTTTCGAAGAATTTGTTTTGGTTAATACAGGTTTTTTTATAAATCCACAGAAACACAAAAGCTAGTCCTAAGCATTAAAGAAATAAAACTACAAGAACAACATAAACAACAACACCAAACTTAAGCTCACCAAAAAACGCACAAAATTTCAGATCCAATCACAAAAACTAGTGTTTTAGTAGATATGATTATAAAAAATTAGAGGTTTTCGATAAATTAACCTCAAAAGATATATCTTCAACCAAAATCGCCCAAGCCTCGAAATTGCCTCAAAATCGCCTCAAAGTCTTCCAAAATGGCTAAAAATTCGCCTCAAAATTGTACGAAACAAATCAAAATAAATAAATCAAATTCAAAACCGCAACAACAATAAAAAAGAAAAATAAACAAGCAAATTCAAAAAAAAAAATCGAAAAAAAAATTAAATCATGCAACAATAAAGACAAAAAAAAGGAAAGATTACCTTCGAATAGAGAGGGACGAAAGAGGAGCAAACGAGATAGAGTGATAGTGAGTGAGAATGAGAGTGATTGTGGATGAGAAAGAGAATATGAGAGTGATAGTGGGTGAGAATGAGAGTGGAAGAGAGTGAGTGTGATAATTTTAGGGTTAGAGGAGGAGAGATGGGAAAAAGAAAGTGTGTGGGCTTATATATGGGGCGGCTATTTGGGCTCGTGGGCTAAGCATTATTTGGTTGGGTTATTTGCTGCAGTCAAATAAAATATAACCGCAGCAAATACTTTTATGTAATAGTGATATCAATAGTTATTTGCTACGGTTCTTCAAAAATCACAAAGAACCGCGGCAAATGTGACGCAGCAAATGTGTTTTTTTTGTACTAGTGATTTAGCATTCATAATCACATAAAACATCCTAAAATAAAGTTTCTACCTAAAGTTGATTTTAATTGAAAGTCAATCCACCAATTAATCAATATTTCTTGAATTAACAAAATCATGTTGAATTTCTAATAAAGTAACTGTAGAAACCTATATTTGGTCCTACCTAACGGCTAATGATTAACTTGTACCAAGTCGCAAACATGTCTTTAATTTACGGAAGTCGATTGCTTGAAAATAAATAAATAAATATAACCGCTGTCGGAAATGGTTAAACGATAATGACTTACGATGGTCAAATTATGCTTAAAATAATTTTCTAATTCTCATTTTTTTTTTCCTTATATTTTTTTTTCATTTATTTTCATTTCTTATATTTATTTTTAATTTTTTATATTTCATTTTCTCATTTTATTTTCATTTTCATTCATTTCATTTTATTTCATAATTCACCTTTTTAATTTCATTTACGAAAATTAAGAAATTAATTTAAGCGTGTAAATGTGACTATATTCGACAAACCTTCTAGAAGGGTTTGTTCGATTTACGGAACCTCTAGTTTATGAAAGTAAATAAATTGGTTTATCGAAGTGAATTTCATACTATTTCATAATATTTAGATTTATGGAAATGAATAAACGAAATAAGAAAGCTACGGAGATTCAGAGCGCGAAAATCAGAAATAAGGGAGCTCGAGCGCCACGACGCACAGCTAGCGCCTAGGCGCCCAGGTGCCCAAGCATGAGTGCCCTAGCGCTCACTGTGCGCCCGGTGCTCATCTCGAGCGCCTAGGCAGAGATGGGGCGCCTACGCAGAGATGGGGCACCCTGGCACTCAACCTTGAGCGCTATGGCGCTCCTCCGGCGCTACGTACGGTGCTCGATGACGCCAACCCTATATATACCCGACCTTTTCCGACCTTATTCAAAAAAATTCGATCATCAATTAACACTTTCTCTCAATTATTCACAATCTGTCTCTCTCTCTAAACTCACTCTCTCTCGATTTTCATGCCCTACATCGAAAATCGTGCTTCTTCCTCTCATAAATAATTAAACATTAAATTATTATTGTTATTATTATTATTATTATTATTATTATTATTATTATTATTATTATTATTATTATTATTATTATTATTATTATTATTATTATTATTATTATTATTATTAGTATTATTAGTATTATTAGTATTATTATTATTATTCAAGCTTTCAATTCTAAGAAAATTTCGACGAATTGCACGAAAGGTAATTCAAATGAGGCCAACAACATCTAAGTCTCAATCTTCAGTTCTTAAAAAAAGTTAGTTTGCACGCTTTTGTGATTTAATTGCTTTATTAGATAATTGAGATGCTTAAATTCAAATTCTTGCAATATTGACGAATTATTGATTAGACTCTTAACTAAAATCAACTTTAGGTAGAAACATTTCTTTTGGTTTTATATGATCTTCATGCTAAATGTTTGGTGCTTTCAATCACATAGAATTCATGTTTACCTCAAAAGTCCTAAAAGCATATCCTGAGTAAAGATTAAAATCAACTAAATCCTAAAGTGATCACCCATGCATGTTTAATTGGAAATTATGTGTGCGTTAACTAAAAACCCACCTAGCCTTATTTCTACGTCTTTTAGGTCGAAACTAGAAATATGAATGCTATAATTCGATACTATGATTATGAAATTACATATGAGAAGAAGTAGAGGCTGCTATACGTGAGGGGACAATGTGGCTTACTTTTGTCCTTACCCACGTCCCCGAATGCAGGGATATGTCACTGTTTTTTTCCTTGGCTGTCAATTTGCCTTCGAGCTAGACCTAATGGGGTTTCGTGAGCTCCTGAAAGGAGCACTGTGGAGACTTCTCTACTAGGGTTTTGAGCTTATAGACTAACTGCATAAGCCAAGCATACCCACACTAAGCAACAAACTAAAGACATTCGATGTTCGTAAAAAGGGCAAGAGGGCCCCCAAAGCCCCGGGTCCACAGTTTGGCAACTTCACTGTGGATATTCCTTTATTTTTAAAGGAGAGTGGACGAAATTCAAAAACTCTCGTAATTTAATAGTTATAATATTGAATTCCACTTCCAATTCCCGTGTGAGAGTCTTGCTTTAGGAAACCCATCTCTTAAAGTATGTTCTATACTTGAGACACCCCCGAGCGGCCGACGTTAAAGATGGTTAGGTGACCTACCTGAGGCCATTCCTTAATTTAAGTCCATCCCAACCATGACGGGTGAATCTTATGACCTATGTGATTCATAATGGATGTCCCACTTGAATCACCACTCAGTTGTCGTGTGGATAGTTGGACACACCCTAGTCATGGTACCCTTTTGGACACCTTAAGCCTTTCTTCTTGTTGCCTCTTGGAACCTTGGCTAGGGTATTTTTGGACTTGACCTCAAACATAGGGGTTTTATTATGTGCAACATGTTATGTGATCATATGTACTATGCATTTATAAATGCTATTTCGGGAGTCTAGCTTTCTCGTAGCCATTTTCACCTAGAGGGTCGCACATAGACCGTGGTTGCTTATTGCATTGACTAAAGGTTCATATAGATTCCCATAGGGTGCACTTCATTCATTTTGTAAAAAGTATCTTCATCCTCCCCTTAATAATCAAAATAAAAAGAAAAATAAAAAATTACTAAAACAAGGGGATGATGGAATACTATGCATCATGCATCCATATAGAGTTAGGAAGAAACCATGATAGGCCTTGCATGTGTCCTAAAGGTCAAGTTATTAACATAAGTGAAAATTCTAAAAATCCAATATCGCAGGATAGGTCGTGCACGAACCCAGTTAACCACCCGTCCTTAGACAAGGAAGCAAGGCACAAGGTTAGTTCGAAAGGACACTCCGGTTAACATTCAAGATCAAGAAGAAACGACACAATCCAATCAAACAATGGGTGATCTACCCGCACGATCAATGAGATGCCCTCAACTTAGCCCAATTAACACAAGCATTAGGAGAAATGAAAGCTAAGATGAAGGACCTCAAGAACAGACACAATATCTAGGACATGGAAAAAGTAGCTAGAAGGGTCACTGACCAAGACTCCTACTTTGATCCAACAAACCTCAATCGGGACTTGATCGACACTTTGCCGGAAAAGTTCTCCATCACTGAACTCCCAAATTTCAAAGCTACAGACAATCAGAAGTACTTCTTAAGAGGCTTCATATTCTACATCGATGTGAAGAAGATCGATCCAAGGATCTTCTTTATGATTCTTGAGCCTTTATGTCAAAAGTGGTTCTTTGCACTCCCCGACAAAGACACCTCGACTTGGGAGGACATAGCACATGCCTTCATGACTCGTTACAAGGGGAATACTCAAGCCACCACCTCTCAAAGGGAGCTTGAAATTCTTAAACAAGAAGAAAAGGAAGGGTTCACCTCCTACCTCTCTCGTTGGAGGTAAGTTGCGCCACAAATGGTAACTACACCACCCGAAAAAGAGCAAGTCCAAATCTTCACTGCTAACTTGCTCCCAAAATACAAAAATGACCTTAGATAAATGGGCCTTCACACTTTTGAAAAGTTCTATCACATTGGGATCGAAATCGAGGACGACCTCAATAAAGAAAGTGGAAAAGGAAGATGGACTAACAACCAAAGGTCTAATCACTCAAAAGGAGCATCCACTTCCAATAATATTAATGCCGTTGAAGAGTCCAAGATCCCTTTCGGCCGCCGACGCGAGTACAGTCCTTTGGGTATGACCTATACTCAAGCGTTCGAAACATTCCAATCAAAAGGCAAGATCAATCCAGCAGGGGCCACTTGATAAGGTCGTCGCGAACCTATCAAAAATAAACCTATCTAAACCTCCTAACTAATGTAGTCGGGCAAGTAGGGTCGAATCCCAAGAGACTAAGCTTTTTGAATTGATTAAATTGACTCAAATTTTAGCTAAGCAAGTAACCAAAAATACTGATTGAGAGAATTGATTGACTAAACTAGCTAAATTGACTAATGCAATCTAATAAGAATTAAAGACAAATTCAATAATTAAAACACCTAGAGTTAAGCATCACCACTAGCATAATCAATGCAAATACTAATTCCTACCCCAATTTAACAAATTAATTGCTCAAGAAGAAAAACACGCCCTAAAAATACCATAAACATCTCCCGAGTATTTATGGCTTCTCTTATTTGCAATCAAACCTACTCCCGTGGAATCATACAAATTAAAGACATTAAACACGGCACCCTAATTTCTTAACAATCCATTCTACCTATTCCCATGGAGAATTTCATGTCCTTAGTTGAATTAATCAAATCCGTCAAAACCCAACTCCCGTTGTGATAGAGACAAAGGAATAATAACAATACTAATTAACCCTAATCTAGTATTGGCATAAGCACATTCAATTAAGCAAGAACAATTAACAATTAAATTGGGAATTTAAAGGAATTAATTAAGCATTAATCATGACTAGGGTTTTACTTAACCCTAGAATTGGAAAGCTACTCACACATATTAATTAAGCAAATCAAAGAGATAATAAAAGAAAACATGATTAATGATAATAACAAGAAAGAAAGGAAGAAATTTTACTTGGATTAATGGAAGAATAATGAACTTTGAATGTTTAATGTTGAAGAGAAAAGGAGAGAGGAAGAAAATTACAATTATGCGTGAAAGCTTCAGCCAAACAACTAGTAATTCTCCCCTTTTCCTAATAAATCTCTTTCCTATATATATTTTCTAAAATTAGAGTAGGAAAAATATATTAGGAAAATCAATTAGGAAATTGCAAATATAAAAAATTAGTCCCTTTTTCACAGCAGGGTACGACTAGATCCCCATGGAAAACCAGCTGGCCGAGCAGCAATTTGAGGGAGAAAAACGCACAAACCATTGGGCGCTGGTTCGCGTTCTGAAACGTTGGGTTGACTTTGGAAGGCTATAACATGAGTTCTAAGAGTCATAATAAGACGTATGACCTACCGCTGTGAAGCCCTATGAATCTAGTTTCCAATGCAGCTTAAATCACATCAATCAGATAAGTATATCTCGAGTTATAACCAAAATAGTGAGCATTGGTCAAACTGATCTTTCACAACTATGAATATTTCTTCACTTTTAATTCAATTACACCCCAATAAACTATGCCATAACCTACATAGATGCAAAATGGACGTCATATGATGATAATGCTCGTGTGAAACGTCCATAATCTTCAACTCTTCTTTTATAATTATTCCCTTCACTTTACTTGCTTCTGAAAGCTTCCAAATAGTTGTAAAATTACCTGAAAAATTAAGAAACCACAAATGGAGCGTAATAAAGAACAAAATGGATAATTTATGCAATTCATACCTAAAATACAACTATATGGACCTAATATGCCCTAAATATGCACCCAAATATGCCCGAAATTCCGATATAAAAGTGAGTTATCACCACTCCGGAGCCCACTCCTGAAAAGAGGTCATTACGATGGGATGCCAATAAATAATGCTAATATCACCAACGTAGAGGTCAAATTACCGAAGAATGTTAGACTCTCAAAAATCTCCTATAGCATATAGTTAAAGATGGAAGGCTCCCCATTCTGCTTGGAGGAAAGAAGCTCAACATCCAAACCAATCCTCTCTCCATCTTCATGATTGAAGAAGAAAGCTTCTACTTCGATCAAATCACTCTCATCACTTCCGCATGACGAACTGCCCCCCGGAATGCCTTAGAAGAGGATGGAGCTACCCCAAAAATCTTTGGAGAAGGAGAGAAGACCTCCGACGACCTTCCTCCCTCCAAAGATACATATGCATGCGGTTGTTGGAAGAGGGTTCAAATAGAAGGAATGAAAACCAGATGGGAAGAGCCCATTAATAATCCAAAACGTTATTTTCTCCGTTGTAAATGCATTTCAATGAACCTGAAAATGTTGAACTAACTTGTCCCTTCATTGAACTCCCCATAGAAATTATGGAGGGCATTTGGGAGAGACTTGATCTCAAATGCTTGGGCATGGTCCTAATGGTTAATAGATACTAGTACATCAATGAAATAGTACACAACCACATCACTTGGGAAAGACATATCAAATAACGCTAGCTCATTGAGGAACCTCTTCCCTTAGTTCCCCCCATTCCTCAATATCCTCCTGCCTATAGGATGCTGAAAGGGTTTCATCGAACAGAAAGGGAAGATTTCAATAGACTATGTCGTAAATTTGCCGACAACGTGGCATTTTCCATTATTGCGGTCGAAAAAGATGAACTATCTTTTGACCCTCTTAACTTGATTATTCCCGTGGGATGACCAATTCCACAAGTAATCGCCTCCCCATCCTTCTTAGAAGTTAATGGAATATGGGAAAGTGACGACGAAGTCGTCAATGCCGGAAATGGGGTACAACATACATATCACAACCTCATTGAAGAAGACGATGACATCACCGAAACTCTAATGCCCTTGTCACCTCTTAAAGACAACAAAGTTTAAGTCCTCACTCGAACAGGATGTCTCTATACTACACAGAATCAAAACAACACTCAATCTACTCCATCACCTCCTCCACCTCAAGAGGTAAATATGGTCATTAACCAACTCAAAAGAACTACGGTCGATGTCAATGTATGGAAACTACTCGTCTCTTTGGAAAACCATAGACAAACTCTACTCAAGGCCCTATCTGATTTGGACCTGGCCGACGACACTACTCCCGACGGCTTAGTCAACCTTATCATCCATGAGCAACATAAGTCGTCCATCACCTTTTCCAATGAAGACCTTCCAACTCAAGGGCCAGGCCATAACTAAGCTCTCTACATCACCGTCATAAGTAGGCAACTGAACATACCTATGACCTTGATAGATAACGGCTCGACTATTAACGTGTGCCCTTTAAGAACCTCTCGAACGCTTAGGGTGTTGCAAGAAGAATTCCTTGCTAGTAATCAAGCTAATAGACCCTATGCCAACACAAGAAGGGACGCTATAGGAGTCATATGGCTCAACTTACTCACAGGACAGTCGAGAAGAAGGTTAAATTCCATGTTATGGATACTAAAACCAGCTTCAACCTTCTCTTAGGAAGGTCTTGTCTTTATGAACTAGGGGCGGTTCCCTTCACTCTTCACCAAAAAATCAAGTTCATTCTAGAAGAGGCTGTAATTACAATTGATGCGTCTCTAATGAGGATCCAGGCTACTGGTCAACCCATCATCAACATCTAGCATGGTGATAATGATGAAGACTTATTGTAATACCCCACATTTTCACGTATTTTAAGAAATTATTTTTGTATTTTTTTTTCCTATAATTTTAATAATTTTATTGAAAAATTATGTTCAATAGGAATATTAAATGAAAAGAAATTAATAATAATAAAATAAATAATAAGTAAGTTTTAATTAAAAATAATTATTTGTGTTCATAAATAATATTTTATGTTTCTAAAATATTTTAAAAGGCTTCTACAAATAGAATTTTCAAAGGTTTCCTAATTTATTTTGAGGCAAGGGCCTAAAGGTAATTTCCACTTGTTAGGATAAGTATGGGCTTTTCCAAATCCTACTTTGGGGCCTATAAATACCCTTTAAAACCCAAATTTTCAGATTTTCTTCCTCATAAGTTGTCATTAGGATTCTAAAAATTTAGAGTGAAATAAAAGAGACAGTGATTTCCGAAAAAAAATATATATTTTTTGTTCTTGGGATCCAGCCTCGTCGGACCCCACCTGCGCCTACCAGAGCCGCCGCGCCAAGCCGCCCTCGCCACCGCCGGCCACTACTCCCTGGCCACTCCTCCCCTTCGGTATTTTTGAACTTTACATACAAAAAAAATTCTCCTTTCTTTTTAATTCAATCTTGCAAATTCATGTTCATATTTATGTTTAATCATGTTTTTTTGAGTTTTAATCATGTTTTATAAAGTTATGATTTGTTTTAAGGCATGCATTAAATTGTTGTTCATGAAATTTTTAGGTTAGGATTTATAAATTATGAAAGTTATGATTTTTATGAGTTTTTATGACTTAAACTTCAATATTATGATCATGAATTATTGTTGTGTGAATTTTTGATGATTTTATGAAGTTTAGATTGATTATATTTTTAGAGGTTTTGAAAATAAAATAAATTGTTGTCCAAAATTTACAATCATGAAATTCAATTGAATAAATATTGTGAACATGTTTTGGCTTATGAAAACATTATTCTAAAGCATAGATTGGTTTCATAATTATAATGTTAGTTGATTGTAGAAGAGTTTTACCATGAAATTTTGATGTTTTGATGAGCTTTTCATGACTTTGAAGTTAATAAATAAATCTGAAATGTTTATAAAATCAAGTTAAAGTAAGTTTTAAGTGCTCATATTATGCTAGTATGATCACATAATAATTCTGTGATGTTACATATATTTTTTAGTATGTTTCATGAAGTTTAAAAGTGATTTTAAGCATGTCTAACATGCTGTCCAGAATTTATAAACTGAATAATTAAACATTTAAAGTATGTAATTAGCATAAATTGATCATATAAATTAAGTAATACATTGTATGATCGATTTATGTTATTTTTGAAGTTTTTCAAGGAGTTATGGTAATTTTATAATGTTGTCCACTTTTCTAAAGTGACATAAAAATTATACTAAGGTTTTATAAAGCATAAATAAGTCCCAAAAGCCAAGTAGTCATACAATAGAAAAGTAAAGTGTAGTAAGGAATTGAATAGAGACCATATAAGGAATGTTTTGAACAAGTTTCTAATATAGAAGTTAGTTTATAGTTGTTGTAGAACTTAGTCAACAAGGTTTTAGATTAGTTTCGGTTTTTCCTTATGTTGGAGACTTTGAACTAGTCCACTTCTAGAAGTTGTGGCAGAGCACCGTTACTTTACAAGGTACGTAAGTATTAAAGAAAAACACAGGAACTAGAATTCATGCTTGGATGACCCTTGATTGTATGAAATATTGTTATGCTTGTTGAATCATGAATTTATGTGAATGACAAGTTTATTAGAAGCATGATTGTAACGTATGTTGACATTCCATGTTAATTAGTAATATGAATTCTTATAAGTTTGGATTGGGATGTTATGATCAGATTAATTTGGCCAATAGTTTATTAATCAAGAAAGGAAGTTATTTTCAGTTGGTTAGTTACTTAATCAACAAGAAAGGTAGTTGTGAATTTATATTCATACGATTAAAAGAAGTTATGAGCAAATATTTTAGACATGATGCCACTCACAGTTTAATCTGTGGTTAAGGAGAAAGTTAGTAATTAGCCACTCACAATTAATGTGTGGCAAAGGAAGTTATGTTTAATTAAAGGACACACATGAGATTAATTTCGAATCAACATAAATTGAAGATAATTAATTTGGCCTGCTTGATTTGATACATGGCTTTATGTGATGTTGTATGTGAGTCATAACATTTCCAAACCGGTTAATCACATAAAGTGTAAGAGGGCTTGCATCAAAACTCTTGGAACGTATATACCTTGAGTATGAACAATGGGGGGATTCGTATGGAACAGTGATCTATGACTTCTAATTGGAGTACAAGACGTTGTACTCTTTTATATTTTTAACGCGCTGGATATACGTCACTTTATGTGACATAGTAATACCGTCTTGGAGTTGCTCCCAAGTTGGTGCCCAATAGGGGAATAATTTTTAAGAGGAAACCCGTTCGATGCAAAATCCAAAAGTTTAAATATAATAATTAATTTAGTTGAGTCCATGTACAAGAAAAAGGTTGTCAAAGATAAGTTGATTGTATGTTTTATTTCTTATCGTTTGTTGCATAGTCTTTAGTAGTTATGTACTCAGCTTTGCTGACTGTTTGTTTTGTGTACATGGCTTTGTCTTGGACTTGGCCCTACCATGAACCACTTGAGGTGAGTAGTTGTCTAGTAAAAGAAAAGCTGCAGGTATAAGTGGGCATAAGTCATTTCATGATGGGTTGAAGTGAGAGCGCTTGCTGTGTTTGGTAGCTTTACTTTATTTTACTGCTTGTGGATGACTAACATTTATTTTGGATGTTGTTTTATTTCTAAAGACTTTTAGTTTTGGTTTTTAAGGGCGATTAATATGGTTCCGAAGTTTAATAAAGTTTTAAGTTTATTTTTATTTTGAGGTTGTTTTGAAGTTTAGTTTTAAATTGTTTTGCTTTAAGACTTCCGCTAAAGTACTTTGATAAATGTCTTAGCCGTTATCATGGTGGCGGTAATAGTTTGGTTTTTCCATATTTAGAAGTTTTAACAAATATAATCCTTCATAATTTTAAAATGTTTTCCGGAAAAATAAGAAGTAAGAAGTTAAGAAATTCTAGGGTGTTACAAAATGGTATTAGAGCTTAGATTTTGAAATAAAATAAATTTTATTTTTGTGGGTACCCTAAGTTTTATCTTTGGAAAAAGGAATTTCTTATTATGGAAAGTTTTTGAAAAGGGAATTTTTCTAATAATAGTAATTTCCAAAAATGGAAAGTTTTGAAAAATAAATTATGTGTGCTGGTATGCAAAGAATTCAGGTATGTATTATGTGTTATTGCTTTAATACCATGTGGTGAGCTTGGGTAGGATGTTTGGGCATGTAGGATAGACCTTGTTTCTGTTCTTTCATGCATTAAAGTTCATGTGTTAAGGAGTGGTTTATCTGAATAGTTCGGTGTAAAGAAAATTGTATCTTAGCCACAAGACCCCCCTTTTTTTTTGTAGAACTGCTAGTTTGTTTTGTTTTTGTTTGGGAAGGACGGACCATTAGTCTAAATTTTTGTGCAGGATGTCACATAATATGCCTAGTAAAGATACTCAAATAGGAACTTTGGAGAAGAAAGTCTACGAAAGTCCGCCTCAATATGTCTCGAAAATACAGTTTTACTGTTAGTACATGAGTACTGTGTTGAAGTTGCCATAATGGGATCAGCCCGACCATGTAGCAGCCCTGATTGTTAGGTGCTTTCCCGAACGTTTACCCTATTTAGAGATTAAGGAAAATTTTAGTGATTTCCGTTTTGTTGGAGGCCTTCCGAACTATTCTAAGTATAAGGATGCAATTGGTCAGTGGGGTTGTGATTGGAGATTCTTGGAGGGGTATATTGCTAGGAAGGAGCAGGAGTATCAACAAATGTATGCAAGGGAGGGGACCGCGCCCACACCAAGCCCAGAAGGTAGTCAAGGAAGTGAAGATCTGATGGTGAAGGAGACTCCTACGGGTTCGAAGACTGATGAGTCAAGGGATAGTTCGTGTTATGAAATTGAGAACCCAAACCCAGTAATTCCAGTATATGTTTATTTGGTAACCAATTCAGAAGAAGATGAAGAAGAATCAGATCCTGCGAATAAAATGGAAGAAGAGGAAACAACGGATGACGAAATGGAGGTTGACATTAAAAATGACCTGGAGTTCATACCAAAGAAATATGTGATGTCAAGAGACAAGAAAGATAATGTTAATGTTTAGGGTCTTTGTTTAAATCTAATTTAGCTATTGATGTTTAATGCTTCTGATGTTTAGTTGAACAGTTTAAGTTATTGTTTACATTAGTTTGAATAAGTGGCAATGATCCACAAGAAATGATAAGAAGAACTAAATAATAAATTTATTTTATGATTTAAAGCCTCAAGTAGAATAGAACCAAGGGAATTATTTTTATTTCTTATGTACTTTATTCTTATTTATTGGTTGTGTAAACAATCAAAACAAAGTGAATCGTTTGCTCTATAAGAATGAAACTTCTTTTCTGAGACGAAATGAGAAAGTGATTTATGATTTAAGTTTATATTGTCCTAACTTGCAGTTAGACATAATTTAATACAAAGGTCTTTTCCTCTACAGGAGAAATAAAATGGTTGAATGTAACAACAACCAGCTGAATGAAGTAGTGAGGCAATTAACTATTGTAGCTGAGCAATTAGTTGCAAGAGGAAAAGGAAATGGTAGTGACCCTGCTGGGGAACGTTTCAAGAAAATTTCTCAAAGTAAGCCACCCACTTAGCAAGGAAAGCACAATCCAACTATTCTAGAGGGATGGTTGAGAGAGTTTAATAAGTTGTTTGGGCAGTAGAGTGCCTAGAGGAGCTTAAAGTGAACCATGATGTGTACTATTTGAGAGGAGAAGCTGACTTACGGTGGTCACAAAATGAGGCTGTAATTAGAGCTTTACCAGGATTTAATTGGGATATGTTTCAAGAGCAAATTCGTAATAAGTTCTACCCTTTGTTTCATAAGAAATAGAAGAGTGAGGAGTTTCTGGAGCTTTAGATGGGAAGTATGTCTATCACTGAGTACTACTCTAAGTTCTTAGAATTGCCTAGGTTTGCTCCTAAGGCAGTAGCAACAGAGAGGTTGACGGCTACTTGCTTTGAAAGAGGTTACCCTTAGATTTACAATCACAACTAGCTGGACAAATCTTTGAATCCTTGGATGATTTATATGGTAGAGCTGCACACATGTATGCCATAGACCAAAATAAGAAGGAGGTATAGAAGCAAGGTGAGATGAGGGAGAAGAGGAAGGATGGTGGAGGAAACTTCAACCAACAAGGGAATCATTGTGGATATAAGAGCCCTCATTTCAACAACAACTTCTAGGGTAATAGGGGAAACTTTGGGAAGCATAATTCTGGAAATGGGAATAGAACTCAGGTAGCTAGTCAAGGAGGGCGTGTGTACCTTTGCAAGAAGTGTCCTAACAATCACCCAGGAAAGGACTGTGCAAGGAACCTAGTGACTTGTCGGTTATGTAACAAATGATGTGAATTTTTTTTATAAACAAACGCNTTTTGTTATAAACAAACGCCACTCACACAAGATAAACTAGAACACAAATTTGATAAAGCGACGCACCACAAATTCGAAGTCCTAGGGCGAATAATTGTTAGAAATTTGATTAAAGAAAAGCACCCTCAAATCCTAAAAACTATCCTCACGTGAGATAAAGCTCAATAGCACCACTCACTCGTCGAATTCCTCACAAGAAACCCTCACAAAATTTGTTTTTACGTAAAACAATGAAACGGAAAACAACTCGTTTTTCAATCAATCTAATCTGATTTTATTGAGGTACTTTACATCCTATTTATAGCTAAACATGTCACCCAATATGTGAATATCCTAAAACAAATCCTAATTACCCTAGAATTAAGGTACAACAAACTAACATTAGGAAAACAAAAATCTACTCAAATCCGGATACAAGTCTTGCGCACCAAGGCTTGAAATCTGATTTTCTACCCTAAATCTTAGATATTTTGAGAAACAAATCTAAGGACAATATTATCAACAAACTAACTAAAGTTGACCAAGTCAAACAACACGGAAAACACGTCCAACATCGTTGCCCAAATCTTTCCAAATCTTTCCAAAATCCCGTAATACAACCCGCCATATTTTTCTTTGATTTTTGATGGACTTCCATTTTCAAGAACTTCAAGAAACCTTTTGAGCTTCGATCTTTTTTTCAAGAAACCTCCATTTTCGTGTTCCCCATGCTTGATTCCATCAACCATGACTCATAGACTTAATAAGAAAATCACAAAACACCATATGGGAAAACCCTATCAAGTGAAGTGGGAAGAAAACCCATATAGCTCAACATTCCTAAACTACTAATTTATTCTTGCTTGATTTTTACGTGAGGAAACTTGTGCATGTCACCATGCACACGTAAAAATTTACTCTAGCCAACCCCAAGAGTCTCGTGTTTCCATAAGCCACTAGTTCTCCCATAGTTGCATCTTACTTTGCGCCTTCTATCAAACCATCGAAGTTTTGCTCGTTGATATTCGTATCAACAAACTGGGACACTGTGAGCATGCGTGCTTCTCTAAGAACAAAGGAAAGGAGACACAGAATTCTCAAGCTAGGGGGAATCCAACTAGGGGACAAAAAAAGGGTTTTCAAGGAAATATGGGAGAAAAGGTGACACCTCAAGCCGGAAATAGGAATGGGAGTGGGAATGGAGGAGGACAGACTAATACCTGAAACACTGGCAAGCTAAATGTGATGGCTCGAAGTGAAGCGGATGCTAATAAGGATGTGATCACTGGTACTTTTTCTATTCACTCTCTTCTTGTTCAAATTTTGTTTGATTCTGGTGCAACGTACTCTTTTGTTTCCACTAAGATTCTAGAAAAGTTAAAACCTATGTTGGGAAAAGTAGATGCAATAGATATGTCAATAGTGTTACCTTCAGGACAAGAAGTACAATGTTCAAGGAGATTTCAGGATGTTCCTATTGAAATCGAGGGAGTGGAGTATAAGGCTAACCTAATCGAGTTTTATCTAGGTGACTTAGAAGTGATTCTAGGGATGGATTGGTTGAGTAAACATAAGGCCGAAATTTTATGTGAACCACAGAAGATTTCGTTGATGAATAAGGGTAAGAAGGTGAGCTATTGGAGGGCAGGAAGACCAAAACACAACAAAATAGTGTCAGTAATGAGGTTTGCTAGGTTGGTGAAGAAAGGTTTTCCAATTTACCTTTGTAGTGTGAGAGATGTGGATCATGTTGAGACTGCTAAGCCCGAGGATATTGAGGTAGTAAAGGACTTTCTTGATATATTTCCAGAGGAGATCTCCGGGATGCCACCTAAACGAGAAATTGATTTTACCATAGAATTAGTCATAGGAATAGCAGCTATTTCCAAAGCACCCTATAGGATGGCGCCTCCGTAAATGAGTGAGTTGAAGAAGCAGTTGCAAGACTTGTTGGAAAATGGTTACATTAGGCCTAGTGCTTCACCTTGGGAAGCACCAGTACTGTTTGTGAAGAAGAAAGATGGGAGTTTAAGGTTATGTATTGACTATAGGGAGCTGAATAAGGTGACAATCAAAAACAAGTATCCATTACCGAGGATTGATGACTTGTTTGATCAATTGAAAGGAACTACTGTGCTTTCGAAGATTGGTTTGAGGTCAGGGTACCATCAATTGAGGATTGCTAATGAGGACATACCGAAAACTGCTTTTCGCACTAGGTATGGGTATTATGAGTTCACTGTTATGCCTTTTGGGTTAACCAATGCGCCAGCAATCTTCATGGATCTAATGAATAGGATTTTTCAACGGTTTTTGGATAACTTTGTGGTCGTTTTCATTGATGACATCTTGGTGTATTTTAAGAGTAAGGAAGAACATATGGAACATTTGAGGACAATCTTGATGACATTTATGGAGAATGCGTTGTATGCTAAGTTCTCAAAATGTGAGTTCTGGTTGGAGAAAGTAGCCTTCTTGGGGCATATTGTGTCTACAGAGGGAGTTGAAGTAGATCCAGCCAAAATTGAAGCAGTTAAGGAGTGGCCTACACCTAAGAATGTAACGGATGTACGGAGTTTCTTAGGGGTAGTAGGTTATTACAGGAAGTTTGTGAAAGACTTTTCAAGGATTGCTAAATCCATGACTTCGTTAATGAAGAAAGACTGTAAATTTGAGTGGAGTAATAAGTGTGAAGAGCTATTTCAGACTTTAAAAGAGAGTTTGACTACAGCTCCAATGAAACTTTTTCAAGAAAAACACTCTCGGTCGTCACTTTTGATTCGAATGAAGAAGTTCAAGGACGAAGAGTAGGGGTGTATATATAGCCTAAATATTGCCATAAATAAAAAAGGAGTGCCACAGCGCTGGACGAGCGCCTAGGCGCAGGTTGGGCGCCTTGGCGGTAACCTGGCGCCATGGCGCAAGCCCCTCCCTTTTTTTTCGTTTCTTATGTTTTACCTCAATTTTGATGCACACCTTCCTCAATTTACGCACCGATCTCACTTATTTCTAGTTCGAGTCTCTTTTTCTGTGTTTTCTTTTTCGGAGGGGGAAAGTCGGTACCCTCCCATGTATCGAGTTAAAGCCAAAGTCAAAAGTCAAAGTTGCAGTCGTTGAAGGTCATGTTTAGAAAATAGATTGTAATATTACAAAATCGAGTTAAATATATACAAAGTCGAGTCAAATTTACCAAAAAAGTCATATGTACATTAAGGCATGCATACATCATACGAGAAGCTAGACTCACAAGTTGCAAGGTCCTAATTCGTCGATGGAGCAATCGTTGGAGTGAAACCGAGTGACAGGTACAACTCAGAAAGGCTCGTTGTACCGCCAGATCCTCTCGCTAGTGATGACGAAGGTATCGACTCTAAAGTCAGCTACTGAAAGAAAGGGCAATCCCGAGAAAGTTGAGAAGTGTCAACGACTTCATCGGACCAGGGATCATCCTCGAGACGAGGACGGTAAACAACCTTCTCTGTTGCACCTGTCTAAACGGGCCCCCTGGGAAGAAGATGCCCCAGCTGTCCCTTCCTGCCCACCGGAACTTCAGGTTGTTTGATGATTGGAGTGCTAGATTTGCTTCATTTATCCATCATTTCTTTATTAATATGTTGACAGTAGCTTATATGTTTGAATAGAATGTTGTTTAAGTTTTTGAATACTTCGAGGGATTTGTGGCATTTTGTGATCACTACGTCTAATCAAATTAGTTTGTTTTAAATAAGCTAAAAAAGGGAGAAATGAAAAGAAAAAATAAAAAAAAGAAGAAAAAATAAAGAAAATGAGGGAAACAAGAATAAAAAAGAAGAAGAAAAAAAGAGTGCACGAAAAAAAGAAAGAAAAGAAAAGAAAGTTAGTTACTTACATGGCCCGAGAGGGAGTAGTGAGAAATGTGCTGGGAACGATCGAAAGCCAGCATGCTAGGCTGCCATTCCCCAGGGGTCCACCTATGTCTCGTGGAGGACTCCTGTCGTACGTCCTCCACCTCCACGACATCATCGTCTAAACTAGACATGCAAAATTCAAGAATTTTGAGTAGAAATTTCAGCAACATAACGGTTGTATCATGTCAATAAAACCAATAAACTTTGGAAGACTCAAAGTCTTAACAACAGCCAATAAAACCAACATTTCCAGCCTTTCTTTTCAACATAAGCATCATGTCATAATTAGAAAGAAAAGGGGCTAGCATGAGTAAAGGCACATTAAAATAATTTCTATGTTTGCTCCTAATGTCAAAAATGGAGCATCAAATGGAAAATCATTTTAGGAGGTTGAAAAGAACTAATTTTGAACTAAAATTAGAAATATGAGCTCCTATTTTTGGTTTATTCATTTCAAGGTGTGAACATGGTTTTGATTTCAATCAACACACAAGTCATCATTTAACTCATGAGGACCAAAGATGGGTTAAACTTTTCATATTAACGTTATTAAACTAGCTTATATGACCTATGTAAGTTAGTGTTCGATTTTTCCGGAATTTGGCTTCAAAATCCACAATTTGTTACTAATTCAAGCCATTTTTGAATCATCATTATCATTTATGTACAAGAATCAAGTTCATTCGCAACGAAAACCAAATCACACAAGAATCACCACTTTAGTACATTTGAGTTCATATGTAAACTGTATGGAACATATGAACTAAAAATTGTGAAAAAATCTCGAAAATCGTCAAAATTAACTCATGCCATTTTTCAGACAAAGAATGCATTCTCATCAACAATTCAACAAGACTATCCAAGTTTCATTCACTCATTCACTCAAAATCATACCTTCTACTTCACTACTTCATACCCTAACTAACAAGCTGAGTTCTTGCTCGAAACTCACTTGTTTTGGTTCAAATCACTCCCTATGTATTCCATTTCACTCAAAAAAAGCAAGAACTTGTGTCCATTTCGACATTCATGGATGAAATCAAGAAAACCCAATTTTTGGGTTTACTACTTACCTCATGAAAAAGTGAGTAAAATTGCGAATTTAAACAAAAGAAAATGACAAAACAAGCTAAGTTTAGAAGACTTACATTGTTCGTGAGCAAAATTCGTGTGAAAAAATCAGAGTTCCAACCTTCAAGAACAACAATGGAGATTTGGGGTTTTGTTTGGGAAGGCTCGAGCAAGAAAAAGAGAGAAAGCAGAAAGGTGTGAGTTTGTGGTGAGCAAACACGAACAAGGACCAAAGCAACAAAGAAAAACAACAATTTAAACTAGCTGATGACGTCGACCAATGAGCAACCAGGGGCCCCACCACGAGCGCCTAGGCACTGGGGCTACACTATGGCGCCCATGTTGTGCCCCAACGCCCACGTGGTAATTTTTGAGTTTGTGGGGCCCACTTTGCTCTTGGTGGTTTCATTTTTCAATTTTCGAGCAAGATTTGCTTCACATATTCCAACGTTTCCCACCGCCATTCAACCAACATTCCTCATCAAAATTACTAAAATTCCCCCTAAATTAAAATTGGGTCAAAATCATCAAAATTCCCCCGAATGTCAAATCCGGTCAAAATTACCAAACTGCCCACGAAAGCCGAATCGGGTCAAAATTACCAAAATTCCCCTAAAAGATAAATAGGTCAAGAAATTCAAAAGACAACCAGTCAACCATCAACAACATGATCACGTTTCCCTACGGCCGAACTGAGTCTAAAGTGGAAATGTTTGATTAGTCAGACGATCAACCTCAATCTCAACCAACAACCGCCGGATGGTACAGACGCCTTCTCGGAATCTCCTATACAATCGAACAAAATTTGCAGGAGACCTTTCATCCTCGAGAAACGTAGCACTTTCCGAGGACATATCGCCTTGGTACAGGTAAAACTAACCTTCTGTTTTGCAGGTGCTGAGTACTTTGACTTTTATTTTACGAGACTTGTTGTCTCTACAAAATCAGTCAAAGTGGGGGCTAACTATAGACACCTATATTTGTTCCCACGTAACGGCTGATGATTAACGTGTACCACGTCGCAAACATGTCCAATTTCTGAAAATCGATTGCTCGAAAATAAATAAATAAACCATTGTCGGAAATGGTTAACCGATGATGAGTTACGTGGTCAAATTATGCTTAAAATAATTTTCTAATTTTCAATTAATTTTCTTATATTTTATTTTCATTTATTTTCGTTTTTTATATTTATTTTTAATTTTTTATATTTCATTTTCTCATTTTATTTTCATTTTCATTCATTTTATTTTTATTTTTATTTTCATTTAATTTCAAAATTCACCTTTTTAATTTCATTTTGAAAATAAAGAATTAATTTTTTAATACCCCATATTTTCGCGTATTTTAAAGAACTATTTTTGTATTTTGTACGTATGTTTAATATTTTTATTGAGAAATTATATTCAATAAGGATATTAAACAAAAGAATTTATATAAATTTTAACCAAAATAATTATTTTGTGTTTATAAAAGATATTTTATGTTTTATTAAATATTTTGAAAAGTTTCTAAAAATAGAATTTTAAGAGTTCCCTAAATTATTTTAAGGCAAGGGCATAAAAGTAATTTCAAACATTTAGTATAATTGTGGGCTTTCACCAAATCCTACTTTGGGGCCTATAAATACCCCTTAAAACCCAATTTTCATATTTTATTTCGCAAATTGTTGATTTAGGATTCCACAAATCTAGAGAGAGAAAGAGAAAGAGAGAGAGAGAGAGAGAGAGAAGGAAGTTTGAACAAGAAGAAAAGAAAAAAAAAATTGTGTTCGGTTTTGGTGAAGGAAAGAACAAAAAAACTTCGTTGTCGCTTTGCGCCGGAGCCCGTCGTGCGCCGCCACCTGCCGGCCACCCCTTCCACCCCTTTGTGGTATTTTCGGACTTCTAAAAAAATTTATTCTTCTTTCTTTTTGATTTGATTTTGCAAAATCATGTTTTTATTCATGATTAATCATGTTTTTATAAGTTTCAATCATGTTTTATGAAGTTATGATTTATTTTAAAGAATGAATTCATTTGTTGTTCATGAAGTTTTAGATTAGGGCTTATAAAGTTATGAAATTCTTGATTTTTATAAGTTTTAATGATTTAAAATTCAATATTATGTTCATGAATTATTGTTGGGTGAATTTATGATGATTTTATGAAGTTTGGATTGATTTTTAAAGACTTTAAACTTGAACTATATTGCTGTCCAAATTTTGAAATCATGAAAATCAATAAAATAAATATTATGAACATGTTTTGGCTTATGAAAAATTATTCTAAAGCGTTGATTGGTTTCATAATGATGTTAGTAGATTGTAAAAGAGTTTTATAATGAATTTATGATGTTCTTATGAGTTTTTAATGAGTTTTAGATGAATAAACAAAGCGGTAAATTTTTATTAACACTTGTTTATGCCCAATAAAAATAATAACATGTAATATAGTAAGATATATTATTTTTAATGCATCTAAGTATTGTATATTGATCTTAGAACATGACTATGGCGTTTTATGATCAAAATATGATATTTAGAAAGGCTTTAGAGTTGTTTTAAGAAGGTTTACAAAGCTGCCATTTTTGGAAAATTACCGAAAATCAAGTATTTCGCAATAGAAAAATTAAAGTAAAGTATGGAATTGAATAGAGACCATATAGGGAATGTTTTGGACAAGTTTCCAATATAGAAAGTATGTTTAGAGTTGTTGTAGAACTTAGTCAACAAGGTTTTAATTTAGTTTCGGTTTTCTCTATGTAGGAAACTTCGAAATAGTCGACCTTTAGGAGTTGTGGCGGATCACCACGACTTTTCAAGGAACGTAAGTACTAAAGACAAATATAAGAATTAGAGTTCATGCTTGGTTGATCTTTTATGTTATGTTACGTTGTTGTGCTTCTTTGGATTGTGAATTGGCATGCATGACAAGTTTTATTAGAAGCATGATTTTATATTATTTTGACATTCCATGTTTTTAGCAATATAAATTCTACAAGATTTAATTGGAATGTTATGAGCAGTTTAATTTGGCCAATAGCTTATTAATAAAGAAAGGAAGTTATTGAAGTTGGTTAGTTACTTAATCAACAAGAAAAGTAGTTTGTGAATTTTTATTTACATGATTAGTAGAAGTTAATGAGCAATTATTTTATACATGTTGCCACTCACATTTTAATGTGTGGTCAAGGAGAAAGTAAATAGTTAGCGACTCTCAGTTAATGTGTGGTAAAGGAAGTTTAGTTTAACTAAAGGACACACATGAGATTATTGTTAGAATCACTTCAAATCAAAGATAATTAATATGGGTTAATTGATTTTGATGCATGCTTCTATGTGATATTATATGTGAGTCATATAATCACGTAAAGTGTAAGAGGATTCGCACCAAAACTCTTGGAAAGTATATACCTTGAGTATGAACAATGGGGGGAGTCGTATGGAACAGTGTTCTATGACTTCTAATTGGAGTACAAGACGTTGTACTCTTTTATATTTTTAATGCGTTGGAATTCCGTCACTTTATGTGACATAGGTAATACCTTCATGGAGTTACTCCCAAGTGGGTGCCCAATAGGGCGATTTTTAAAGGAAAGGATACCAGTTCGATGCGGAATCCAAGTTAAAATATAATAATTAATTTGTCCAGTCTATGCACAGGTGAAGAGTAGTCAAAGGTAAGATGTTTGTATGTCTTAGGTTAATTTATGTTGTTCTTGTTGCATAGTCTTTAATAGTTATGTACTCATCTTTGCTGACTGTTTGTTTTGTGTACATGGCTTTGTCTTGGACTTGGCCCTACAATAACCCACTTGTTGGCGAGTAGTTGTCTAGAATAAGAACAGCTACAGGTACAAGTGGGCATGAGTCATTCATGCTGTGCTGGAGTGAGAGTGCTTGTTGTGTAGTATTCGTAGTCTTTACTTTATTTGCTTGTGGAGTTATCTAACTTTTGTTTGGATGTTGTTTATTTTCAAAGTTTTTAGTTTTTGTTTTGTTTTTTAAGGGCCATCAAAATGGTTCCGAAGTGTAATAAAGTTTTAATTTGATTTTTATTTTGGATGTTGGTTTGAATGTAGTTTTGAGATTGTTTAAAGTTTAAGTTTTAAATTGGCTTTTGTTTTAAGACTTCCGCTATAGTACTTTGATAAATGTCTTAGTCGTTATCACGGTGGCGGTATGGTCGGGCCTAAATCTACCGCAAGTGTACGGGTCAGGTACTGTAAATATAGGGTGAGCAAGGTATCGTATCCACAAGGAGGTCTATTCAAGTACCAAATTAACAAACTAAAATATTATTTAGGCGACGAAAATCAATAGAAGAGTAATACTAAAAATATAAATAATAAAAATCGCAAACTAGTAAAATCGATAAACAAGTAAGAGAAATAGTTCTAGGTTTCGGGTTTCACCAATTACTCTCTATAATGATATTAAATTAATCGTCGGGTTGAATAAATATGACATAACAATGATCGAATTACCAATAGTATGTTATCTCCTCTCCCAAGGTAGAAAACGTATATTTAAATCAATATTATGTCTACTCTCGTGATCACAATGAGTTGAAATAAACTCATTAAGAATAGGAATTCAATAAGACCACCCCAAGTGTATAACTATTCCTAAAATTATACTACTTGACGTTTAATAATCCCACGAACTAGTATTGAACGTTCACTCCCGCTAATAATACAATACCTTAAACATACAATTAATTGGCCAGATTGAGAGTACGAATTAAAACAAGATTATTAAATTACAATCATATAAATTAAACCCAAACAATATAATTTAAATCATGTATAGAAAATAAGAGACTACATCCGTAACCTAGAACAAAGGAAATTAGCCAGACATGGAGATTAAGAAAACACCCAAATCGTTTGAGAATGAAAAATTAATACTTGACATAGTAATTAATCAAAATCAAGCAATAGAACAGAATTAAACAAGTTGAGAGAAGAAAACTCAGTTGACTCCCGCTGAATTGCTAGCTATCTGCTTTGTTGCTTCTCCTCCGTCAATGTGCTGCTGTTGCTGTTCGAATTCCTCTGTTTCGTTATGTACTGCTCAAACTCGTCCTCGCTGCTGCCTTCTTCCGTGCTTCGTAGTCTCGTGTCTCTTTTTACCGTGGCTTTTCTGTGAGGGTTTCCCTTCCTTTCTTTTCTTGTGTGCCGCTGCTGTTGTATTAGGAAAAGTGTTGGGGCTTTCTGAGATAATGAGTTTTTCAACCCATTATTCTATTTTTTTTTTTATTTTCTTATGGATGTTGCAGCCCGTAAGTCTTTGCTTGAAGTTTCATGGATTTTAGGAATTTATACCCATTATCTTTATTATTATACTTCATCTTGTATTATGGGCCATAGTTGTATTTTATTTCCTTGCACTAGCAACAATAACCTGTAAATAGAATAAAGATAGACATTTTAATTTTCTTTTCCAAATATTCCATAACACAAGCATATTAGGGTACTATTAATTAATATTGATCCATTAAGCTTAAATAGAAAAACTCATAATAAGACATTAAAATCTATATAAACACATAATTTATACTCCAAAGTAGTATTAAAATGATATAATAAAGTTCATAAAATATGAACTTATCAACTCCCCCACACTTGAGATTTGCTAGTCCTCGAGCAAATAATTATGATAAACCATATAACAAATCTCAAAATTCATACAATTAAAATATATTATCACAATCAACAAGAATGGATCAAAATATGATATTACGATACAAAACAAGATTTAGCACCCTCATTAACCAACCATTCTTACCGCTTCTTTCCCCCAAATTGATTCCACCCTATGGATGCTCAACCATTTTAGCTCATGCCTCTCTTCCATTTGATGACCCTCGTCAAGACTTGCACTAAATCTGACCCTTCATCTTTTATTTGAACAATAGTGCATATAGATCAAAAGGACTTTTATATGGTTGTAATGGGGCTAGGTTTAAGGGTGTGGAAATATTTGGGAATGTGGTGGTAATATTGCCAAGCTAAAGGAGCAAGTAAACAATGAAAACACATAACCTTTCGAAGTGAAGATCATATTTAACTCCCACTAAACACTTATGTACCACCAACCATACTTATATGTATAAACGATAACCCTTATTTCTTTTTTTTTCTTTTTTTTTTTTTTGTAAAGTGTGAGCAATCTCAAAATCATGCGGTCCATCACTCACTTAGCATTCATGTTTCTGAGGCACGATACTAAGCACTCGATAGGAGACGCAATATGAGACATGTTCATATCAAAGACATTGGAACACTTGCCCTTTTAACACTTTTTTTTTTTTTCAATTACAAAACCTTTCCCCTTTAATGATATAAAGCTTACAATTGAACTTGAGTAATAACTATGCTCCATTTAGCAAGGCATAGGTTAAGGCCATAAGCTTGTAATATGAGGTTAGCCAAAAATAGGATGATGAGGCACAAATGGGCTAAGCAAAAGGGAAAATTAATGTAAAAGAATAAATAAGCCTAAATTCTGAAAGTTATAATCATGAAATGAGAAAAAAAAAATTGCCTTTATCATGTCTCATACACTTTTATTCTTTTTTTTATCTCGGGAAGCTAAAATGCAAGTCTCAATTTAAGCAATCAAGAAGGAGGATAATTAATTAGATAATCGAGTCTTACGAGGTTCGTGGCCCTCCTTTCGGGTTTCTTCGCATAAGGGAAAAAGCAATCCATCTTACCACAAACAATGCCAATGAGGGATTTATGCTATCTTTATGTATCATGCACTTTATTTTAGTGTTCCATTACAAGTCAATTAGTGACAATCAAAACAATTTTTTTTTAAGCAAAATTCTGTAGAAAATTGGGCAGCACTTCCCCTAAAATAGGCATAAATCAGATTTTAAACTCATAGAAAACCTGCATAAAATCCCAGCCATGCTTCATACATGGCAACACAAAGAAAACCAAATATAAAGCAAACGAACACACCCATTTCAGCAATTTGTTTACCCCTCCCCCACACTTAAAGTTTAACATTGTCCTCAATGTTAAGAGCATAGATTAAAGGCATATAGTAGTTGAAAATAACCAAGAATAAAAACTTAAAGGAATTAAAAGGCATGGAAAGAGACAACCTGATAGGTTAAATTTCCAGCTTGTTTCTTCAGTAAATCAGGCCACATATTAGGCTGAAATGGACAGCAACTATAGCCAGCTGAAAAGTGAATTTCTTCTTCTTATTGTTAATTCTGCAAGGTCACTAGTTTATTTTCTATCCTACAAGAAAACAAACAAATAAATAGACAAGAAAATAAAAATAAAAACAATAATAAAATAAAGTGAGAAAGAAAATAAAAATAAAGAAGAAGGAAAAGAGCTTGGGTTGCCTCCCAAGTAGCGCGTGTTTTAAGTCACGAGCCTGACTATTATGCTCTTATTTTTCAATAGGTTCTTCTAAGGAGTAGGTTACTCCCGTAGGCACCATCTCATCAACCAAGTATGGTTTAAGTCGCTGGCCGTTCACCTTGAAAATATCAGAATTTCCTTGTATTTCAACTGCACCATATGGATAAACCTTCACAACAGTAAATGGGCCAGACCATCTAGATTGTAACTTTCCTGGAAACAATTTCAAACGTGAGTTGAAGAGTAAAACTTTCTGTCCCACTTCAAAAGTCTTGTGGTTAATGTGCTTATCGTGCCAAAGTTTTGTTTTCTCTTTATAAGTTTTAGCACTCTCATAAGCATCTAATCTAAACTCTTCTAATTCACTCAATTGTAACAATCTCTTTGCCCCAGCAGTCTTAAGGTTCATATTTAATTCTTTTATAGCCCAAAATGCCTTGTGCTCTATTTCTACTGGAAGATGGCCAGACTTTCCATAAACTAGCCTATAGGGAGACATGCCTAAAGGTGTTTTAAAGGCTGTCCTATAAGCCCATAATGAATCATCAATCTTGTTAGCCCAATCCTTCCTAGAAATATTCACAGTTTTCTCTAGAATTTGCTTTAACTCTCTATTAGCAAGCTCTACTTGACCATTAGTTTGGGGATGATAAGCTAAAGCAACTTTATGTTTTACCCCATACTTTCTTAACAGAAAATCAAGTGGTCTATTACAAAAATGAGAACCTCCATCACTTAAGATTTCCCTGGGAACACCAAATCTAGAGAATATATTCTTTTTGTGAAATTTCATAACAACTTTTGGATCATCAGTGTGAGTAGCAATGGCTTCCACCCATTTGGAAACATAGTCAACTGCAACAAGAATATATTTATTATTTTGGGAAGAGGGGAAGGGACCCATAAAATCAATTCCCCAGACATCAAACAGCTCAACTTCAAGCATTATATTCATAGGCATCTCATTTCTTTTGGAAATATTACCTACTCGTTGACATCTATCACATTTGCTAACATAGTCTTTAGCATCTTTATACATTGTGGGCCAATAAAAACCAGATTGCCAGACTTTAGAAATAGTCTTATTAGTACTAAAATGACCACCACACTCTAAAGAATGACAATGAAACAAAATATTATGAAATTCTTCTTCAGGCACACATCTTCTAATTAGACTGTCAGCACAAAATTTATAAAGCAAAGGTTCTTCCCAAAAATAATGTTTAGCATCCCATAAAAATTTCTTTCTTTGTTGATAACTTAAGTTAGAGGGAATGATACCACTTACCAAATAGTTTACTAAATCGGCATACCAAGGGAGACTACTAATACCAAATAATTGTTCATCGGGAAAAGTTTCATCAATAAGAGTTTCAGAATTACTATCAATAACCAACCTAGATAAGTGATCAGCAACTGGATTTTCAATACCTTTTTTATCTTTGATTTCTAGGTTAAAATCTTGTAATATAAGAATCCAACGAATTAACCTAGGCTTAGCATCCTTTTTACTCAACAAGTATTTCAAGGCAGAGTGATCAGTGTAAACAATTACTTTAGACCCTATAAGGTAGGATCGGAATTTATCCATGGCAAATACAACAGCAAGCAATTCCTTTTCAGTAGTTGTGTAATTTAATTGGGCATCATTAAGCATTTTGCTAGCATAATAAATTACATGCAACTTTTTATCTTTTCTTTGTCCTAAAACAGCACCAACAGCATAATTACTTGCATCACACATTAATTCAAAAGGTAAATTCCAATCAGAAGCTATTACAATAGGTGCTGAAGTCAATGCTTGTTTTAATTTTTCAAAGGCATGCAAGCAATCAGAATTAAAATCAAAGGGAGCATATTTATTCAACAAATCACATAAGGGTTTAGAAATCTTAGAAAAATCTTTAATAAAACGCCTATAAAAACCCGCATGACCTAGGAAACTTCTAATTCCCTTGACATTAATGGGAGGTGGGAGTTTTTCAATGACTTCTATTTTTGCTCGATCTACTTCAATGCCATTTAAAGAAATTTTATGCCCAAGCACTATACCCTCTTGCACCATAAAATGACACTTTTCCCAATTTAAAACTAAATTAGTTTCTTCACAACGTTGCAAAACAAGAGAAAGATTAACTAGACAATTATCAAAAGATGACCCAAAAACTGAAAAATCATCCATAAACACTTCCATAATCTTTTCTATATAATCAGAAAAAATAGACATCATACAACGCTGAAAAGTTGCAGGGGCATTGCATAAACCAAAAGGCATTCGACGAAAAGCAAATGTACCATAAGGACAGGTAAATGTAGTTTTCTCCTGATCATCAGGAGCAACAGGAATTTGATTAAAACCAGAATAGCCATCAAGAAAACAATAATAATCATGACCAGCGACTCTCTCTAACATTTGATCTAAGAATGGCAAAGGAAAATGATCTTTACGAGTTGCACTATTAAGTTTCCTATAATCAATACAAACTCTCCAACCAGTCACTGTTCTTGTGGGAATTAATTCATTATTATCATTAGGCACAACAGTCATTCCACCTTTTTTAGGTATCACTTGTACTGGACTAATCCAAGGACTATCAGAAATGGGATAAATTATTCCTGCATCTAACCATTTTAAAACCTCTTTCCTAACTACTTCCTGCATGTTAGGGTTTAGTCTTCTTTGATTTTGTATTACAGGTTTATAATTTTCTTCCATTAGAATCTTATGCATACAAATAGATGGACTTATCCCATTAAGATCAGAAATAGTCCAACCAATTGCTTTCTTTTTTTCCCTTAAGACACGTAAAAGTTTATCTAATTGATTATCAGATAAGGAAGCATTTACAATCACAGGTAAGGTATTAATTTCACCCAGAAAAGCATATTTAAGATGTGATGGCAAAGGCTTTAATTCTAAAGTGGGTGCTTGCACACTAGAAGGAGGAGGAAGAGAGTTACCTTTTTCAAGTTTTTCAAAACCATTACCTCTTTTCTTCCACGATGGACATGCCTCTAAAGCTTTTGCCATTTCTAATACATCAACGTCATTATCTTGGAATTGACCTGCACTTGTTAGACAAACTTCAAGAGTATCTTTAGAGATCAAATCAATATTTTCCCTATCTAATTCATCAAGCACATCAACTCTAAAAACATGATCAGTAAAAGAAGGGTATTTGGCAGATTGAAACAAATTAAATTGTACCTCTTCTTCACCAATTTTAAAAGTTAACTTACCATTTTTAACATCAATTACAGTACCAGCAGTAGCTAAAAATGGTCTCCCAAGTATTATGGGAACATCGACATCTTCATCCATATCAAGAATAATGAAATCAACAGGTATAATAAATTTATCAACTTTCATCAAAACATTTTCCACTACTCCTAAAGGATATTTAACAGATCTATCAGCAAGTTGTAAAGAAACAGTAGTGTGTTTTAAATCATTTAAGCCTAGCTTCTTGTAGATAGACAATGGCATCAGTGAGACACTTGCACCTAAATCACATAAAGCTTTAGAGAAATTAATATCACCAATAGTACAAGGTATAGAAAAACTGCCAGGATCTTTCAATTTAGGTGGAAGCTTTTTTTGAATCACTGCACTACATTCTTCACTTAAAGCAATAGTTTCATATTCTTCCAATTTCCTCTTTTTAGACATGATCTCCTTAAGGAATTTAGAATAAGAAGGAATTTGCATTAAGGCATCAGCAAAAGGAATATTAACTTGCAATTGCTTAAACATTTTCAGAAACTTTTCAAATTGATGGTCCACTTTATCTTGTTTAAGCCTTTGAGGAAAAGGAATTGGAGGTACATAAGGTTTAACAGGAATAGGAGTAGGATTAGAAACAACAGTCTCTTCTTCTACTTGCTTTTCAGGTTCAATTACATCATTATCAATTATTACCTGTTTAGCCTTAGTCTCAGTAGTTAAGTCATCAAGGTTTTTACCACTTCTTAAGGTTACAGCTTTGCATTGCTCTTTAGGGTTAACCTCGGTGTTACTAGGTAGACTTCCTTGATTTCTAGAATTAATAGCATTAGCTAATTGGCCTAACTGAACTTCCACATTTTTATTCGAATTAGCTAATTGATCAACTTTATTTTCCAATTTTACAATTCTTTCAGAAGTAGCATTAGCAAGTTTTTCAATAGCTAATTCCCATGATGGTTTGCTCTCTTGTTGTGGTTGTTGTTGTCTTGGGGGAAAACCAGGTGGATTTGATGGTCTCAAGTTATTAACTTTGTTTCCTTGATCTCTATATGAGAAATTAGGATGGTTTCTCCAGCCAGGATTATAAGTATTAGAGTAGGGGTCATTTTGTGATCGGTTATAATTAGAGACAAATTGAGCTTGTTCAACATTAAAACAATCATTATTTGCATGCGCACCCCCACAATAATCACAAGAAATAACAGGACTAGAAACATGATTGACATGACTGACATTGCTAATTTTATTGAAAGTCTTAGTTAAATTATCAACTTTAGCATTTAACATGTCAATACCATCCACATTATACATTCCCGTATTCTTTTTAGCAATGGATCTCTCACTAGAATAACCATAATTATTAAAAGCAAGTTCTTCTAATAACTTATTGGCCTCCTCAGTCGTTTTACCCATTAAAGCACCACCTGCTGCAGCATCTATAGTACTTCTAATAGAATGATTTAAGCCATTATAAAAAGTTTGCACAAGTAACCAATCAGGTATTCCATGGTGAGGACATTGATGTTGCAAATCTTTAAACCTTTCCCATGTTTCATATAATGATTCTAGATCATTTTGAGTGAAATTAGTGATATCATTACGCAATTTAGCAGTTTTAGAATGCGGGTAAAATCTATTAGAGAAAGCTTGTGATAAAGAAGTCCAAGTAGTAAAAGGATTAGCAGATTTAGAAGTTAACCATTTCTTTGCTTTATCCTTTAGTGAAAATGGAAACAATCTAAGTCTAATAGCATCTTCACTTACCCCATTTATTTTAATGGTATCACATTTTTCAAGAAAATTAGTTAAATGTTCTAAAGGACATTCGTCAAATGATCCACCAAATTGATCTTGTTGAACAATATGAATTAATGCAGGCTTAAGTTCAAAATTATTAGCTTGGACAGTAGGTCTTACTATACTTGTAGAGGTGGAACTAGCATCGGGCATTCCATACTCACGCAACGTCTTTGCTGTTGGTTCTACCATATTTTCAGATTCTGAGAAAAGTAACTCCAAGTTAGGAACAAACAATTCTTCCTCCAACCTTTGTTGTCTCCTTAATGCACGACACGTTCGTTCTATTTCTGGATCAAAAGGAATTAAAGAACGATTAGTACGTGGCATAAACCAATAAGAATAAAAAAAAAAAAAAGAACTAAACAGATGGTACTAAAAAAAATTGCAGAAATAAAGATAATGTCTAAATTAATACGACAATTTCTATGGTATGATAGTGATTATTGCCTCCCCGGCAACGGCGCCAAAAACTTGGTCGGGCCTAAATCTACCGCAAGTGTACGAGTCAGGTACTGTAAATACAGGGTGAGCAAGGCATCGTATCCACAAGGAGGTCTATTCAAGTACCAAATTAAGAAACTAAAATATTATTTAGNAAAATATTATTTAGACGACGAAAATCAATAGAAGAGTAATACTAAAAATATAAATAATAAAAATCGCAAACTAGTAAAATCGATAAACAAGTAAGAGAAATAGTTCTAGGTTTCGGGTTTCACCAATTACTCTCTATAATGATATTAAATTAATCGTCGGGTTGAATAAATATGACATAACAATGATCGAATTACCAATAGTATGTTATCTCCTCTCCCAAGGTAGAAAACGTATATTTAAATCAATATTATGTCTACTCTCGTGATCACAATGAATTGAAATAAACTCATTAAGAATAGGAATTCAATAAGACCACCCCAAGTGTATAACTATTCCTAAAATTATACTACTTGACGTTTAATAATCCCACGAACTAGTATTGAACGTTCACTCCCGCTAATAATACAATACCTTAAACATACAATTAATTGGCCAGATTAAGAGTACGAATTAAAACAAGATTATTAAATTGCAATCATATAAATTAAACCCAAACAATATAATTTAAATCATGTATAGAAAATAAGAGACTACATCCCTAACCTAGAACAAAGGAAATTAGCCAGACATGGAGATTAAGAAAACACCCAAATCGTTTGAGAATGAAAAATTAATACTTGACATAGTAATTAATCAAAATCAAGCAATAGAACAGAATTAAACAAGTTGAGAGAAGAAAACTCAGTTGACTCCCGCTGAATTGCTAGCTATCTGCTTTGTTGCTTCTCCTCCGTCAATGTGCTGCTGTTGCTGTTCGAATTCCTCTGTTTCGTTATGTACTGCTCAAACTCGTCCTCGCTGCTGCCTTCTTCCGTGCTCTGTAGTCTTGTGTCTCTTTTTACCGTGGCTTTTCTGTGAGGGTTTCCCTTCCTTTCTTTTCTTGTGTGCCGCTGCTGTTGTATTAGGAAAAGTGTTGGGGCTTTCTGAGATAATGGGTTTTTCAACCCATTATTCTATTTCTTTTTTTTTTTATTTTCTGATGGATGTTGCAGGCCATAAGTCTTTGCTTGAAGTTTCATGGGTTTTAGGAATTTATACCCATTATCTTTATTATTATACTTCATCTTGTATTATGGGCCATAGTTGTATTTTATTTCCTTGCACTAGCAACAATAACCTGTAAATAGAATAAAGATAGACATTTTAATTTTCTTTTCCAAATATTCCATAACACAAGCATATTAGGGTAATATTAATTAATATTGATCCATTAAGCTTAAATAGAAAAACTCCTAATAAGACATTAAAATCTATATAAACACATAATTTATACTCCAAAGTAGTATTAAAATGATATAATAAAGTTCATAAAATATGAACTTATCACGGTAATACTTTGGTTTTTTCTCTTTATTTTGGAGTTTTAATAATTATATTTCTTGAATATTTATATTATGTTTCCGGAAGAATCTAAAGTAGAAAGTTAGGAAATTCCAGGGTGTTACAAATTTAAGCGTATGAATGTGACTAGATTCGACGAACCTTCTAGAAGGGTTTGTTCGATTTATGGAAACTCTAGGTTATGGAAGGTAACAAACCGGTTTATGGAAGTGAATTTCGTATTATTTTATAACATTTCATAATATTTCGATTTATGGAAATGAATATACGAAACAAGGAAGCTTCGGAGATTCAGTACGTGAAAATCATTAAAAAGGGAGCTCGAGCACCACGATGTAGGGAGAGCGCCCTGGTGCTCTGCCTTGAGCGCTATGGTGATCCTCCAGCGCTATGGCACTCGATACGTCACTTCCAACCCTATATATAACTGGCCCTTTCCCGATCTCGTTCAAAAAAAATTCAATCATCAATTCACACATCCTCTCACTTATCCACCATATGTCTTTCTCTCTCTCTAAACTCTCTCTCTAGGTTTTTGTGCCCTACATCGAAAATCGTGCTTCATTCTCTCATAAATCATTAAACTTTAAAATTATTATTATTATTATTATTATTATTATTATTATTATTATTATTATTATTATTATCATCATCATCATTATTATCATTATTATTATTATTATCATCATTATTATCATTATTATTATTATTATTATTATTATCATTATTATTATTATTATTATCATCATCATCATCGTCGTCGTCGTCGTCATCGTCATCGTCATCAAGGTTCTACAAGCTTTCGGTTTTAAGAAATTGTCAACGAATTACATGAAATGTACTTTAAATGAGGCCAACAACATCAAAGTCTCCATCTTGAGTTCTTCAAAGAGTTAGTTTGCATGCTTATGTTATTTAATTGCTTTATTAGATAATTGAGATGCTTAAAACCAAATTCATACAATATTGAGTGATTATTGATTCAACTCTTAATTAAAATCAACTTTAGGTATAAACATTGCTTTAGGTTTTATATGAGCTTCATTCTAAATGTTATTGCTTTAAATCCCATAGAATTCTTGTTTAGCTCAAAAGACCGAAAAGCATGTCCTAACTAAGTAAAGATTAAAATCAACTAGATCCTAAAGCAATCACCCATGCATGTTTAATTGGAAATTATGTGTGCATTAATAAAAACCTGCCTAGCCTTATTTCTACGTGTTTCATGTCGAAACTAGAAATATGAATGCTATAATTCGATAATATGATTATGAAATTACATTTGTGAACAAGTACAGGCCTCTATACGCGGGGGNTGGGGGGGGGGGGGGGGGGGGGTGGACAGTGTGACCTACACTTGTCCTTATCCTCGTTCCCGGATCCAGAGAGTATGTGACCTTCTTATCCTTGTCTGTTTATTTGCCTTCGGGGTAGACCTAATGGGGTTCCATGAGCTCCTGTAAGGAGCACGATGGCGACTTCTCTACTTGGGTTTGGAGCTTCTAGACTCACTCCCTAAGCCAACCATACCCACACTATGCAACAAACTAAAGACATTCGATGTCCGTAAAAAGGGCACGTGGGCCCCCAAAGCCCTAGGGACACAATAATAAAAACATATAAAACTAACACATTTATTTGCAGAACTAAAGACGATGTTGTTGATGATGTCATTCTCATTTCAAGTACCTTTTGTGCGATGGTCAAAACAAGTTCTTGATTTGAATGCTTAGAGAAGAACTTGAATTATAATAATAATATGAATTATGTTTAAGATGTGAATATTGATATAAATCTCCACTCACAACAAGGTGATAGAAACTAGCTTCAATTTCTCTAAAGCAATGCACCAAGAAATCAAATCTAGGTTAAATAACTTTATGAATTGATTAAAGAGAAGCACCCTCAATTCCTAAAACTCCGCACAAGAGTATAAAGCTAAGTAACAACTCTTAATGGACAAAATTCGCACGAATTTCTCATAGATATTTGTTTTTGTGTAGAAACAATAAAACTAAAACACAATGTTTTATTCAATCAATATAAATTTGTTACAATTGTTATTTGAGGCTATTTATAAAAAAACCATCAAATAAATTCCTAAAAAACTTCTGACAAATATAACAAACTCTAAACAAACTCTAACAAACTTCCTAACCACTATAAAACACGCCACACACACACAACACTCACAAAAACCGGATAAGAACAAGAATAAGCCATCCTGATCTAATCTTGTGCTTATGTAATCTAACAAATCCTAACTAATCAAGATTTTATCCTAACTAACAAACTAACAAACAGAATAATTGATGAGGCTATCGCACACCTATCAAAAATACCCGGAAAACTCTAACTAATGTAGCTAGGGAAGTAGGGATCGAATCCTTAGGGAAGCAATTGAACGCTATTAGTTCTAAAAAGCTTAAACTGTGTAAAGGGCCTTGGTTGAGAATTATCAATTAACTAATTGACTACTAACTAACCACTAATTAACTATTGGAAATTTCGGTGATTAAACTAATATTTAAGGTCTAGGGTCATTCGGGTCACCAAGAACAACTAATGGATTCACTAACATAGAACATTCAATTTCACAATTATAGTCAAATTAGGGCTCACTAATGTTGTCGAACTTAGATTCCCTCAAAACTCATCTAGCGGCTCTCGCTCATGCCTAGACTAATTCCGCTTATTATTCAGTGGTCTTATTGTGGTATTCTTACCTCCCGGTATCAAATTCGACAATTACCAAAATTACAACTAAATATGCGCACAATTCAATTGTAAACAAGCAAGCCAATAATAGGAATTTAATTACTAATTGTGAAACCGAAACAATCTAAGTTAATTAGCCCATTAATTATTAAAGGTTTCCCAAACCCTAGAAATCTAGCTACTCACTCATGATTGTAAAAACTAAAGCAACTATGGAAAACCAAACTAAAGACATGATCATAATTAATGAATTAATCAACAATTATAAAGCTAGGAATTAAAACAAGAAATTAGGGCATAAGAGATTAAAGAAACTAAAACTAAAAGTATAAATTAAAATTAAACATGAATTAAAGAGAATAGAATTAAGATTGAATTAAAACCTAAATTTGTATCGAATTGAATGATTGAAAAGATCCACAATAATCACCTCTTTAGAGAGAAAATTAAACTAAAACTAGGGTTCTTGAATAATAGAATGCCTCCATGAGAACCTAGGGAAAATTACATTAAGTACGAAGTCGAAATAAAGGAGGAAAAGTCGACAAACGTGCTCTGAGCAGTATGCCCGGTCTGTCCGGGCACAGTGCACTCGACCCTGGCATAATGCATTTTGCTCGGGCACACTGCTAAATGCCCCTCGGAGCTTCCGACTTCGCTCGTTTACTTTGTATCTTGACTTCTATGCATCCTAAAGGCTTATAAATCATATCCTAGCTTCCTTTTAGCTTCTCAAAGTGTTCAAGACTCTCACTAACTTGCCAAGTGCTCAGGATAAAGCGGAAACCGACACAAAAGCATCAATTCCTGCAATAAATGTTAAAGCAAAGCAACCAACACTAAAATCAGCCAAAGTTAGTAAAACGGGATCAAAAGAGCCGTGTTAGAGCCAAAAACAATATAAAATGGGGGCAAACAATGAATATAAAATGAACTGATCAAACTCCCCCAAGCCAAGCCTTTGCTTGTCCTCAAGCAAACAACTAAACAAATAATGCCTTCACCCCTAAAACTTTGAAAAACAAATCAACTCAAGCAATTCCGAGCATGTAAGTTCCTTAACCAAACCATCAAAATCCCATGACCGCCATCCACTTAAATCAAAATCAATAAGCCAACCATGCCAGAAATAGAAGTCGATGACTAGAGTAACACACTCGATGTCACTCCCCGCACATAAAATTGAGCATAAACAACGAAGCTTGCCCTTAATCCCAAACAAGAACGCAAATGCAAAAAGTGTTTAAATGCAAATTTTAAGAATCCAAACCCACATCTCACACCTCATGCACGTGTTTAAGGGTAGTTACTCAATTCTAATGCGAAAGTCGGCTCGAAATGCAAGTAATACTCACTAGCTTTGACAATTGACTCACTTCACAAGAACTAAAAACATGTACATTCGATCAAAAAGGTCTTTATAAGCTTGTAACGTGGCTAGGGTGATGGGTAGGATAAAATTTGGGATAATGTGGTGGTAAATGCGGGTTATACGCATATAGTAATCAAAGAACATAATCGACATCTCCACATTCAACTTCCAACGTCAAACCAATTTCTTATAAAATCACATCACACTATAAAACTTTATACCTCAACAACTCCAAAAATCACAAGCTCTCTCTCTTTCAATTTTTTTTTTCAATTTTTCTCATTTTTTCTTTTTTCTCTTTTCTTTTCTTTTCATTTCTTTCAACGTTCAAAATTTTTTCAAACTTAGGTTCACGACTCTTAATGATATGTCAAAGACAAAATTATCACACATACATAACTAGGCCAATTATAAAATATAACATTTCAATTCATCATTAAAAACTAGCCTAGACATTGGTATGCAGAGCCTTAATGTGAGACCTATTATGAAACTTTAACAACAACCAACATTCCATAATTTCCCAATCCTCCAAAACCTCCAACAATTGCATATCGTCAACAAAACAACTCCACAACTCTCCCAACCCAAGCTTGGGCATGTATCAATAAAATAAGGCCAAACAGGGTTATAATGTGGCTAAAATGCAAATTGATGAGGCTGTCGCACACCTATCAAAAATAAACCAAACCACACTAAGTAATATTGGTAAGGAAGTAGGGATCGAATCCACAGGGAAGCAATTAAACCTATTAGTTCTAAAAAGTTTAAACTGTATAAAGGGCCTTTGAATGTCGAATTAAGACTAAAAAGTTAACTAAAACTAGAACTAAGTCGATTAAGGAAATGAATTTATGACTAAGCCTAGGACATCAGTTCACCACAGATTAATAAATGAATTGCACACAATTAATTAACAGATTATGAATTTCCTTGAATTAAGGTCCACTAATTCTCTCGAATCTAGTCTCCTTCAAAACTCCTCTAATGGCTCTCGCTCACTTAGCCTCGTTTTGCCTATTGTCCCTATGATCTAATTGTGGTAATCTTACCTCTCGGCATCGATTTCAACAAAATCAAAATAACAATTAAACCTGGCTAGTACTTAACTGAAAGCAATAAAAGTTTACAACAAGAATTCAAGTACATTAATAACCAAACTAACAATTATGAACAAAGCATCACAAATCAATTCGTGGATCCCCTAGTCGTAGAACAGGAACTACTCACGCATAATAGAAACTAAAGGAACCAATTTAACCATAATAACTGGAACTGAAAACATGACTACAGCAATTAAACTAATTAACTTGAACAAAATAACTCAAAAACATGAACTAGGACAAAAACAAGATCTAAAATTAAAATACTACTAACAATTATAACTAAGAAAAATAGTTAAACTAATAAAAACAAGAGAAGAAATAAAGAAGAACCTGAAATTGCAATTGTATTGAATGAATGATTAAGTTTTGACAAAAGTGAGTTCTCGAGAGAAACTGAATGAAAAAACCTAAGGGGAAAAATAATCTCTGCTCTAATGTGTTTCAAAAGACCTAACAGAAAAGCTATTTATATGAAAGGTACAAGGCCCAAGCTAAAAAGGTGATAAACGGGCTCCAGACAAACCGCCCGACCAACCGGGCAAAATCCGCCCGATCGGGCTCACGAAGCGAGTGATTCGATCAGTGTTTTCGTCCCATCTTCTTGAAAAATGCTAAGTAAATTCCGCCCGACCGCCCGGGCGAAATCCGCCCGACTGCCCGGGCGAAATGACTTTTTCGCCTCAATCAACTCAGCTCGTCTTTTAGCTACTCCAGGCTTCATCATAGCTTCCTGAGTACTTCAATTCTAACCCATGGCTTCTAGTATCTAGTTGTAACTCATATGATTGTCTTGGAATCAATGCAAAAACATCAAAATCCTGCAAAAAGTCACTAAAAAGCACAAACAACTCCATACAACCAAATGTTAGCCAAAATAACTCCGAAGAGCATAGGTTAGAGTCAAAATAAACCAGAAAAAGGGGGTAAAACATAAGAATAAAATACACTTATCACAAATGAAGGGTAAAAAGCTCAAAATAAGGACAAAGGGAAAATTTTGAAGGAATGCCTAAAATCTGAAAGCTCCTAAAAGAAGTGAATGTCTTTTATCATTTGCGACATGTAACACACCAAGGCCAAGCTACTAGAGTCAAAAGCCAAAACACGGATCATACAAGCACTAGGAACTAAGCACACATGAAAGGAAATAAGCGTATAATAATGTATGTGGCTCAAATCCTCTCGTTAACACAGTTCAAGCCTCTACTCTACACATGGCTATAATGGCAAGATTAGAAATTGTTTCAAGCTAAGTCAAGTTCAGGTCCAAGTTGGCAATTCTCAAAACATAACTCATCACATGTCCAAATCAATCAAAAACATTTTTAAATAAAATGCGGGGCACAAGGAAGTCATTATTCATAAAGTTTACATCAATGCTCATTAATCAACAATTTCAATCAATCCATACAATTCAACTACTAACTAATAAAAGCAAAGCAAAAATCTAAACTATGAAAGCAGTACATTTTTTTGTCATATGTAAACTCCTACTTCTAATAAGTAGTACAAACCATATGACTATCCTAAGAAAGCAATAAAACTACACTAGAAAGCAATAAAAGCTATACTAAGAAAGCAATAAAAGTACCTCCCCCAAGCCAGACTCAGCAATGTCCTCAATGCTGAAGGGAGTAAAAAGGAGCCAGCTGCTCCTCAGTTAGAGCTCTCCATGAACTCATCCGTGTCAGGACCATCATCATAATCATCATCATTGCCACCATCATCATCACTAGCAACCTCACCGGCAGCATCACCAGCAGCAGCTCCTACAACTCCTCTACTGGACCCCTCTCCCGGGTTAAAGGTGTACCAAGAAGGGTGAGGCCGAGTGGAAGGTATAGCTCCAGAACAAACAAAATAATCATAGATCGGATACATCGGTTACTTGTTCAACCAAATGTTGCATGGTGAAGGTCTTGTGAATGGTTTGTTACTTTGTTATAATATTGTAGTCGGTTAAGTAGACGAATATCTGAATCCTATGAAAGTACGACAAGAGAAAAACGTCTTACACACTTTTGTTGAAGGGCTAATTGTTAGTTTCTCTAATGAATACTTGTTAAGGCCAAATGAGCAATGGAGATCTTGATCGTCTTTCAATAACCAATTAATTTCAACTACAATTATAAACGCTAACTAGAAATAATTTGTATAATCATACCCAATTCGTAAAATGATATAACCTGACCCGACCCAACCCGACCGGACTCTCCATGACATAACCAAATTAACAAGCAGGACTACAAGAGAGTATGTTTTCGATTTTAAAACAATCATATTTTCACCCACACACAGTCACTAGCAATCCGCCCGAGTTTGATCCTGCTGAAAAGTGTCAAACCGTTGGATAAGCTGGTGCTACTGGATCTAGAAATTGTCAAACTGACTTTGTAGCTGACCCATGGCATAACGCCATGACCCGTCACCTCCTGCATCAGTATCTGCAGATTGAGAGGTAGAAGGCTGAGAACTGGAGGGTTGAGAGATAGAAGGCTGAGAAGGCCCCCTCCTCATGTAGATCCGCTGGCTAGCGGTAGTAGCAGCCTGGTGTCCATTAAGGGCCATAGTCCATGACTCCTGGTCTGGAGTCAAAGCTGTAATGGCAGGGTTTGGAAGAGGAATAACAAAAGACCTCTTCCCCCTACCAATGTACCACCTAAACCGCTGCCCTTCTAGCATTGTCATCCACTCACAGTTTGAAAAGCAGTAAATCTAATCTCCTAGAACCAACAACAGGTGTACGATGTTGCTCAAAGTCTACCCAATATCGCCTAGCAATCAAAGTGATTAAACCTCCAAAAACAATATTATTCACTGTGGGATTACCATAAAAATCTCTACCCGCAAAAGTCCGACATTGTGTTTGTAAATGAATAGCAAAGTGATGAGCTACAAGAAGACGGTATGGACAAGTACCCTTAACTAAGTGTTGCCCCAAAAAGGCAATTTCCCTAGTAGAAATAGAATTGCACTCATGACGACCAAAAATCGTCCACCCCATAAACTTATGAACTATTCTTGTCGAGGGTTGGTGAATCAAGTTATAGTAGTTGTGTTGCCAAGTATCGGTTTCTAAGCCAATTAGTGCATTCCAAATAGCAACATCACTAAATTCCTGACGTGGGTTTTTTGTACCCATTCGATTTATGCTAAAAATTAAGGCATAATCATCAAGTGTTTCATAATGATCATGACCAAACAAACGAAAGGAGACACCTTCGATGGGCCTATGGGCATTTGCCCTATCGATGCGAAAGCTAGACATAAATTCATATGTTATATCTGCATATGTAGGCAAATCCATGGTAAAGAACAACTCTATACCCATATTTTTCAAGCAAAGTCTAGTCTCATCTACATTCCCCAAAGCATGAAGTAAAGCATGATCTAAAAATCTAGTAGCAACAATAGGTCTATGCTTAAGCTTTGCAAATTTTTCCTTTTGTTCCATAGAATATAAACTTGCCATTGGATAGTTCACATCTCTCTCAATCTTGTTGTTTGGAGGTTGCCTCCTCCTTGTAGTGCAACTTGATTCACCCCTAGACCTTTTCGGAGGCATATTTGAAGTATTAGTGAAATTAAGGTTTTTGGGTGATGATGAATTTGTGGGTTTTGGTGGAATTTGTGGTGAGGAAAGGAAAGAGGGGAAGAAATAAGGAAGATTAGTGAAGATTTGAGTGAATTTGGTGGAGTAATGAGTGAGTTATGGAGAGTTAAAGATGTGGGAGAAGTAGTGTTAATGGAGAATTTGGGGGTTTTTGTAGTGAGAGAAAGCAAAATAGAGGTATGAAGAAGAATAAGTGAAGGAAGTGAGGGAGAAAGAGGTGATGTGCGTGTTTTGTGAGGTTCAAAGCAGCCCGCCCGGGCTGACCGGGCATAGTGCATGCGGCGATTGTTTCTAAGTGCATGTGCGTGTTGGGATTCGTCATTCGCTCCCTGCCTCCGAGCAATCCGGCCGGTCTAGTGTCAATGCGCCCGGTTAGACTGGGCATACTGCAATGTGGGCATTTATTTTGTTATCTGAAACTCGTGCCAGTGCACCCGGGTAGAGTGCAATCCGCCCGGGCTGCCCGGGCATGCTGCAATCTTCAAGTTTTTTGAGAAAAAACTAAGTGTTCAGAACGTCATGCGCGCACGGGTAAAGTGCAACATGCCTGGGCACCCTTCAATCCCCCTTTTCTTTGCTTATTTACTCCATAATTGCACACCTAGGCCTGCAAAACACTCAAAACTCCACACAACTATAAGTCCCTCATGCTCTCTCACTGAAAGAACTTAGTAAAGCTAATCTAAACTACTAAAGCAAAGGAAAAAAAATGAAAACACCTATGTACGGGTTGCCTCCCGCAAAGCACTTCTTTAAGGTCATTAGCTTGACCGTGGCCCCGAAGTGGTCAATGGGAGTCGGGGTTGTGGAAATGCACCTCTTCCACTAATCCAACTGCATCGCCTTCATAATAGAGCTTCAATCGTTGTCTGTTTACCTTGAACTTTTCACCTTTCTGATTTTGAACCTCAACGAACCCGAATTTGCTCACCATAGTAACCGTAAAGCGACCACTCAACCTGGATTTCAGCTTTCCAGGAAATAATCTGAGACGGGAGTTGAATAAAAGTACCTTGTCACCAACTTGGAAATCTCTTCTCATGATTCTCTTGTCGTGCCACCTCTTAGTCTTCTCTTTATAGATTTTGGCACTATCATATGCTGCTAAACGAAATTCATCGAGCTCATTCAATTGAAGAAGTCTCTTTTCTCCCGTAAGCTTAGCATCCATGTTCAACTCCTTTACTGCCCAATATGCCTTGTACTCTAGCTCAACCAGAAGATGACACACTTTACCATAGACTAACCGGAATGGTGAAGTGCCAATTGGGGTTCTGAAAGCTGTCCTATACGCCCATAAAGCATCATAGACCTTGTTAGTCCAACCCTTTCTTGATTTTGCAACTGTATCCTCTAGGATAGACTTGATCTCTCTATTGGAAACCTCAACTTGGCAGCTTGTCTGTGGGTAATTTGCCAATCCTGTTCTGTTGTAGACACCGTACTTCTCCAGCAGCTTATCTAACCTTTACTCATGGAAATGCTTTCCCCCATCACTAATGACAGCTCTTGGGACTCCAAACCTAGGAAAGATGACCTGCTTAAACAACCTCAACACGGTGTTAGAATCTCAATGGGGGGTAGCAAGAGCTTTCACCCATTTAGAAACATAATCCACAGCAACTAATATAAAACGGTTTCGATCAGAGGATGGGAAGGGTCCCATATAGTCAATTCCCCAAACATCAAAAATCTCAACTTCCAATATACCTGTTTGAGGCATTACGTGCCTTTGTGAAATATTACCTGTTCGTTGGCACGAATCACAGGACATAATGAAAGCTCTAGCATCCTGTAGAATGGTGGGCCAATATAAACCCGATTCGAGGACCTTGAACATCGTCTTAGAAGGTCCAGTGTGACCTCCATACGGTGATGAATGGCAATGTTTAAGTACACCATAGTCTTCCCATTCCGAAACACACTTCCTATATGAAGCATCTGCACACTAACGAAACAAGTTAGGATCATCCCAAAAGTATCGCTTAACATCATGCAAAAACTTCTTTTTCTATTGGTAAGTCAAATCAGAGGGCATAACACCTCCAACAACATAATTAGAAAAGTCATCAAACCAAGGAGAATTTACAAAAACCGCAAATAGATTTTCATCAGGAAAAGAATCATCGATGGGGGTAGAGATCTCCCCATCATTATACCGTATCCTCAATAAGTGGTTAGCTACTACGTTCTCTGCTTCCTTCCTATCACGAATCTCGAGATCGAACTCTTGGAGCAACAAAATCCACTGAATAAGCCTTTGTTTGGCTTCCTTCTTCCCATGTAGATACTTAAGAACTGCATGGTCAGTGTAAACAATAACTTTCGAACCTACAAGGTAAGCACGAAATTTATCTAATGCATGAACAATAGCAAGCAACTCCTTTTCTGTGGTGGCATAGTTGACTTGAGCTTCATCTAAGGTCTTACTAGCACAGTAAATAGCATGTTGGACCTTATCCTTCCTTTAACCAAAAACTGCACCAACTGCAAAATCACTAGCATCACACATTATCTCAAAAGGTAAATTCCAATCGCGAGATTGTATGATAGGTGCCGAAATTAATGCATTTTTGATCGTATTAAAGGACTCAAGACATTCATTAGTGAATTTAAATTCAGCATCTTTCAAAAGCATTGGGTTAGTGGTTTCGCAATTTTAGAAAAATACTTAATAAACCTGCGATAAAAGCCAGCATGACCCAAAAAACTTCTAACCCCTTTAACATTCACCGAAGGTGGCAATTGCTTAATTATCTGCATTTTCGCCTTATCCACCTCAATACCACGCTCGGACACCAAATGTCCTAATACCACCCCTTCATTAACCATGAAATGGCATTTTTCCCAATTTAAGACTAAATTCACCTGCTCACATCTTTTGTGAACTTTAGTCAAGTTAGTCAAACATAATTCAAAATCAAAACAATAGACACTAAAATTATCCACGAAGACTTCCATAATAGACTCTATGAACTCAGAAAAGATGCTCATCATGCAACGTTGAAAAGTAGTTGGTGCATTACATAAACCAAAAGGCATTCTACGATATGCAAAAGTGCCATAACGACATGTAAAGGTGGTTTTCTCTCTATCATCAAGATGGATAGGAATCTGAAAGAAACCCGAATATCCATCAAGGTAACAGAAATACTTATTCTTAGATAACCTTTCCAACATTTGATCAATAAGGGGGAGGGGGAAATGATCCTTTTTAGTTGCAACATTCAGTTTTCTACAATCAATACACATTCTCCATCCTGTAACAACTCTAGTAGGAATCAATTCATTCTTATCATTATGAACAACAGTTGTTCCCTCCTTCTTAGGGACTACCTGCACGGGACATACCCACTTGGAATCAAGCACCGAGTAAATGATACCTGCATCTAGAAGCTTAAGAACTTCTTTCTTCACCACCTCCTGCATGTTAGGGTTCAAATGACGTTGACCCTGTATACAAGGCTTATGACCATCCTCTAAATGAATTCTATGCATGCAAAAATCAGGACTAATATTAGTCATATCATCAACAGTATAACCAATAACCTTCGTATGAGACTTAAGCACAAACAAAGCTTATCAAGCTGACTATCAGTAAGAGAAGCACTAACAATTACCGGATACAACTCTTGATCATCTAGATAAGCATATGTCAAGTTAGAGGGGAGGGGTTTCATCTTAGGTTGGGTTACCTCCTTGACAGAACAAACCTCTTGAGGTAACTTAACAAATCTTCGGCTCTCCTCCGGATTCAATTCCTCACCAGTAAGATCCTGGACCAAACTATTAGCATCAACTGTACCTTCACCTGCACAAACATCAAGATAAACAACGGCCTCCAGAAGATCCTTTGTGGTGGATCGAGGCATATCATCAACAACAATCTCATAAATGACATCAATAGCATAGCATGATTGTTCCATCGTAGGACTCTTAAGAGTAGCATTAAGATTAAATGTGACCTTATCATCCCCTATAGAAAGAGTCAAACTACCATTTTTGACATCAATAACAGTTTGCAGTGTGTAAGAATGGTCTACCAAGTATAGTCGGAATATGAGCATCCTCACCCATATCTAACACAACAAAATTAACAGGAATAAAGAATTTCCCAACTCTCACCGGGACATCCTCTAAAGTACCTTTAGGGTACTTCACTGTCCTATCTGCCATCTGCAAAGTAATGTTAGTGACCTTCAAAAAACACTACAAAAAAAACACGTTTTAGGGACGGATTGAATCCGTCTCTACTTCTTCAAATTCCGTCGCTAAATAGGGTTAGCGACGGAAGTAGTGACGGATCAACACCGTTCCTAAAATCTTCGTCGCTAATTTAAAGTAGATACGGATTACAAAAAATCCGTCTCTAAATTAGGGACGGAAATTATCCGTCTCTAAATCCGCCCCTAATGTAGTGACGGAATTTAGAGACGAATTTCAGAAATCCGTCCCTAAATTTAGTGACTAATTTTATTTTCATTTAAAAAAAAATTTTTTTTTTTTTTACTAAACAAATTGAAGTTGTTGACAAGATTCGAACATGTGACCTCAAAGTCACAAAGTGACACTCTTACCAACTTCACCACCATACAACTTATGTTATTCTATATACAAAATTAATATATTAACTATAAGAAATGAAGGGACGGATTTTAATTTAGTGACAGATTTTGAAATCTGTCACTACTTTAATATGGTTGGATATAGTAGTGACGGAATTAAAAATAGGTCACTACATTTAGAGACGGATTTTAAAAATCCGTCCCTAATTTTAGTGACGGATTTGTAATTCCGTCACTACTTTCACGTGACTTAAAATTTAGAGACGGATTTTAAATCCGTCACTAAAGTAGAGACCGATTTGGAAACCCGTCTCTAAATTAGAGACGGATTTTTGAATCCGTCCGTAAATTATTTTAGTGACGGATTATCTCTAATCCGTCCCTACTTTAGTGACGGAATTAAATCCGTCCCTAATAATCCGTCGCTATATCGACATTTTTTTGTAGTGGCACCCATATCAAGCTTTTTGCAAATAGACAAAGGCATGACACTAAAGTAGCCCCTAAATCACATAAAGCTTTGTTAATAAACAGGGGGCCAATGTTACAAGGAATAGAAAAACTTCCCGGGTCCTTCAGCTTGGTTGGAGACTTGTTTTGCAATATAGCATTGCACTCCTCCGTAAGTGCTACAGTCTCCACCACATTCAACTCGTGTTTCCTGCTCAAAATGTCTTTCAAAAACTTAGTGTAAGTAGGAATTTGAGTTATCAAATCAGTAAAAGGAACAGTAACCTGCAAATTCTTAACAATAGCTAAAATTTACTGAAATGATTATCATTCTTACTCCTAGTCACCCTGTTCGAAAAGGGCAACCTCACCTGTGGCCTCGGGATCATATCAATATATGTGTCATCTACTTTCTCCATAGGTGCTTCGGCCTCCTTCGCTGGAACTGTCTCTACCTCTAAGTCTTCAATCACCACATCATTGGTCTTCTTAGCTCCAGTTGCAACATCAAAAGTAGCATCATCATTAGGCATTTTCGGACCCTCATAAGCAGTTCTACTCCTCAAAGTAATGGCATTGACATGGTCCCTCAGGGGATTCTGCGGAGCTTGTGATACTAGAGGTGTGGGTTGTGATGGAAGAAGGGCCGGTTACCTTTGAGCATTTGATTGTGCAATCTGAGCTATCTGAGTCTCCAAGTGCTTGTTGTGAGTTTGCATGGCCTTTATACTTTTCTGCATCTGTGACATCATAATCTTCAAATCTACTAACTCACTAGTGTGATGTGGTGGTCCTGGGTTGAATGGTGATCTAGTGAACCCAGGTGGTTGTGATGGACCTTGAGATTGGAACCTCTGCATTTGCTGCTGCTGCTGCTGTGGTTGCTGCATTTGTGGCATAGGCTGTGGATTCTGGACATTAGTGCTCCTATAAGAGAAATATAGGTGATCCTTGTAGCCTGGATTGTAAGTGTTGGAGTACGGATTGTTTTGTAGGCCTGAAATTCACATACTTGCTCTATAGGACTATAACATAATTGAGAATTGTGACCAAATGATCCACATGTATCGCAGAAGGGATCATTGCCTCCAAAATGGGAAGACATAGCAGCTACAGACATCGATGGAGGAGAGGAAGTGTCAATCTTATCAAGCTTTTGGCTTATAGCATTGATCTGTGAAGCCAAACTCTCATACTTATCATCAACAACATGTTTTCCACCCTTCTTCGAATTTCCTCTAAGACTGCCAAACTATGAGTTATGAGTAGCAATTTCATCAATCAGTTCATATGCAGCATTGACCTCTTGGTTCATGAATCGACCATTAGCAGCAGAATCCAACAAAGCTCTACTCTCATTGCCCAAACCATTGTAGAATGACTAAATCAAGAACCACTTCTGAAGCCCATGATGAGGACACATTCTCAATAGCTCCTTGAACCGTTCCCAAGCATCATAAAGTGACTCATCTGTCTCCTGATTGAAATTAGTACTTTGGCTTCTCAATGAAGCAGTTCTCTATGGAGGGTAGTACTTCCTCTGAAAAGGAAGAGCCAAGTCCTCCGAACAAGTAATTGTAGCCATATTCAGATCATTCAACCAGGTTCTAGCTTTATCCTTCAACGAAGATGGGAACATTCTCCTCCTAATGTAGTCCTTAGACACATTTTGTTGCTTTATAGTATCACAATATTGGAGGAAATTTTGCAAGTGTCAGTTCGGATCCTCCTTCAATGTCCCTAAAAATTTATTTCGTTCAACCATATTCACAAGAGCCCGTTTCAGTTCAAAGTTAGCAGCATCGGTATTAGGTACTAAATAACCCCAAGCCATAGACTCCGTACTAGGCAAGGAATAGTCTCTCAATGAACGGGCCGCAGGTGGCGATGGCGGTGGTGGTGGAGGTGGTGGTCCTCTACCCTGTCCTTCTCCTTCGGTGGCCATCTCGATCTCTAAATACCCTTCAAACAAAGGGTTGAAAGTGAACTCAAAAAACTGAGACAGATCAGAAACAGTCTCCTCCACAGATCGGGGGAGAAATATTCGGCATCTACGACGTCTCAACCGCTTAAGAAATACTTGCTCGGGCTCAGGGAAAATGAAAATATCAGGCTCGTGGTCATTTTACATAAACCTGCACAACATAAAAACTCCGAAAAAAGATAAGAAACTGCCTCAAAGAACCAAATAGTTCCTTGAGAATAAGAAAAATAAAAATGAAATAGTAAAACCCCAACTAACAGAATTAAAATTGCCTCCCCGACAACGGCGCCAAAATTTGATGAGGCTGTCGCACACCTATCAAAAATACCCGGACAACTCTAACTAATGTAGCTAGGGATGTAGGGATCGAATCCTCAGGGAAGCAATTGAACTCTATTAGTTCTAAAAAGCTTAAACTACGTAAAGGGCCTTGGTTAAGAATTATCGATTAACTAATTGACTACTAATTAACTACGGGAAATTTCGGTGATTAAACTAATATTTAAGGTCTAGGGTCATTCGGGACACCAAGAACAACTAATGGATTCACTAACATAGACTATTCAATTTCACAATTATCATCAAATTAAGGCTCACTAATGCTCTCGAACTTAGACTCCCTCAAAACTCATCTAGCGGCTCTTGCTCATGCCTAGACTAATTCCGCCTATTATTCAGTGGTCTTATTGTGGTATTCTTACCTCTCGGTATCAAATTCGACAATTACCAAAATTACAACTAAATTTGCGCACAATTCAATTGTAAACAAGCAAGCCAATAATAGGAATTTGACTACTAATTACGAAACAAAAACAATCTAAGTTAATTAGCCCATTAATTATTCGAGGTTTCCCAAACCCTAGAAATCTAACTACTCACTCATGATTGTAAAACTAAAGCAACTATGGAAAACAAAACTAAAGACATGATCATAATTAATGAATTAATCATCAATTATAAAGCTAGGAATTAAAACAAGAAATTAGGGCATAAGAGATTAAAGAAACTAAAACTAAAAACATAAATTAAAAGTAAACATGAATTAAAGAGAATAGAATTAAGATTGAATTAAAACCTCAATTTGCATTGAATTGAATGATTGAAAAGATCCCCAATAATCACCTCTTTAGAGAGAAAACTAAACTAAAACTAGGGTTCTTGAATAATAGAATGCCTCCATGAGAACCTAGGGAAAATTACATTAAGTACTAAGTCGGAAAAAAGGAGGAAAATTCGACAAACGCGCTCTGAGCAGTATGCCCAGTCTGCCCGGGCACAGTGCACTCGACCCAGGCACAATGCCTTTTGCTCGGACACACTGCTAAATGCCCCCCGGAGCTTCCGACTTCGCTCGTTTACTTTTTAACTTGACTTCTATGCTTCACAAAGGCTTCTAAATCATGTCCTAGCTTCCTTTTAGCTTCTTAAAGTGATCAAGACTCTCACTAACATGCAAAGTGCTCGGGATAAAGCGAAAACCGACACAAAAGCATCAATTCCTGCAATAAATGTTAAAGCAAAGCAACCAACACTAAAAGCAACCAAAGTTAGTAGAACAGGCTCAAAAGAGCCGTGTTAGAGCCAAAAACCAATATAAAATGGTGGAAAACAATGAATATATAATGAACTTATCAATAATCATCAACTTACAACCAAGTAACACGCCCAAAATTGAGACCCAAAGACAATAACGAAACACCCAATTTTCCGCAAGGACAAATGTAGGTATCTACAGAAGCTCCCACTTTGAATGACTCTATAAAGATGACTAATCTCGTAAGACGGAAGTCAAAGTGTTAGGTGCCTAAAAAACAAATGTTAGTCTCACCTGCACCTATGTGATCTCCTTGGGAAGTGTCTTGTTCCGTTAGAGTGAGGTTCCCTTACATTCTCCTCGATTCATGGGATGAATGATTGATTTCCTTCGAATACCTTGATCATATGGGAAATGCATGATAGTATGTTTGTGCTTGACTTCCTTCTAATGCGCCTCGATCATTAGGAAGCTCCCTTCAGGTGTCGTAACAGTATAGGGAAAGACATGATAATGTGTTTACTCCCTTCAGACGTTTAGGTCGTATAGGAAATTGTTGATGATGTCAAAACCATATGTCGGTATCATGATGATGTAGTAGTGCCATAATTGTCTGACGATGTAGTCTTCATTGGAGACTTTAGATGACTTGTACCTGGGTTAATTGTCCTCGGGATTTTGATAATGTTATCCTGGGTTGATTTTCCAAGGGCTTTTTAAAGATGATGTGCATCACTTGATGATGTAAGAGATGATCAATGTGATTGCCTTCCACTTTAGACGCGCTTCGGCCATAGGGAAATGGATGTGATTATTTTTTATGTTTTTTCCACTTTAAACGAACTTTAGTCATAGGGAAATGTGGTAATTCAAATAAAATATGTGTTAAAAGATGATTATTGCCTAGCAATGTATGACAATGTATTCAGTTTCCACTTTAGACAAGCTTTGGTCGTAGGAAGTTATGTTGAGATGATGAAACTGGTTAAGTTTGTTTGATTTGTTATATTTGGCTTGCAAGTGCATTTAGATAATGTGTTTGGGTTATTTTGTGGAGCTAAGTCTTATGTGGAGTTGAGGTATTTGTAAGGGTTGCTTCTTTATGGAGCGTTAGTGGGATCAGCCCCCTGTCATGGAGATTTTTGAGAGTTAGCTCGTTAGCCAATGTCTGTTTGGGGAAGTTTTGTGAGAATACCCCCCTATCATGGAGATGTTTTAGAGTTGCTCGCCCAGTGTCATTGAATGGATTGTAGATGTAGATGCTTGATTGAAGCTTGTTGATTGATGCTTCACCCATGATGCTTGACAAGTAGGAGCACTTCTTAATTAATGAGATATTAAGGAAGCCACTGCTTGATGATGTGCTGCTTGGTGTGACTTGATTGAGAACATTGTTTGGGTAAATCCCCCAATGGGCAACTTGTTTTTTCCTGCAACAAATTTTATTTCATAGATGGGCTCTAGTTTTGCATGTTTGGGTCGATCATATATGGATGCATGACTTTGAATTTTGAACAAGAATTGATTTTGACTTATTTATTTATGTATTTATGCATGGTGATCCTATATGTTATGTGATGAATGCAAAAAGATTACCCTATCTTTGCATGACTATGGAGGAGTATCGACTCTTCCTCCCTTAAAAGAAACGAAAAAGGGGAATATTCCTAGGTTCACTCGAATGTAAAAGATGATCAAGGAAGTAACACACGATGGTTTGCTTAATAATGTGCAAAACAAAGTCTCCATAGGCGTATAGGAAGTTTGTTGGGGATCTAGCCCCCACAGGTGATGATAGTTCCCAAGTTTTGATGTGACGACCATTGGAAATTATTTGATGATTTGAGAGAAAGTAATAGCCTCATAGGGCATTTAGAGGGTTAAAAATGAACCCTTGTATTGCTAGGAGTCAAATGGCCAAGACTTTTTTTTATTTTAAGCCTTTATGGTATGGATTGGGTTTTGTGATGTGAATGTAAGACATAAGGGAAACAAAGATTGTGTATGATTTCTCAAGTCGGTCACATGAGCACGTTGCTCCCTCGAGATATGAGTAGGAAGAGGGCATGGGAGCTCTTATGATGATGTTAGCCCCTAATTGATAGTTCAGATGTGATAATTGGTATGTAGGATAGGGCCGATTTAAGCCATTGCTAATCAATAAGTCATGAGAGATAGCTCCCAAGTTAGGATGAATGAGGCATGGTGAAGCATCTATGATGACCATTAATAGAACTTAAGTGAAACCTTATGTTGTTGGGTCAATGGTGGTGATTGTTAACTTTGGTCAAATCAAGATATGAGAACCACTTTCATGTTGCAAGTCCTCTAAGCTAGGAAAGATGTACTTGAATTATGTTGTAGCTATTCAAGTTGGTCACTTGAACATGTTACTCTATAGTGAGAGATGGAGACTCTTATGTCGATGCAAGCCTTCATTCTTGGAGAGAAAACAGTTGCATGACTTGTTACTACTTAAGTTGAACTTGATGAAAAAAAGATTTAGACCATGATGATGGAAAATGTGGAAAAGAAGGAATAGGAGAGTCCCTAAGTGTTGTAGAAAGGAAGGATAAGGTTCAAGAAAACCAAAATGGGTCCAATTTGTCACTCAAGGGTGGCTAAGAGATGATGGTTCAAACTCTAGTCTATGTTAGGTTATGGACTAAAAAAATTGTGTTTCTATGATGATAGATATGACCTCATTTTCTTTCATTGATGTGGTCGGACCTCGAGGTGAGGCTACCTATGTATCCTTACGGAATCAAACTTGTCGTAGTTCGTGAGTATGTGCAAATGCAGCTATTGTGCCCTAACTTTTAACTATGTCGCCCTTTCGGGTTTTCAACATATCGGGATTTGAACATACTCAAAAAAGGTGTTGGTCTTGAAGTTGTGATTCAAGGAGTGATTAGATTTTGCTTTTGCATTTTCATATTTTTTGAATTGGCTATAGGCTTTTAATTTGTGGTTTGACTTGTATTATGGACTTACCTTGATGAGATAGAAATTTTGTTTTAACTTTGAGGCTTAATGGAGTTTTGGGGATTTTTTGGAATTTTTGGTTTTGGCCTTAAGGTTTAGCTTTCTAGTTGGAGCATGTTGATGTTTCGTACTTGGTGATGTAGGCAATGGTTAGAGGGCAAAGGTGCGTAGATGTGTTTTGACTTGTACATTTGATTTTTATTTGAAATTGTCTCAACTTTTGACTTTTATTTTGACTTGATGGCATTTGACTTGATGCACAAAGGTTGGCTGATAAAGGTGAGGTAGATATTGGTTGACTAGATTTTGTAGGTCGGCTAAAAGATGGGTGTAAGGGAAGGAAATGGTTTAAGGTTTTTTCGAGCATGTCCAATAATTTTTTTTAAATATTTTATTTTTTGATTTTTTTGTAAATGATGATGAAGAGGTATATTGAAGTTCAAGAAATAAGTAAGTCAAAAAATGGAATTTTATTAATGAAAATAAAAATTTTGAGAAATGATAAAATGATGCCTAAAATGGAAAAACAATATTAATCCTAATGATATAGCCTCTAGCATATGAAAAGAAAGAGAAACATAAAAGCTAGGTCGAGGGACTCTCCGACTCAACATAAAGAATACTATGGACTCTTGCTCATGACGCTACTACATTTCACCATCAATCTCAAAAGCCGCTTGTAGATTCTACTCATCCTCCTCCGAAGAACTATCTATGTAATCCGTGTTGTAGCTATTGTTTCATTTTTACCCATTTCAAGTCATCTTCAATTTCAATACCAATGTGGTAGAATTCTTGAAATGCTTCCAGCCCTAAATACTTAAGGTGATTCTTGTATATAGGCAAAAGGCTTGAAATGGAGATTTTGACCATCTTCTTTTTAGGAAGAATGGTTACCATTAGAGTAATAGTTTCTCTCCAATGAGCTATATATGTGGTGAATCCTTCTTTATCTTCCTGCTTCAAGGTCTCAAGTTCACGTTGGGATGTAGGGCATTATGAAGGCATAGATTATGTCCTCCCAAGTTGCGTTTTTCTTGTTAGAAAGAGAAAAGAACCACTTTTGGCAAACAGGTTTCCAAAGTGAATGGAAAGATTTTGGGGTAAAGCTTTGGATCAACTTTCTTCGTGTTCATATAGAACTTAAAACCCCTAAGGAAGAACCGAGGGTTGTTAGATACTTTGAATAGTGGCAAGTCCTCGATTGAGAACTTTTTGGGAAGTGAGTCAACTATGCTTGGGTCGAGCCCAGGAGAATTAAAATAAGCATCTTTGTCATTAACCCGCTTCACAATCTTTTCAAAATCTTTGAGGGTGGTCATTTGTTTCTCAAGGTTGTTCACCTTGATTGTGAGACTTTTGAACATCCTAGTCAATTGGGCCAACTTGGCTTCAATTTGTTCTAGTTGAACTTTATAATCTTCATCCAACATTATTGAAGGAGTGTTTTGAACTTTGACTTCAAAATGGCCTTCTAATGAGCACGCTTCTTTGGAACAGAACCTCTAGCACTTGATGAACACTTCGAACCACATCGTTTGGCCCAAGTCAACAAGTCATAGGATTTCTTACTTTATTCAATTGTCGGCCCTATACTAATTAGATTGAGGGTAGCATTGAAATATGAAAAGCCTAAACCCTAAACCCTAAACCCTAAAACCCTAAACCCTAAACCCTAAACCCTAACACCTAAACCCCTAACCCCTAAACCCCTACCCCTAAACCCTAAACCCTAAACCCTAAAACCCTAAGCCCTAATCCCTAAGCCCTAAGCCCTAATCCCTAACCCTTAAACCCTAAACCCGACTTTCAAGACACATTTTTCATAGCATTTTAATGATTTTTAATTTCAGTTTTCACAAAAGTTTCCTTTTTTTCCATGATTTAGAGGCTTGTTAATTCAGAATAACAAAATTCAAAAGTTTAAAAATTCCAAAATTGCCAATTTTAATTAAACAACTCCTTAAACCCGAGTTTAAAGACCCCTTTTCATAGCGTTTTAATGATTTTTAACTTCTGTTTTCACAAAAGTTTCCTCTTTTTCCATGATATCGAGCCCCTGTGAAGTCGAAATAAAAAATTAAAAGTTGAAAATTAAAAAAAATTGCCCATTTTAATTAAAATAGCTTTAACTCGACTTTCAAGACCCGTTTTTCATAGCATTTAATGATTTTTAACTTCTTTTTTTCAAAGTTCCCCATCTTTTGCACATGAATTAGAGGCCTGTGAAGTCGGAATAACAAATTTCAAAAGTTTAAAAATTCCAAAATTGCCCATTTTCATTAAATAACTACTTCAACCCGACTTTCAAGACCCATTTTTCATAGCAATTTAATGATTTTTAACTACTGTTTTCACAAAAGTTTCCTCTTTTTCCATGATTTAGAAACCTGTTAAATCGAAATAACAAAATTAAAAAGTTTAAAAATTCCAAAATTGCCCATTTTAATTAAAAAATTGTTTCAACCCGACTTTCAAGACCCATTTTTCATAGCATTTTAATGATTTTTAACTTCTGTTTTCACAAAATTTTCCTTTTTATCTATGATTTACAGGCCTGGTAAATCGAAATAACAACATTCTGAAGTTTAAAAATTGAAAAATTAGCAATTTGAATTAATGAACATCTAAAACACAACTTTCAAGGTCAGTTTTTCATAACATTTTAATGATTTTTAACTTCTGTTTTTACGAAAGTTTCCTCTTTTACCATGATCTGGAGCCCTGTGAAGTCGAAATAACAAAATTTGAAAGTTTGAAAATTCCAAAATTGCTCATTTTAATTAAAGAACGACTTCAAACCGACTTTCAACACCCATTATTCATAGCATTTTAATGATTTTTAACTTCTGTTTTCACGAAAGTTTCCTCTTTTACCATGATCTAGAGCCCTGTGAAGTCGAAATAACAAAATTTGAAAATTTGAAAATTCAAAATTGCTCATTTTAATTAAAGAACGACTTCAACCCAACTTTCAAGACCCATTTTTCATAGCATTTTAATGATTTTTAACTACTGTTTTCACAAAAGTTTCCTCTTTTTCCATGATTGACAGGCCTGTGAAGTCGGAATAACAAAATTCAAAAGTTTAAAAATTCCAAAATTGCCAATTTGAATTAATGAACAGCTAAAACCCGACTTTCAAGACCCATTTTTCATAGCATTTTAATGATTTTTAAGTACTGTTTTCACAAAAGTTTCCTCTTTTTCCATGATTAAGAGGCCTGTGAAGTCGGAATAACAAAATTCAAAAGTTTAAAAATTCCAAGATTGCCAATTTGAATTAATGAACATCTAAAACCCGATTTTCAAGTTTTGTTTTTCATTGCATTTTAATGATTTTAAGTTCTGTTTTCACAAAAGTTTCCTCTTTTTCCATGATTTATAGGCCTGGTAAGTCGGAATAACAAAATTCAAAAGTTTAAAAATTCCAAAATTGCCAATTTGAATTAATGAACAGCTAAAACCCGACTTTCAAGGTCTGTTTTTCATAGCATTTTAATGATTTTTAACTTCTGTTTTCACAAAAGTTTCCTCTTTTTCCATGATTTAGAGGCCTGTGAATTCAGAATAACAAAATTCAAAAGTTTAAAAATTCCAAAATAGCCAATTTGAATTAATGAACAGCTAAAACGCGACTTTCAAGGTCTGTTTTTCATAGCATTTTAATGATTTTTAACTTCTGTTTTCACAAAAGTTTCCTCTTTTTCCATGATTTATAGGCCTGGTAAGTCGGAATAAGAAAATTAAAAAGTTTAACAATTTCAAAATTGCCCATTTTAATTAAAGAACTGCTTCAACCCGACTTTCAAGACTCATTTTTCATAGCATTTTAATGATTTTTAACTTCTGTTTTCACAAAAGTTTCCTCTTTTTCCATGATTTATAGGCCTGGTAAGTCGGAATAAGAAAATTCAAAAGTTTAAAAATTCCAAAATTGCCCATTTTAATTAAAGAACTGCTTCAACCAGACTTTCAAGACTCATTTTTCGTAGCATTTGAATGATTTTTAACTTATGTTTTCACAAAAGTTTCTTCTTTTTCCATGATTTAGAGGCCTGTGAAGTCGGAATAACAAAATTCAAAATTTTAAAAATTCCAAAATTGCCAATTTGAATTAATGAACAACTAAAACCCGGCTTCCAAGGTCTGTTTTTCGTAACATTTTAATGATTTTTATCTTCTGTTTTCACGATAGTTTCCTATTTTACCATGATCTAGAGCGCAGTGAAGTAGAAATAACAAAATTTGAAAGTTTGAAAATTCCAAAATTGCCCATTTTAATTAAAGAATTGCTTCAACCAGACTTTCAAGACCCATTTTTCATAGCATTTTAATGATTTTTAACTTCTGTTTTCACAAAAGTTTCCTCTTTTTCCATGATTTAGAGGCCTGTGAAGTCAGAATAACAAAATTCAAAAGTTTAAAAATTCCAAAATAGCCAATTTGAATTAATGAACAGCTAAAACGCGACTTTCAAGGTCTGTTTTTCATAGCATTTTAATGATTTTTAACTTCTGTTTTCACGAAAGTTTCCTCTTTTACCATGATTTAGAGCCCTGTGAAGTCGAAATAACAAAATTTGAAAGTTTGAAAATTCCAAAATTGCCCATTTTAATTAAACAACTCCTTAAACCCGACTTTAAAGACCCCTTTTTCATAGTGTTTTAATGATTTTTAAGTACTGTTTTCACAAAAGTTTTCTCTTTTTCCATGATTTATAGGCCTGGTAAGTCGGAATAACAAAATTCTAAAGTTTAAAAATTCCAAAATTGCCAATTTGAATTAATAAGCAGCTAAAACCCGACTTTCAAGGTCTGTTTTTCATAGCATTTTAATGATTTTTAACTTCTATTTTCACGAAAATTTCCTCTTTTTCCATGATTTATAGGCCTGGTAAGTCGGAATAACAAAATTCAGAAGTTTAAAAATTCCAAAATTGCCAATTTGAATTAATAAGCAGCTAAAACCCCACTTTCAAGGTCTGTTTTTCATAGCATTTTAATGATTTTTAACTTCTGTTTTAACGAAAATTTCCTTTTTTACCATGATCTAGAGCCATGTGAAGTCAAAATAACAAAATTTGAAAGTTTGAAAATTCCAAAATTGCCCATTTTAATTAAAGAATTGCTTCAACCCGACTTTCAAGACCCATTTTTCATAGCATTTTAATGATTTTTAACTTCTGTTTTCACAAAAGTTTTCTCTTTTTCCATGATTTAGAGGCCTGTGAAGTCAGAATAACAAAATTCAAAAGTTTAAAAATTCCAAAATAGCCAATTTGAATTAATGAACAGCTAAAACGCGACTTTCAAGGTCTGTTTTTCATAGCATTTTAATGATTTTTAACTTCTGTTTTCACGAAAGTTTCCTCTTTTACCATGATTTAGAGCCCTGTGAAGTCGAAATAACAAAATTTGAAAGTTTGAAAATTCCAAAATTGCCCATTTTAATTAAAGAATTGCTTCAACCCGACTTTCAAGACCCATTTTTCATAGCATTTTAATGATTTTTAACTTCTGTTTTCACAAAAGTTTTCTCTTTTTCCATGATTTAGAGGCCTGTGAAGTCAGAATAACAAAATTCAAAAGTTTAAAAATTCCAAAATAGCCAATTTGAATTAATGAACAGCTAAAACGCGACTTTCAAGGTCTGTTTTTCATAGCATTTTAATGATTTTTAACTTCTGTTTTCACGAAAGTTTCCTCTTTTACCATGATTTAGAGCCCTGTGAAGTCGAAATAACAAAATTTGAAAGTTTGAAAATTCCAAAATTGCCCATTTTAATTAAAGAATTGCTTCAACCCGACTTTCAAGACCCATTTTTCATAGCATTTTAATGATTTTTAACTTCTGTTTTCACAAAAGTTTCCTCTTTTTCCATGATTTAGAGGCCTGTGAAGTCGGAATAACAAAATTCAAAAGTTTAAAAATTCCAAAATTTTTCATTTTAATTAAAGAACTGCTTCAACCCGACTTTCAAGAACCATTTTTCACAGCATTTTAATGATTTTTAACTCCTGTTTTCACAAAAGTTTCCTCTTTTTCGATGATTTAGAGGCTTGTGAAGTCGGAATAACAAAATTCAAAAGTTTAAAAATTCCAAAATTGCCAATTTGAATTAATGAACAGTTAAAACCCGACTTTCAAGGTCTGTTTTTCATAGCATTTTAATGATTTTTAGCTTCTGTTTTCACAAAAGTTTCCTCTCTTTCCATGATTTATAGGCCTGGTAAGTCAGAATAAGAAAATTCAAAAGTTTAAAAATTCCAAAATTGCCCATTTTAATTAAAGAACTACTTCAACCAGACTTTCAAGACTCATTTTTCGTAGCATTTTAATGATTTTTAACTTATGTTTTCACAAAAGTTTCTTCTTTTTCCATGATTTAGAGGCCTGTGAAGTCGGAATAACAAAATTCAAAATTTTAAAAATTCCAAAATTGCCAATTTGAATTAATGAACAACTAAAACCCGGCTTCCAAGGTCTGTTTTTCGTACCATTTTAATGATTTTTATCTTTTGTTTTCACGAAAGTTTCCTGTTTTACCATGATCTAGAGCCCTGTGAAGTCGAAATAACATAATTTGAAAGTTTGAAAATTCCAAAATTGGCCATTTTAATTAAACAACACCTTAAGCCCGACTTTAAAGACCCCTTTTTCATAGCGTTTTAATGGTTTTTAAGTACTGTTTTCACAAAAGTTTCCTCTTTTTCCATGATTAAGAGGCTTGTGAAGTCGGAATGACAAAATTCAAAAGTTTAAAAATTCCAAGATTGCCAATTTGAATTAATGAACCTCTAAAACCTGACTTTAAAGTTTTGTATTTCATAGCATTTTAATGATTTTTAAGTTCTGTTTTCACAAAAGTTTCCCCTTTTTCCATGATTTATAGGCCTGGTAAGTCGGAATAACAAAATTCAAAAGTTTAAAAATTCCAAAATTGCCAATTTAAATTAATAAGCAGCTAAAACCCGACTTTCAAGGTCTGTTTTTCATAGCATTTTAATGATTTTTAACTTCTGTTTTCACAAAAGTTTCCTCTTTTTCCATGATTTATAGGCCTGGTAAGTCGGAATAACAAAATTCAAAAGTTTAAAAATTCCAAAATTGCCAATTTAAATTAATAAGCAGCTAAAACCCGACTTTCAAGGTCTGTTTTTCATAGCATTTTAATGATTTTTAACTTCTGTTTTCACGAAAATTTCCTTTTTTACCATGATCTAGAGCCATGTGAAGTCGAAATAACAAAATTTGAAAGTTTGAAAATTCAAAAATTGCCCATTTTAATTAAAGAACTACTTCAACCCGACTTTCAAGACCCATTTTTCATAGCATTTTAATGATTTTTAACTTCGGTTTTCACAAAAGTTTCCTCTTTTTCCATGATTTAGAGGCCTGTGAAGTCGGAATAACAAAATTCAAAAGTTTAAAAATTCCAAAATTGCCAATTTGAATTAATGAACAGCTAAAACCCGACTTTCAAGGTCTGTTTTTCATTGCATTTTAATAATTTGTAACTTCTGTTTTCACGAAAGTTTCCTCTTTTACCATGATTTAGAGCCCTGTGAAGTCGAAATAACTAAATTTCAAAGTTTGAAAATTCCAATATTGCTCATTTTAATTAAAGAACGACTTCAACCCGACTTTCAAGACCCATTTTTTATAGCATTTTAATGATTTTTAACTTCTGTTTTCACAGAAGTTTCCTCTTTTTCCATGATTTAGAGGCTCGTGAAGTTGGAATAACAAAATTTAAAAGTTTAAAAATTCCAAAATAGCCAATTTGAATTAATGAACAGCTAAAACCCGACTTTCAACTTCAGTTTTTCATAACATTTTAATGATTTTTAACTTCTGTTTTCACGAAAATTTCCTCTTTTTCCAAGATCTAGAGGCTTGTGCAGTCGGAATAACAAAATTCAAAAGTTTAAAAATTCCAAAATTGCCAATTTGAATTAATGAACAGCTAAAACGCGACTTTCAAGTCTGTTTTTCATAGCATTTTAATAATTTTTAACTTCTGTTTTCACAAAAGTTTCCTCTTTTTCCATGATTTAGAGGCCTGTGAAGTCGGAATAACAAAATTCAAAAGTTTAACAATTCCAAAATTGCCAATTTTATTTAAAGAACGACTTCAACCTGATTTCAAGACCCATTTTTCATATCATTTTAATGATTTTTAACTTCTGTTTTCACAATAGTTTCCTCTTTTTCCATGATTTAGAGGCCTGTGAAGTCAGAATAACAAAATTCAAAAGTTTAAAAATTCCAAAATAGCCAATTTGAATTAATGAACAGCTAAAACGCGACTTTCAAGGTCTGTTTTTCATAGCATTTTAATGATTTTTAACTTCTGTTTTCACGAAAGTTTCCTCTTTTACCATGATTTAGAGCCCTGTGAAGTCGAAATAACAAAATTTGAAAGTTTGAAAATTCCAAAATTGCCCATTTTAATTAAAGTATTGCTTCAACCCGACTTTCAAGACCCATTTTTCATAGCATTTTAATGATTTTTAACTTCTGTTTTCACAAAAGTTTCCTCATTTTCCATGATTTAGAGGCCTGTGAAATTGGAATAACAAAATTCAAAAGTTTAAAAATTCCGAAATTGCCAATTTGAATTAATGAACAACTAAAACGCGACTTTCAAGGTATGTTTTTCATAGCATTTTAATGATTTTTAACTTCTGTTTTCACAAAAGTTTCCTCTTTTTCCATGATTTAGAGGCCTGTGAAGTCGGAATAACAAAATTCAAAAGTTCAAAAATTCCAAAATTGCCAATTTTATTTAAAGAACGACTTCAACCTGACTTTCCAGACCCATTTTTCATATCATTTTAATGATTTTTAACTTCTGTTTTCACAAAAGTTTCCTCTTTTTCCATGATTTACAGGACTGTGAATTCAGAATAACAAAATTCAAAAGTTTAAAAATTCCAAAATTGCCAATTTGAATTAATGAACAGCTAAAACCCGACTTTCAAAGTCTGTTTTTCATTGCATTTTAATAATTTGTAAGTTCTGTTTTCACGAAAGTTTCCTCTTTTACCATGATTTAGAGCCCTGTGAAGTCGAAATAACAAAATTTGAAAGTTTGAAAATTCCAAAATTGCCCATTTTAATTAAAGAATTGCTTCAACCCGACTTTCAAGACCCATTTTTCATAGCATTTTAATGATTTTTAACTTCTGTTTTCACAAAAGTTTCCTCTTTTTCCATGATTTAGAGGCCTGTGAAGTCGGAATAACAAAATTCAAAAGTTTAAAAATTCCAAAATAGCCAATTTGAATTAATGAACAGCTAAAACGCGACTTTCAAGGTCTGTTTTTCATAGCATTTTAATGATTTTTAACTTCTGTTTTCACGAAAGTTTCCTCTTTTACCATGATTTAGAGCCCTGTGAAGTCGAAATAACAAAATTTGAAAGTTTGAAAATTCCAAAATTGCCCATTTTAATTAAAGAATTGCTTCAACCCGACTTTCAAGACCCATTTTTCATAGCATTTTAATGATTTTTAACTTCTGTTTTCACAAAAGTTTTCTCTTTTTCCATGATTTAGAGGCCTGTGAAGTCAGAATAACAAAATTCAAAAGTTTAAAAATTCCAAAATAGCCAATTTGAATTAATGAACAGCTAAAACGCGACTTTCAAGGTCTGTTTTTCATAGCATTTTAATGATTTTTAACTTCTGTTTTCACAAAAGTTTCCTCTTTTTCCATGATTTAGAGGCCTGTGAAGTCGGAATAACAAAATTCAAAATTTTAAAAATTCCAAAATTGCCAATTTGAATTAATGAACAACTAAAACCCGGCTTCCAAGGTCTGTTTTTCGTAACATTTTTATGATTTTTATCTTCTGTTTTCACAAAAGTTTCCTCTTTTACCATGATCTAGAGCCCTGTGAAGTCGAAATAACATAATTTGAAAGTTTGAAAATTCCAAAATTGCCCATTTTAATTAAACAACTCCTTAAACCCGACTTTAAAGACCCCTTTTTCATAGCGTTTTAATGATTTTTAACTTCTGTTTTCACAAAAGTTTCCTCTTTTTCCATGATCTAGTGCCCTGTGAAGTCGAAATAAAAAAATTTAAAAGTTTGAAAATTCAAAAATTGCCCATTTTAATTAAAGAATAGCTTTAACCCGACTTTCAAGACCCGTTTTTCATAGCATTTTAATGATTTTTAACTTCTGTTTTCACAAAAGTTTCCTCTTTTTCCATGATTTAGAGGCCTGTGAAGTCGGAATAACAAAATTCAAAAGTTTAAAAATTCCAAAATTGCCAATTTGAATTACTGAAAAGCTCTAAAATCCTAGTCAATTGGGCCAACTTGGCTTCAATTTGTTCTAGTTGAACTTTATAATCTTCATCCAACATTATTGAAGGTGTTTTGAACTTTGACTTCAAAATGGCCTTCTAATGAGCACGCTTCTTTGGAACAGAACCTCTAGCACTTGATGAACACTTCGAACACATCGTTTGGCCCAAGTCACCAAGTCATAGGATTTCTACTTTATTCAATTGTCGGCCCTATCCTGATTAGATTGAGGGTAGCATTGAAATATGAAAACCCAGCCCAACACCAACACACCCCCCCCCCCCCAAAAAAAAAAAAAAACTGGTCAATATAGATGTTTCCTTTAAAACTGAAGAAAAAATAGCATGTTTAAGAGGCCTTTGTAGGGATCATAAGGGCACCTTTGTGGAGGGTTTACAAAAGAAAGTAGGTTGTACAGAGCCATTTTTGGCTGAGCTACTAGCACCCCATACAGGTTTGCTCTAAAGAAGTGAAAGGAAAAGGAGTGATTATTGTATTTGATTGCAAAAGATTGACTATGGTTTGATGCCCAGATAATAATTGGCTACACATTGTGATCCAATGTAGGAAATTCCTTGGCCAATGATTGATAAGATGACTTGCAAGAATAGAGAAAAAAATTGAGAAGCAGGCCAACTGGCAAAGCAAGGGGGGAATTCTTTAAGGGGGCGTTTGGTTCGCAAAGTGGTATGGGTTTGGAATGAGGAATGGGGTTAGAGAGGTATCGGGTTGGAACTTGATACTTAATACCTTGTGTTTGGTTCAATTCTGGAATGAAATCTCATCCCCTTACATGTTGTTTGGTTTAAAAATTATTGGAATGAGGAATCAACTCTATTTTTTTCATTAATCTTTATTTTAATTAATAACATATTTAATTTTAGGACAAATACCATGTTATATTCTAACCAATGTCATTATATTTATATAGACTACGATTGAAAATAGCAAAACCAATTCTCTAAGAACAAAAACTACAACGCAATTGCAATACTTCAGATAAAAAATTCAAATTTTGTTTATTTGAAATAATTATTTAATAATATTAAAGCTAACACTCAAAAATCCTAAATAAATTCCCAGTGATTAACAATTATTCAAATAAAACAAATCCATAAACCATCAAATTTGGCAAATTGTCATGAAAATATGTTGATCATCTCAAGCATTACGACTCAAAAGATCAAGCACCACCTCCCTTTTCCAATCATCATTAGGACTTGAACCGCAAGTCCTCAATATGAGTTTATTTACATATAATGTATCTAGAACATTGTTTTTAATCAATTAAAGAATGACTTTTTTTAATTATATTTTAATAGTGTTAAATATACCTGGAAGCATTTCCATCTACTATCCTCGCAATCTTCTGTAATAGGTGTAGGTTTTTTGAGCAAGTGATGGTGTAGCTTTAGAACCGCAAGGAGGCAAAGGTTAAATTGTCTACTAACACTTTCTCCACTCCTATAAAAGTAATGCCCTATCGACCTATTCTTTTTATGATGAGATAATGTATACAAAAACATAGCTACAATCTCTTGTAAGCTCATATTTCTAGTCCCTCTCAACCCACCAATCTCGCTTATCATCTCACAAAGTACACCAAAAGTATGTCTATTCATACGCAATTCACTCCTACAAGCAACATCACTATCTCTAATCAACGAGTTTAAATTAACTAATCTATTACGTTTCTTATCTCTATTTCGGTGTATTCTATGTAGAGTTACACCTAAACTACGTAGCACAAAATACATGAGGATCATGATATTTATTATAACCAATAAAGTTACAAGTAGTTCTGTTTGTCGCTTTCTCTTCTTCCTTACCAGGGATAGTCCACATGACTCCATTTCTGTAAAAGCACAACATAATAAAAAGGATTACCCTATAGATTGATTAGTGTTGACATTAGATGGGTATGATTTATGTGTTTATAGAGTCTATATATGTACCTATCAACTTAGATAATTTGTCTTTCATATCATATCAATATGACATGTTATAAAAAAAAAATATTATTTACCCAAGAATTACAACAAAACTACTAGCAATATACACAAGCCAAATTAAAAAGGAAAAGGAATGCAATAATTCTATGACAACAACAAAAGAAAAATTACGTGCAAGAATATATAATTACTACTCTAATTAGTGCCATTAATTATTAATTAAAGCTTTATTTGTTTAAGCTATACTCATAGTCAGAGTCTTGCTTCTCTGTTTAACAAAACTACTAGTCAGATGAAGGAAAAATAATTAGCTTAGTGATTGATTTATCTATTTTTAGTTGTTTGTATATGCATGAGCTTTATTACTGCCTCATCTTCAAAATTTTCAATAATTTTTGCTAATTTCAGGAAGCAAACAAAGGTTTTGATTTGGATGAAATTTAAAGTACTTCGTATTGGATTTTTGCTAATTACACGAAGGAGTTTTGCGGTTGCCGCAATTTAGATTTCTAACTTTGACCTTATTGAATTTAATTTCGTATCTAATTTCATAAAATAAAGCAATCTAATTCATACAATGAAGGATAGTTATGAATAATAATGGTCAGAAACTCAGAATTATGCTATGACTGTCAATTATTATACAACAAATTTGGGGAAGAAGAGAATGTAAAAATGAATAAATATCATAAAATAAGAACAAGTTTTCAATTTTTATTTAAATTAATGTAAAAATAAGTAAATAAATTACCTGGATGAAGTTGAAGATTTGCTGCTCAAGGATGAAATGATATGGCGGCAGGAGACTCTTCACAATGGCGGCAATTTGGCTTTTCTCTCTCTTCTTTCCCTCCTTTTATTTGATACCTAAGGGAATGGAATGGCCCAAACCCACCTCCCCCCAAGGTTTCTAAACCCCATACCTCATGGGTTTGAGGTATGGGTTTAAAATCCATACTTTTGCCAACCAAACACATGGTATGGGTATTAGTCATTCTAAACCCATACCTCATACCTATATTTCGTGAACCAAACGCCCCCTAAAGGAATTAGGAGCAATTTTCAGCTTCATGAAGCTTTCGAATGAACTACAATTTTTTGGCTAATGATGTTAACAGTTTAGAGCAACAGAACAATGTGTTATTTCTTGAGGGGATCCTCTAGTAATCCCACTCCTTTTGTAACTCCTTAAGACAACAATTCCTATCCCCCTTGATTTTGTTTTTATAAAGGTTAATGGATATGCCGCATGATTAACAATAAATAAATACATAGTATTATTTATGACCAAGTACCAAATGGACCATAAGAGTGAACGTTTAAATAGCAAAACATTAATAATATAATGGGAAACTAAACATTTGAGGCAACATGGTTTCGTATTTTAAATTAAACATGCATGATCTTGCACGTTACACTATAGCGTTCTAAACACCGTACATTGCATGGTCCAAACAATGAGACATCAACAATGCAGAATTATGGTCACGTGTGGCACATACTTGGCCATGTAGACTGAACTGAATTCCTCCTACAATTTCATATATACCATTTGACTGCCTCAACTGAGGCCTCGTGCAATGGGAACCCACAAATTATCATTGGAGACCGGAGAGCACGTCATTTTTGTCGCTGAATGAAGCGTTTTCCTTCACTTTGCTAGGCAGATCATACACCAGCATTCGCTATGGACTCTATCAAAAGCTGATACCCTTCTGGTACAGTTGACTGAGAGTGCACACACTGAGTTAATGCTGGAATATCAGCATTTAGATCAAGAAACCTAGCCAACATGAGCAGCAAATGGAAATCAGAAATTCTGTTTACAAATGGAAGAGACTTGGTTCGATCAAGATGAGTTTTCAAAGCCTTTGTTGTAACTGGAACAATCCTGTTCTCAATGGGAAAAGTCGATGAAAGGGGTCCCTGCATGGCACAAGAATTACTTGAGTAACATGGTGTAACACAAGTACAACTCAAATATTTTGCCAACAAACTTCAAACTGCTACTACACCATGAAAGAGAGCAATCATACAGAGCTTTTGCAGCCATAAAAAATTAGCAATATAAACATTCTGCATCAGTATCACAGCATGGATGACTTTCTGGAAAAGTTCAAAATGGGAAGATTCTATAAAACAATGCCACCATGTAATCAGCTTATCAGCCAATGACATAAATCATTAAATTAACAAAAAAATTAAAAACAAAAATCCAATCGCAAAACATTCCCTCTTTATCCATTCTATGAAGCAGACAGTACGAATTCATGGAGAACATTATTGGTATCCAACATGGAATAATTCATCAACATGATCCCACCCATGCCCGTTACGCTCATTTTGGTCCATCTTAGTTATATACTATGTAGTTTTGATCCCACCTTTAACATGTATCTTCTCATTTTAGTCTTCACCTGGAATAAAGCTGGTGACAATTGTTTAAATTTAATTACATTAATCTATTAGTTTAATTAATTAGGTGTATTAATTAAAACAAAACCCCAACAAAGCAGCCACGGCTCCACCAATACACCCACTACCCAAACCACTGCACCACCACAACACACATTAGCAAGGCCACTGGCCATCACTAACACACCACCTGTATTCAAAAAAATTACACCACCCAAGCATCACCCATGCATACAGCCAAATGCACATCTTATCATACTATTAGTGTTGTGTGTTTCCTGTGTTATAAAATATATCAATGCCAATATATGCTCATTTAATTACAGCTATAACACCCAAAAAAATTGTAAACCTAACAAAAAGATACAAATAAAAAGTGATATTCAATGTTACTAGTTTTTATACATGCTGCCCCCAAGACTAGGAGACTCGTTGAGGTTTTTGTACGAGTATTTTTCACAAAGAATACCAATGGGTTGGTGACTTGGTGATACACGTGTTGATCATAATTTCGAATCTCTAATTGATACTGCAAGAAATGATGCAACCATTGGGGATTTATTTCTTATGGAAGCATCTAGGGTTGGGATTTACGTGTGCATGGTCACACACACATAGCCATGCACGTAAATCAAGATAAGCAAGTAGGATTTCGGGGAATACGTTTGTTTTGTCTATGAGTTTTCTCCCACTTAGGGGTGATTAAGAGACAAGTCCAACTAGAGTATTCAGTAAGCTTGACTCGAATTCGATAGCTAAAATCCAAGCTCGACTCGAGCTCAAAACTCACAAGGTCCAAGTTTTGATCTCGAATTCGACTCACAAGTCATAACTCAAACTCAACTCAAAACTTTAGATTACCACAAAATCTAGCCGGACTCGAAACTTGAACTCGACTCAAATTCGAGTTTGATTTGAGAGCAACAAAAACAAAAGTTATGCAAGCTCAATATAAGACCCACAATAATCATGTTTGGAGAATACGTGTATTGCTTCTATAGCATTTCTCCCCCACTCTATTTTCTAAAAGTTCAATGTAGGATAAGTAGAGGATTAGAGGGTAAACTAACTTTCACTACCTTCCGTTTAATTACCATTCATTCTAGTGTGCTTTAATGCAACTTATCAATATGGGACAATCAGCTATGTAGCATTAAGCTTACAATTTTACAAAATTACAGTCATATTTTCTTATTCACTTGTACTATCAACATTATTTCATTTTTCCAATGCTCCAAGAGACCTAAAATCAAAATACCAAGTAATTAATTTTACTTTATTTTATAAATAAATGTAATAATTAGTCCCATGTTTGAACAATTTTTTTAAAGATTTATAGAAAATTCTATCCTTAAAATTATTTACATATAATTAAAAAATTAATCCTCGTACTCACGAGATTTTCAAGTTGAGTAGTAAGGGCCTGTTTACATCAACGTAAAATCCGTTCAATTCAGCTCCGTTCCATTCAGTTCAGCTCTTCCCTTATTTTGCTATTCATTAATCCTTCATAAAAAAATTTTAGTTTAGTTCAGTTCAGCTCCAATCAGTTCAGTTCAGCTATTTTCAGTTGAAGTAAACAAACCCTAAGTTGCTCGACTCACCAGAATATCAAGCGAGCTAAAACGAGTCAAGCTTTGATCAATTTTGACCGAGTCGAGCGAGAGTAGCTCGCGAGTTGTCTAGTCTCATAATCACCACTACTCTCACTTCACTTGATAAGGTTTTTCTCATATCAGAGTATTATTGCTTTGAGTCAACGTCCGACATCAGTACGTGTCAAACGTGGAAATTTTTTGAAAAATAGCATGATTTTGGTTCAAAATGAAGTGGCCACAGATCATACCAATGTTCAAAGATCGCATGTCCAACACTGGTACTTTGAGGTGAAATGAAGAGTAGTGTGTTTTGCATCATATTTCATCTATAGGTCCTAAAAGATTTGTTCTTGAAAGGTTTCTTGAAGTTTGAAGCAAAAACGAAGAATTGCACAAAAAACAATCTTCAAATAAGGGTGTGTTTTTGTGTCACTTTCAAGCAACTTGGACAGCACTTGATTTCCGTGTTTTTTGAATGATTTTGCTTGATATTTTGGTTTGTCATTATGTTAGTTAGGTGTTAGAATAGTTTCCTAAATTAGTTAGGTATAGTTGCCAACATTCGAACAGACAACATATCCTTGTTGAGCAAGGAAAGTTGACAACTTTTGTGTGTTGTTTCTTTTGTTTTTCTAGGCTGTTAGGGTTTGTTAGAAGGTTGTTAGGAGATTGTTAAGATATTATTACTATAGATACCCATCAAATCTATTTTGAAAAATCAATTTTTTAGTTTGAATAAACATTGTTTTGTTTGTTTTCCACTAAAACAAAAGTCTTAATTTTCATTGAGTGGGTGGACTAAATCCTTTAAGCTTATGTGTGTAGATTAGTTAGTGGCTTTGAGGGTGTTTCGGCTTTAAACAAAAACTAATTAATCAACCTAAGTTTAGAATTTTGGTGGCTTGACCTTTAGAAATTCGAAGACTAAGTTAAAACTTTGAGTTTATGTAAAATCACGAAAATTCTTATCAACTTTGGTGCTCTTGTTGAGAGATAAATTCGAATATAATCAAGCTTAGTTGAATCATGGAAGAACAACCAACCTTTAAAAAAGGGACGACATTACAAAACAAGCAAAAAAATTTCAAAGGGACAAGGTGATTGAAGATATTTGTGCAATGTTATATGAAGTTGCTCAACTTGTTGCTAAAAGTTCAAAGAAATTAAACAAGCGTGATGATTCAAGTTCAAGTCCTGATGATGAGGGCTCTTGTAGTAGAAGTTCAAGAAAACCTAGAAAACTTGTTTATTCAGGTTCCAAGTAATGAAGATGGTAAGAAAAGGCACAAAAACAAGACAAGCATAAGGATGAAAACCGAAATTTGAAGTTAGACGTTACTAAATTCAATGGAAGTTAAGATCTTGAAAATTGTTGAATTAGTTGAAACGAGCAAATAGAGTTTTAACCTACAAAGAGTATGATGATCACAAGGCCTTCAAAGTGGCGGAATTGAAGCTCACGAATGTTGCGTCTATTAATCGAAAAACTCAACTATTCTACACATAATCATCCTCAACCATACAAGCTCTTCATTGGCTAAGCTACAAAAGTGATGTTAAAGAAACTAAACAAGCTTTAATCTCTTTCAAAATTGGTCATTATGAGGATAAGGTTTTATATGATGCATGTCTTATGGATGCGTGTCATATATTGTTGGGTAAATTGTGGCAATAGGATAGACTTGTGCAATTTGATGGTAGAACGAATGTGTATGTCATCAAAAAGCATGTTAATGATAAACCTATTGTATTGAAACCATTGAAAGTTGTGAATTCTCATAAGCAAGTGAATATAGAGAACAAAAAAAAGGGGCATTCTTGCGGAGTGTTTGTGAATTCCAAACAAGCCATCTTATCGATGCAATCTTATCGATGCAATCTTATCAATGCAATCTAGAGGAATCAAAGGAGATTGAAAGGCAAATTGAAGAATTGATGCAGCGTGGCTATGTAAGGAAAAACATGAGTCCTTGTGCAGTGCCTACATTGATGTACTTAAGAAAGATGGTACTTGGAGGATGTACATTGATTCTAAAACAGTTAACAACATCACCATCAAATATAGATTCCCAATTCTAAGATTAGATGATTTGCTTGATATGATTCACAAGTATTCATAAAGATTAAAATTAGTGGAGTGGGTATCATCAAATTTTAATGAAAGAGGGTGATGAGTGGACAATAACTTTCAAGACTAGTCATGCCTTTTGCACTTATTAATGGTCCTAGTAATTTTATGAGACTCGTGCATGAAGTTTTAAAGCAATGCATTGGTAAGCTAGTGGTTGTTTGTTTAGATGATATATTGGTTTATAGCAAAAGCATTGAAGCTCATCTAAATCACCTAAGAAGTGTTTCAAAACTTCAATAGAACAAAAGCTCTATGGAAAGCACGAAAAGTCCTACTTCATGGTTCCTAGTGTCACATTTTTGGGTTATGTAGTTTGACATATGCTGTGTCAGTTGATCAGTCAAAGGTAGAACCAATCAAATTCATGGCCAGTTCCGAAAAACATCATAGAAGTTCGTGCATTCCAGGGTTAGCTTCGTTCTGTAGGAGATTTGTGAAAAAATTTTCATTAATTGTGCCTCCTATGGTTCAATTATCGGGCCAAGGGGTTCTACTGTTAATGTGAGTATTGTAAAATAACATATCGTTGCTAATAGATTAATTGGTTTTATTATTGATTTTTCAGGAGCACTAATTTCTGCATGCTAGAATTTACATTTCGGAATTTCAAACTTATGCATGCTAAAATTGTCATACAACAAACCAATTTGCCTTAATATCTGTGTAAAAACAAACTAATCAAAGTACTACAAGGGGAAATTCGAGTAGAGTAAGGGAGCACAAAAGGCTTTCGAATTAATAACGAAGTTGTTATGCAATACATTTATTAATTCTTGCATTACCACATTTCACAAGGCCTTTTGAAGTGAAGACTGGCAAGCAATGTAGGGATTGGAACAGTTCCTGTGCAAGGGAAGAGACCAATTGCTTACCTCAAGCAGAAATTAAATGGTTCCAAGCTCAACTACTCTAACTATGATAAGAAATGTGAGGGCTTTAGATCATTGGAGTCATTATTTGAGGCCAAATCACGTCATATTACATTTAGATAATGAGACATTGAAGCCATTAGCAATGACCAGCACACGTTGAATGTTAGACATGCTAAGTGGGTTGAGTTCTTGCAATCTTTTCGCTTTTCATCTAAGTATAAAGAAGGCAAGTCACACGTGGTGGTTGTTGATGCACTTTTTAGGAGGTATGCTCTAATTAGTGTTTTGAATTTTAAGTTAATTTTTGGATTTGATCAAAAGATACCATGAGCATGATGATAATTTCAGTCATATATTGCACCAGGTAGATAAGGAGGTTGTTGGTGCCTATGTATTGCATGATAGGTTCTTGTTCAAGGATAATCATTGTGTGTGCCTAAGCGTTTAATTCGTGTATTCCTACTATTTAGAGAAGCTCATGGTGGAGGCTGAGGACACTTTGTTGATTTTGCTAATACTTTGAATATGTTACAAGATCACTTTTATTAGCCTAAGATGATCGTTGATATTGAAACTATCATATCTCAATGTGCTACTTGTCAAAGAACAAAAGCTTCTTTTCATCAAGACTTCTATACATCATTGGCTATTTCAAAAAGTCCTTGGGAACATGTATGTATGAATTTCATTGTGGGATTACCAAGAACTCCAAGAAGCAAGGATTCGTTCATGGTTATGCTGGATCAATTTTCGAAGATGGCTCACTTCACACCTTGCCATAACACAGATGATGCTATGAATGTTGCAGATTTGGACTTTAGAGACATTGTGAGACTCTATGGGATTCCAAAAACCATTGCAAGTGATAGGGATAAAAAATTCACGAGTTACTGTTGGAAGTCTCAATGGAAGTTAGTTACAACAAAGGTGCTCTTTAGTAAATCTTATCATCCACAAGCCAGTTGGAAGCTAGTTGTTGCGTGGTTTGGTGAGCAAGACTCAAAAGGATTGGGATTTGAAGCTTGCACATGCAAAGTTTGCTGATAAGAGATCACCTACTTGTGCTACAAAGCATTCGCCATTTAAGATCGTGTATGGGGTCAATCCAGGGTTGCTTATTTATTACATTGATATTCCAAAGGGTGAATTGGTTCACAAGGATGCTTTTTCAAAGATTGAATACATGCACAGCTTTGAGCTTGAATTGAGAAGGTGATTAAATAGTACAAAGCTCGTGCAAACAAGCATAGAAGTCATCATATATACAAAAGAGGTGATTTAGTTTGGCTACACCTACGAAAGAAAGGTTCCCTAATCAAAGAAATAACAAGTTAATGCCTAAGTGTGATGGTCCATTCAAAATCATGAAGAAGGTGAGTGACAATGCTTATCAGTTAGAATTGCCGCGAAAATGTTGGTGATTTGTCATCTTATGTTACTGATGATCAATTTCGACGTTTGAGGACAAACACTTTTGATGAAGGGAAGGATGATATTGATGATCATAACTTCGAAGTTTTGACTGATACTTCAAAAAAGGATGCAACCACGGGAATTAATAGCCTATGAGGATTCATGCTTTATGGGAGCATTTAGGGTTGGGATTTACGTAAATCAAGCAAGCAAGGAGGATTTAGGGGAATAAGTTGGTTTTGCCTAAGAGTTTATCCCCACTTCACTTAATAGGGTTTTCAAGCTTACATTGCTTTGAGTTATAATAGTTGGTTTTGCCTAAGAGTTGGTTTTGCCAAGCAACTCTAGGGTTCTTGAGGTTTTTCACTATTTTTCCCTCTCTTCTCTCTTTCAAAAATCACATAATGTTCACTACCTCCCTCTCTCTCCTAACTCTACACAAAAACCCTAAAAACTAACATGTGACTAACAAGTGACTACCTCAGAAACTTAAAAACTTAAAAAGCCCCCAAAATCCAAGCTTTTGCGCTTCTGAGCTTTACCTAAAAGCACACCTAGGCCACACTTTTTGCGCTTCACGTACCCCCACTTCTGCCTTCTGAAGCATATTACCTAGCGCTTGGATGCACCTAGGCGCGCACTTTTACAACTAAGAACTCAAAGGTTCAATCTTCAACAAAAAACGCAAATCGATGTGTCGACAACACTTTCGAAGTTGAATAGTGGGCAATTGCAAGGTTGTTGTTGAATACGAAAAGGTTAGGACTTCCTTCTCTTATTAGGGTTTGTTTATTTCTTGAATTGCATTAAATATTAATTAATATTCCTTTTTTGTAAAACAATTTTGAATTAAAAGCATTGAAGTTAGGGTGTATGGGAGAAGATTTCGTATTTTTTTTCTTGGGTTTTTCATGAAACTATACTAGTTGTTTATTTGTGTTTGAATGTGTTTGAATGAATTCTTTACTAAAAAATGGAAGGAATTTGGTTAAGCTGTGATTATAAGGGTAAAAACTTGATGTGAGGTTGGAAGATGTTGATATTTTGCATTTTATAGATTTATTTGATGTATTATAATCATCCAAAAAATGGAACAAGGGTTGATTTTCATGATGATAAGAGTTGGATAATCAAGTTATCTCTATTTTGGGGATATGAAGAGATTTTATATTGAAATTGTTGATGCTAAGTCAGTTTGAGATTCATTTTAGAAAAGGGAAGAGAGGTTGATGATGGAGGCCAATAAGAAGAAAACGTTTTAAGAGCAGTTACAGAGAGCTAGGCAGGAGGAAAAGAAGAGAATGCAAAAGGAGGGGAAGATTCACGAGCCAAGGTATAACGTCGGGTGTGGAGGTGACTATTCTTATGTGGGAGGTGAGGATAATGAGTGGGAAGTTAATTATGAGAGAATTTTTAGCACACAAAATGCTGAACTTTGATTACATTCACGTTATTTCGCTATGAACCGTTATTAATTATGGCGCTACAAGCAATTTTGTGACAATACAAACATTTCACCGAACACATTTTTAACATACATTGGATAGGCATTTACTATTGAAGATTCTACTTTCTCAACCCGCTATAAATCAAATGAAGGAAATGAACAATGTTCTCATTTAAACAAATTCCTCCCCAACACAAACGCACTATTTGAAAACGAAACGACAGTTTGGGAAACACAGAGAAAAACATTGGTTTCAATTCATAATTAAGTCCCCAATATTCCTCTTGACCCTAAAATAGCTTTTAACGATGAACCATTTCAGAGTTACCAAATAATTTTGGAAGTGTTTTCTTTCTCAAACTCTTTGAGTGCACATTTTTACCCCCCCCCCCC